>CM070823.1:18394678-18735994 GCA_036326025.1 Chrosomus eos
GGACAGGTTGCGACATACGAGGGAAGCTAGCGGAACGGTTCGAGTGTTTGTACGACCATAAAAAGCTTGCTGAGCATTGTGTTTCAAAGAAAGGGTTTACTGCCAGCAACTGTACCCCCCATTACTGCATGCCCGTTGTACATGGCCCCTTAGCCGGTTTTTGGTGGACACTTGTTCAGGGGCGGCGGGCCCCAGAGAAACAAAGATCTGTTACGGGCTGAGGGTTTGGGGGCAGGCCAGGTGTTTGTCAGTGGAGCGTGCCGCTCTGCCACAGCCACCTCGGGACTCGGCCGTGAACCAGTGTAAATTGTGGTGTTTTCCCCCATATCCCCCCAGGAGCCTCAAAAAGGTTTCAGGGGGACCCTTTCTCACTTCTGGAAACACCGACCGACACTTTCCTGCTGTAGGGTGTTAGACCGAGCCCAGCTCCGTACCGGAAAAAGAGACCCTCGTCTGTGGGCGAGTTTACTCTTTTCCCAGTTGACCTGAAGACCCAATGGCTATGTAACACTCGAAGGGTAGGATTTGTACTGAGACTTCGAACCCTCAAATGCAATAAACAGGATGGCCGCGTTATGGAGGATAGAGACAAAAGTCCGTCCTTCGCGAGTCTTAACGCATTATATCCTTACGTTTTGCGATCTCAAAATTCTGGCCAGTTGATAATACCTAGAATATCAAAATCGACTGCTGGCGGTAGATCCTTTTCCTATTTAGCACCAAAACTTTGGAACAATCTTCCTAACACGGTCCGGGAAGCAGATACAGTCTGTCAGTTTAAATCTAGACTAAAAACACATCTCTTTGGCTTAGCATACACATAACACATTATAGATTTCTATAATTCAATGTTAGGCTGCATAGATTAGATCAGCCGGAACCGGGAACACTTCTCATAATTCCTGATGTACTTTGTACATCATAAGAAGGATGGCGTCTACGCTAATATTAGTCTCTCTGTTTATCCCGAGGTTATGGCCAGCCGGATCCAGGCCATATCCAGATCTGATGAAGGACCATCACATGGACACGACGACACGCATTATCAGGGCTGTGAAGGCCCATGGACACCTCACCACTCATCTCCTCACCGGCCGGATGACCCAACCCAACCAGATGAACTGGATAATATCGTGAAAGTTCGCACCCGTGTCTTTCAGGAAATGGGAGACATCACCGTGCCAGAGCACACAGGGGAATGATCGCGGCAACACTGAACAGAGAACTGAAACAGTGAAGCACTCACGTGTTTGTTGACAGTTGGTTAGAGGGCAAAGAAGTGAGTGCATTACTGTTTCAGTTCTCTGTTCAGTGTTGCCGCGGTCATTCCCGTGTGCTCCGGCACAGTGACGTCTGCGAGTGTCGGTGTCGAGCGAGTGTGTCTGTGTTCTTCTGGAATACTCTCCCAGTGCTGTTGGTTCTACAGTGCGAGTGCAGCGGGGATCGCAAGTTTCTGAGCTCTCAACTGCAGCAGTTGAGAGCTCAGAAGCTCACGACAGACTCACTCGCTCGACACCGACTGGCTCCGAAGCGAAAGACAACTGGTGTCCGTTTAAATACTTTCGTATTTATACCTGCGCTGGGGGGCAGAGTGTGAGATGCAGATCTCGCACGCTAATGTGAATTGGCTCTTTTAACAGTACTCGAATGACAGGCTCCCCAAGTATGATCCCGATCAGTCGACACATCGACTACGTCGAACGTGAGCGACTGAAAGGGAACTGACGCTAGTAGGTCACATGATAATGACAATATGGCAAATGTAGTATGTCCAGATTATATTCATACTACATACATTCATACTATATCGAAAATACTTTTTAGCGGTCGTGAAGTAAATACTTATTCAAAATAAGTACCTACTCAAGAGAGTATGAAATTTCGGATGCAGCAACTGTTTTAGATCATTCTAAACAATCAAGTCTCTCTTCCGATAATATTTCGAAGTCTAAAACCCAATTAAGGTTCTCTACGTAGATGCTCACCAATGCTCCACATATGCATGTGGTACCAGAACTCCAAACAGCCTTGAGATTCAGTATCCATCATCTCGCTCTCAAAATGAGCAATCTGATCTGTGTTCCCATTTGCGTCAAAGATCATGTAGTGTCCTGGATAGAAGAGAATGAGTGGATGTCAAAACACAGTTTACTCAGCAGTCACTAGGGATAGTTCAGCCAAAATGTACAATTTTGGGCAACACTTTATTTTAAGGTGCTATTAATAAGCAGTAATTAACAGTTAATAAGACACTTATAAGACCTTATAAGATGCATATAAGATGCATATAAGATGCATATAAGCATTAACTACTTCATATAACTTCTGAGGACGCTTTGTTTCACTTTTCCCGCTCTACTCAATCGTGCCGCCGACGAGCCTCACGACAGTTACAGCCAGGGTAAGTGTAGACTCCATCCCCTGGGGTCCAGCTGGGTCAAGACCACTCCGGGGCCGCTCAGTTGCCTCTCCGGGTCCGTCTTGTGCTTTAATTAACCCTTATATGAAGTACTTAATGCTTATATGCATCTTATTTGCATCTTATAAGGTCTTATAAGTGTCTTATTAACTGTTAATTACTGCTTATTAATAGCACCTTAAAATAAAGTGTTACCCAATTTTGTTCCAGACCTGTAAGACTTCTTCAAAAGTAAAAGGCCAGAATGACAGTCACCATTCACTTTCATTGTATGGCAAAAAAAGATGTAATGAATGTGAAAAGTGACTGACTCTGCTGCACTCTGTTGTAAATCTGTTTCCATTGTAACTCGGTTAGTTGCCAGTATGTCTTATCGGTATGTCTTCCTTTTATCGGAATAAATGAAGATTGACTTTTGATTGGTTCCCGGTGGCTGGTTTATGATTGTGGCACTCCAAAATTCACAACCCATGGGCACCAGTTACTTTCCTGTGCTGCACTTGTGGCCATGGATTTGATTCCAAGAGTCAATAATTACAGTACATAAAAAGGAGCACTCTATTACCCGGTGTACAAACAGCATTGCGTAATGTGTTGATATTTACCCATGGCAGTGTTTGTGGTGTGGTCGACCTCGGGGACAAATGTACCATCAGTGGTTCCAGAGGTCCAGCTCCAGTCTACACTTGAGACGTTGACATGAGTATTCACCCATCCGCACATGTCCATCTCAAAATCACAAAACCCTGAAGAGAATCATGTGCACAGCTTTATTTAGATGGTAGAGCAGTTTTTAGTATAAAACATTTGTTTTGAAAATATTTTAAGTGCTTTGTTAGTTGAATAGACGTTAATGAATTACTTAATTTATTCAAGATCAGCAGCAATGAAATGGTAATCTTGTGATTATAAAGTTCAAGGACTTACCATGAGGGGGCAAGGGTCATTTAGAACTGTTAGGTCATCAATGGCAATATCATGTTTCTGCTCATTTCCAACCACTGCTTCAAATATGACCTGTTATTCAAGTAGCAAACCAGAGGCTGAAACATAACTAGATTGCATAAATGTGCAGAATTCCAGAGGTCAGGATTTTTGCTGGTTAGCTTTAGCAGTTAGTACGTGTCATAACTACACATTTTCTTTAGTTTAGAGCTTTATTAATCCCCGTGGGGCACTTAGTTTGAGATCACATGGTGCCTCACATACTGTAAAACACTTAGCACATACATTCAAATACATAAATAAATATGCAAAAGTATGCATTCTGACTAAATTAAAAAATGTGGCCTGAAGCAGTCAGTGCAACTGCCATTGAGGCTTTTTTTTCCCAGGAATTATAAGCCTCATTGTTAGAATTTATAATACAAATATTATTTTTAATATATAATTTAATATAATACAAAAATTTAAAAAGAAATAGATACCTGCCCGCACACCACTGCACATGCAGGGCATATTTATTGGGCAATAAACATTATTGGACAATCAGTACTTCCTGCCAAATTATTATATTGAGCATCTTTAATGTTCCCAGTTAATGATTTACAAGTACTGACATTGAACCTGTTTATGGCTCTACTTAAAAAAATTAAATGGATGGCTGTATGAGTGTATGTGCAGACACGCTTTACATTCACACTGCACATGTTATTAAAAGCAAGCGGACAACATAATCAGAAGCTGTCCCATCCACAATGAGCCAAAACCTCCCAATACGAGCATAACATAATGTGAAAGTAAATTACATAAGGGAAGAGTACTTAGACACATTTAACAAAATAAATAAAATAATTACAAAAAACATGTGTAAAATTATATCAGTAGTACCCCAATAAAAACTTTTCATTTTACATGGAGCTGGTCGCCACTGGTCGCCACATATAACTTTATGTTATACCCACCATATTGTTGGACACTTTCACTCCTAAAATAAATAAATTATTTTTGGCTGTTAGTAATGTGAATCTAGAATTCTAGAAGGAAAACTTTTCTTTTACTTTCATGCCACCATTAGTCAGTTTAAGTCCCAGATGCTAACATTCTGTAAGCACAGTGCAACATAAAAAATTTGAGTGTACCTTTTAAACTCTTCTACACGCACCTTATATGGGCTGTGAGGACTTATGACTGTTGCTCTGCCATGTCTCCACTGTTTTCCTTGATCTCCACTCGTACTCCACACGGGCATTTGAGATCTGACACTGTGCAGCTCCTGGACATAGATGTTAAGAGAACCCACGTCTCTTCCATTCATGTGGTACCAGAACATCAAGCACTCTCCGTGCTCAGAGGAAGGGTGATTGACATCCATCAGCATGCTGCCTCTGCTGCCACTGGGGTTCTTCCACAGCTGTGCACTCAGGTAAAAGCCTATGGATAAAAAAAATATTAATTATCATCACATTGTTGCTATTGCTATGATGTCAGGTATGCTGTAGCTAAGATGGATATTCAGACCTTTATCAGTCTCTAAAGTATGGTCCGTTGCAGGGCTGGGGGTGCCAGTTGCCAGTTCTCCATTAGTTCTGATCCAGGTAAAATCAGCTGTAGGGTCGGACGACAGGCCGCATAGAGAGCCTTGGAAGGTGCATTCCCGCTCAGCTGGGCAGGACCCATTTATACTGTTTGACACCTGCACGTCATCTATGGCGATGTAGCCTTTACTGCCTTCCAGGATGCCCTCAAATATAATCTATTGGATGCAATGCATGAGAGTAAACATGTACGCATATATCCATCTGGGTATAGTGTGTATGATTCAGTACCTGAATTGGTTCTTCACTGTCTGCGAAACTAAGGTCCACAAAACGCCACTTGTTGCCTTGAGTCCCTGTCCTCATCCACATAGGTGTCAGATTTCCATTAGCATGCTTGGTGATGAATCTGAGAGAACCTTCAACAGCCACAGACACATGTAAATATGTACATGCAAATAAATAATAACATATGCTGTATAAAATATGTTTTTGGTTAGTTTTTGACTGTTCACATAAAGAGCTTAGACAAAAGCCCTCTCTCTGATCAACTTAAAAATCACCAATATTTTTTTGTGAGGTTTAAGGGGTAGATAAATGAAAAGGAAGCACAGACCCTTATTTGTGCAAATATGTGTAGAATTTTTTGTCAGAATGTTTATCATTGCAAAATGAATATGTACTAAGCACCATAAACATGAACTCAAAATTGACTTTATACAAGTACTTACACATTCCTGGTCTCATTATGCATAATTTGTTGGTGCACAATGTCACAGGTTAACCTGGTGACTCTATAAACTTGGACTTACAAACATACACCCATTTCACTGTTACTGTGCATTTGCCGGCAATATTAACAACTGTGTACACATCAGGAAGGTGTTATGGATGTTTTTGTTTGTTCAGTCTAAAGTTTGTTACTGCTGTGTTTTGTTATAGTTTTCAACTCTTTATAGTTTTCTTAAAGTTTGTCATTATCTTTCTAAAAGAACAGAATGCCACAACACACAATAATTTATAGGATAATTACCTTTATTTTTTCCCATATTTTTCACAAACCTTATTGCAGTTAAACTTCCCGGTTCACACTCTGTACAACCAAACCCATAATCCAGGTTAAACTGATTTTTAAAGCAACAGCCACATCACTTCCTGTGGAAGATACCATTTTAGTGTGATGTCAGAGGAGGGGGAATTTGGAAACAGTTGTGTTTACCATATAATTTGTTGTTAAACTCTCTCTCTGTTAATGGTTGCTGTTTTAGCTGTTTGGAAGGTTTAAGTGTTGTGTTGGGTGTTTATATTATTTAAATTGATTGTTACAAACGTAGTAGTTTGTACCTGTGGTTGGTATGCCCTATAGGCGGGGCTTCAGCCTATAAATAGACTTGCTGGTTGAAACGATTTCAGTTCTGATTGTGAACTCAGAGAAATCAAACACTGAACAGTGTTGTGAACATTGGGCCATTTGGTTTAGCCAAAATTAGCACATTGTTGCAGTTTTCTTTTCTTTTTGTACAGTTTTTATTTATTTTTGTTTTCTCCTGCACTGTAAATATTTCTAGCACCTTCCAATAAACCACCATTTTGGATTTTGCATCAACTTTTTTTGTACAGCACGTCATTTCCCTTTTCCACTCCAACTGGTTGGCTTCCCAACACACATTATTACATGAAAAACATTCTTTCATGAAACGTCCACTTTACAATCCAATCAATTCCAGATGAAACAAAATCAATTCTGGATCTATAATTTCTTTATCAAAGATCATGATGAGAGCATGCTCTTAACTCACCAATGTTTCCACCGTAGATTAAATACCAGAAGCTGACACATTTGGCCTGTTGTGGAAAGCTGGTCAGTCTGGCAGTCTCAGGGGGTTTGAAGGACTGTTGTGGTGCTATGAACATAAAATAGCCTACACAAAATAAAAAAATATTTGTTTACTTTAAAGTGAAGATTTATATTTTTAGGTTTAGGTTTGAGGAATATATATTTATTATATTTTTAGCAACTAAAGTTTTACTAAACCTTTACCAAATTGATTTAAAAAAAGACAGTTAATAATAATAATAAAACAAAATAATAATAATAATGCTGTTCTTTTGAACTTTTTTATTCATCAAAGAATCCTGAAATAAATGTGCTGATTTCCACAAATAGCAGCACAACTGTTTTTAACATTGACAAGCAATGTTTTTTGAGCAGCAAATCAGCAAAAATTCTGAAGGATCATGTGAGTATTCATGCTGAAAATTCAGCTTTGCCATCACAGGAATAAACTACATTTTGAAATATATTAAAATAGAAAAGTTATTATTTTAAATTGTAAAAATATTTCACAACACAAATGTTTTTTACTGTGTTTTTGATCAAATTAATGCAGCTTTTTTGAGCATCAGGGGCTTCTTCCAAAAACATTAAAAAACCTTACTGACCTGAACCAGTGGTGTGATCATGTTCAGGTCCCTGATAACCAAAAGAAGGGTTCTGTCCATCTTCTCTCCTCCATTTGATTTCAGCTGACTGGTCATGGTACCAGGAACAGGTGTCTTTCTCAAAGTCACAGCTGAGCTGGTCTGAAGCTGCAGGGATGTCTCCCTCTGCACAGTCTGTCAGTGTAATGTCATCCAGCATGATATCTGGATTTACGATGAATGAAGGATTCACAGAAAATACAAGCTGTGTTTTTGAAATGGAATAAGAAAGCATTAACACAAAATCAATAAAGCTCTTCCAACTACAGTGTCCAAAAATAATTAAGTGTGATTGAGATGACTGTGAATGCAGTGCATTACCTTCGAGCCCACAGGACGATTTCCAATTAACAAACAAGCATTTTCCCAACCATTAGTCTGGCCCTTTTTAATCGACCATAACTTAACAGATGAAGTGTCACTGATCAAACTCAGGGAAAAGTCGGAAGAGATATTCACAGGATCATGGAGATGATACCAAAAGCTGAAATAAAAAGATTACAAAACTGTGCTCACTCACACACTACTAAGCATTAAACAAATAATAATAATAAAAGAATGAGAATCTGAGTGATTAGAAAATAATTATTTTAAAGTGAGTGTTTGATGTGCTGCTTCTCCACCTTATCTTGCATCCAAGTGCAGTGGCCCTGGGAAGTGTGTGCTCCAAAATAGCTTCCGAGGAAAAATGTATATCATCACCTTTTGCACGCATAACTTTACCTATAAATAATACAAATGTCTAAATATCAGAAGTTCACATGACATCAAATCAAATCTAAATTGATTGTCCTAGTCCAAAGGCCTACCCCAAGGTGATCCTGTGGTATGGTCCACACCAGGGATAGCACTGATGTTTGCCATCTCTCGACGCCATTTAAATTCATCCTTACTGGAGTCAATCCATCCGCATGCATGTTCCTCAAAGTTACAAGAGCCTGTGATGAAAGATAGGCTATTTCTTATATTGTGAACCTAGCATTGTATTGTAAAGCTATTATTTTTCATTTATTTGCATGCAGGTGTTGCACGGAACATATATCACAATTGTATAGCTGTAGTCCTATACAATTGTGATATATGTGCTGTAGTGTTGCATGCAAATAAATGGAAAATAATAGCTTTACAATACAAGTTAGTAAATATTACTACATGACAAAGATGTGTCATCAGCAAGGGAAAACATAATTTGATTAAGATGACAATGCTGTAACTACCACAGAACTCCTCATCTGATCCATTTGCACAGTTGGGGTGGAAATCACACACTTGCTCCATGGGAAGACAGTCTTGAGAGTGCATACACTGGAACTGCCCATCAGGGCAGGAGGCCAAGCCCATCGAAACTGCATATAAAATGCAATTGTTATATATAGAATGCAGTTTATTTTATTAAAATTTAGAGAGTATTAGTATTAGGTCTGTCAAAAATGTCATTATTTAAGTACCGATGGTGAGAGGACCCTATTGGAATTGCTCTGTTTATTTTGAATATCGTTCCAAACATTAAGTAGCCTACTGTCAATCATCATTATGAGTGTATAAAAGCAGCAGTCACTGCGTAATCCCAGAGACAATTCTTCCAGCATCCCTCCTCAATTTCTCTTATTCTTCCTCTATGCTGTACTGTTATGGGGGGTTTAGCTTGGAGCTCGAGCCTCCTTCGAGGACAGCAAGCCAAGTTTGTTTACCATTAACTATTAAGATTGAATGGGCATTCAAACTCGTGAAATGTATTCCACATAGAATAATATCGAAGTAATCAAATGCATGAAATAATAACAGTGTGGGGAATTATGCAGCGACCTTTGCCCTGATAGTGCACAGTCTTGGGATATTCCATACATTACAGGCAATTTTGACTCTGCAGTCTCTAGTCTAATCACTTTCTTTTTGTACTTTTGCATATCCACATACAAATTTAACATTTTAAGCATAAACATTTAGATTGAATGAAGATACATAAATGAAACACAAATTCAAACAGGTTTCAACTGGCACCTGATCATATTAAGGAAATAATTTCATAAAACGTTACATTATGCATGCAAAACAATCATCAAAAAACATAAGCAGCTGGTTCTGACCTTTACATTTAACTGGCTCATAGGTTCACACAGTAAAATGTACCCTTGTTTATTGTATTTGAACTGATACAAAAAGAAAAAAACATGGCCTCACCAAGTAGCATTAGAAACAGTCCCCTCATTTTGTCGAGAACATGGATGAAGAGTTCCTCAGTGAACTAGTCCGTTCCTTCAATGTCTCTTACTTGGCAATGCAATCATTCTTTTTGTAGATAATTTGTAATATGGTATGCTTATCAGTGCATGTTAAAGTTCAGTGGACCCAACTACCTCAAATGTTACTTTTCACCTGCCTGCTTTTTACAACTTCCCGTGGCCAGAAAAAAAGCATACTGTACAGAAAAATGCAGTCTGCTGTATACAGTCAGTACTGGCATTCTAACAGTTGTTGAGGAATTGCTCCTCACGGTTTCCTTCAAGTACTCATTTGGTGAGAATAATTCTTAATTACGGTACTTAAATACTGAAGTTTATACCTAAGATTTCAGAAAGTAAGACAAATCCTGCAAAACAAACAAGTTTTACTTTTGTTAAAATGGGAATAAAAAACAACCTAACAATGACTTCCCTAACTTTGGTTACTGCCATAATCCATGTCATCATTTTTTACTGCACTGTCCATGCTAAACTGCAAAATCTGAGTGAACTTTTCTCTAGTACTATCATGCTTACGTCAATAGTCTTCACTAGAAAAAAAGAAAGAATTCATAATAATTTGCTAAAAGGTTAAAATGATCTAAGTCATGTAGCAAGATTTAAAAGCATTAAATACAGTTGAATATTGTCACAAAGGCTAGTCTGTGTTCTGTCTGGTTTCATGCATGTCACAAGTCTAGTCTGTGTTTCTGTCTTGTTTCATGTTTAACAGTTCCCCGTTATGTTTATTAGTCTGTAACAGGTGTTTTCCTATTAGCCACACCCTCTTGTTATCTTGTTACCTCGTTTACCCTTGTATTTAAGCCTGTATGTCTAGTTTAGTCTTTGTGGGTCCTTAATGTTGTATGCTGCCTGGTTGTTCTGTTCCTGAGCCTTGTTTCCTGAGTCTGTATAGTTTGTGTAATAAAGATATGCTGCAAATGGATCCTACTTCCTCGTCTGCTTCAACCCCACGTGACAAATATTATACTATGTAAAAATGCTCAGAACAGGTCCATAAGAACAGGTGTAAAAATGTGCCCTGGTTTGGGTCCTTGTACAGCACAACCATAATTTCAACAGACACTATAGATGTATTGAGCAAGCAGAACTGCTTGGAAGTCTCACCTCCGTTAAGCAATAGTGTGTCTGGAGGGACACTCAGAAACAGACACTAGTTCCAAGAAGCAATACATTTAATGAATCTTTAATAATCAACACAATTAATTGCAAACTTTGAACAGTCTCAAAATACTTAGCACATTAAAAGGTAACATTTAGGAGACTCTAATAGATAGCCTTCTCCATGTGTAGACATACACACAGCAAAAGGGTAAAGGATGTAAACCATGACCACTAGTTGTGGATGGGAAAAGTTCCCAGATAATATCAAATTAACTATGAGGATGAAAAAGATTATTTAAAATAGGTAAAAACTGTACACGTTGTAATGTACTTCCTTAATCATACAAAATTAACTCAGATCCTGGAATGCAAATCATGCACAAGAAATAGAAGTATGTCTCTTTTGAAGTGACTTATTGTAATGTTCACAACAATTTGCCAATACAGTATACCTCCCTCTGACATTTGCAATGCAGTAACCATAGATGCCAGTATTCAGGCAGGTTTCCCACTTTTCTTACTCACTGTCCTCTGACTGTCCCCACGCTGCAAACTCAGCACAGACGACATAAAAACATGTGTTTGGAATATGGGAGGCAAGAGAGGGAAATGAATGATTATGTTACAACAGGAGAAAAGGAAGTGAAACCTTCCTTACACTTCATGAGTCAACTCCACAAACACAAGGATCCACAAAGGCTGACTATCACTTTGACCTATGAGGTGATCAGGAAAAACAGCAAAGATGGCAAAAAAAGATATTGGCAAGAAAGAGAGAACTGCTATTAGAAAAGTATTTCAAGGACATGACGAAATCTTACATGCTTGCATATACAAAGAAAAAAAACAGCTGATGCCAGAGCAAGGTGAGCGGTATGCTCCGGCAGACAATTGAACGATGGTATGGGTTCACACTCCTCCCAAAAACGTTGTGAACTTCACTAAACAACTCCAGCCCCGCCAACCACTGCCCTCAAGAATGGACTTGCATTGAGGAACTTTTGTGTCAAGGTAAAATAATGATATCAATATCATTCGTGATTCATTCCTCAAATCACATTCGGACTGAGATTTAAATTATTTTTTAATAATAATATAACTTAATCAGGGCCCCAATCATCATCACTATGCTTCCCAATCATCACCAAGCTGACATTCTGTGCTACAATACTAGGCTACTTCATGTTGTGGATATCCTCAGTCGAGAGACCTAGCTCTGCGCCATCATAGATGGAGAAAACACAAACGCTTTGAAAGCTCGCTCTGCTAGTGGCAAAGTCCGATTCCGTTCGCGAAAGAAAACAAAACATTTCCGAATTTTCAATAAGAGGTAGCAGTATAAATTGAATTCATATAGATAAACTATATGCTTTAGACTGCTACCAAAAAAAGACAAGAAGAAAAAGTGTGGCCTGCACACGCCACAAACAAATACAGGTCGAATAGGCAATTGATTCACCACCAAAATGACTCTTGTGAGTCAGTTCATTTAATAATTCGGTAAATCAAAAATTCACGACTCGAGGATCATCCCAAAATCCTTCACTGAATCGTCAGAGCGGTGACTGAACTCTCAGTCACTGAAAAGCAAGTTATGCTTACATTCTCATTGTTCACCAGGTCTCAGGTATGATGCATACCTTTTAGATTTTTGATATGTGTGACAATAAACTGTTAAATCATATGCAAATATTGATATGTATTTCACTACTGTATGGGATCATATACAAAATATGGCAATATTTAAAGCTCAATAGCGTTAGAAGACAATGACTTACAGTCATAAAACCTACTGTACATTGTTCGCCCAGGTCTCAGGTATGATGCACACCTTTTAGATTTTTGATATTGTAGCGTATTTAGGGTGAATCTGAATAATTAAATATATTCTGGATAACTAAAATCCTAAGAGCCTTCAAAGGCCGGGAAGCTTCCAAACCAGCGTTCCCCACCCCCAGGACTCAAAATTAACACACATACACACACACACATTCCACCACACATCCCCCACCAGGAATGTGGAATGTGCCACAGGAAGTTAATGTTACAGAGAAAAGAAACTTCTCTTTTTAAAAGACATTGTAAACAGAAATATTCAATGTGTTTTATGTGTTTGTTTGTTCATGTTACATTGGAATAACTGAGTTTACCATTATGTATTTTTACATGTAACTGCGTATTCCCTAGAATTCTAACGAAGGAGAACTGAATTTTGCAGTCATATATATTCTATTATACTTCCCCTTTAGAATTGTAAGAACAATGTATCTAATCTCATGTTATGATTTGCCTTTTATGTGTTTGGTCTGTTTCTCGAAAACTGGGATAATGTTTCAAACCTTGCCAACTAATGTTTAACCAAATCCATTTGTGACAAGTTTGGAGTCTCTGAGTTCCAATCGTCGCGCCCCAGTTAGCCATTGATATCACATCTTGCTAAAACTTTGTTACACATATGACTATAATAATTAGGAAGATTCTGCTTTTAAACACCCGATGAAATTAGGGTTTCAAATGCCTTGCTTAAGAGAACAAAGGGATCATAAAAACCAGAAGTCCCGCCTGCGAGTTTCGACCTCTTGATTGGCCGAGTCAATGGGAAGAGGCTGGACTTCGCCGATGTGATAAATGTAGGAGCGCAGCTCTGCCCACTCTCTTGCTTCGCCCGTCGTTACTGCTACATCATGTAACCCGATCCGTGGTCTCCTTCGGAGACCCGATCCGATCTTTATATCTTTCCTTTGTAAGGCAAAGTTTTGTTTTCCATAGTCGACTCTGTTTACTTCCACGGAGTGAAACAAACGTAGCCGAGCTACTTTCATTGGTAATGCTACTCAAAGACTTTAAACCGCCGCGCAACCCGAGCGCTCAGAGACAACACGTGACGCTTACACACACAAAGGACTCCGCTCACGCACGCGGCCGGGACAGGCCTTCAGGAATGCGACAACACAGCGAGACCCATAACTTGTGCAAGTATCTCTTTATAACGCTTCTAAGGAGCATTAAGATGATGTTTCGTGTTGTAATCAGAAAGGTGAATGTCTTAGGAGGAAGTATGCCAATGTTCTCTCCCTCTCTCTCTCTCTCCCTCTCTTACACGCTTTCGCGTGTAAGTTATCCATTGCCCAAACTTTACGCATTTCTCATTCATTGATGTCATATTATGTTTCGTTCGTGTTAATGTTTGTAAATACATGTATTCCTGTAACGTAGTAAATATATATAAGTAGACATGCCTTTATTAAATCATTATATTCACTTGACTGATGGACTTCCTCTTTGCTCAATTTCGAGGCTCTTAAGTGCCAAGAAGATCTTTTATGCTACAAGCTTTACGAATTAATTAATTATTTCATTAATTAATAATTTAAAAAGTACTTATTATGGGGCAGGAAGCCCAATTCTTCTGGCCAGAGAATTGCGTTTCCTGCAATCCTATAAAGTAAGATGATATTGGGGAAAACCCCTCAATATTCTTCTGACAATTGAGCTAAATTAATTTTGCCTGATTTGTAAGACGTGATCTGTGTAATTGACTGCAATCAACTTGTTAAAATGAAAGGATTGCATGTATACATCCAGGTAAAATGACATTCTCCTTTAGAGGGAGATTTATTAACATGTAAGACTGATCTAATCCAAACATGTATGAATAATTATTAATTACCAATTATTAATTATGATATGCAAATTCCCCAGGGATTAGATCCCCTAGAATCTTTACATAGAATGGTGGAGGAATATGCTAGGCACACTTTAAACTTGTTTTTGAGCAAAAGAGATCAGTTTTCAATCTGTCTATATTGTGATTTAATATTGTACGTGCACCTCGGTTGAGCGAACGCATTGCGAACTCACCGTGACTGATTAAAGGCAAAAAGCCATTTCAGTCCAGCGAAACTAAGAAGTAAACTGCAGTTTTCATAGTTTCACAGTATTAAATTTGTCCTATGAAAGACGAAGAAACCTCTTTTGAACGACGACATTTTTAATATTAAACTCCCCTGTCCGAACGATGTTCTTCTGTCAGGGTGAAGACAAGATTTAGTGAAACGATGCTCTTTCACTATTCTTAAAAAGGCCTTATATTAAATCGTTAGATTAACGGTAAACTCCTGGTTAAAAATTGACGTAGCTACTCAATTGTAAAACCTAAAGCATATCTAATCATAAGTGCTATTTGATTATATGTTATGGGAGTCGAAAAAACAGACGAATAATTCCTGTTTTATTTATGCGCAGCGCAGAACCCCTGCCAGACGTGTTTGTTAGAATATAGCACAGAAAAATCCAAAACCTTAAAACATTTTAATCATTAAATGCTATTTGATAAATGTTATTTGGATTCGAATGACAGACGTATAATTCCTGTTATCTATATTAATGTAGGGAAGCGAAGAAATCCTTCCGTGCACACGTGTCGAAAAAGGAAAAACCCGCAGAGGTTTGAAATTTATAAGCGAACACGTATGAATCATAGTGCTAATTATTTGTGGGAAGCGAAAAACAGATGCCTAATTCCTGTGAACCCTATGTGTGTGTGTAGAAAAATCTTGCCACGCTGTTTAGTGAAATATAGCACCAAAACCTCCAAAACATTTTAATCATTAAATGCTATTTGATAAATGTATTTGGATCCAACCGACAGACGTATAATTCCTGTTTTCTCCTACATAGCGCAGAAAAAATTTCTGCAAGTCGTGTTTGTTAAAACATAACACCAAAAAAATCCGCTGAGATTTAATTTTGATAAGTGTGATCGCTACAGAAAGCAAAGCGTCTGCACGCTCAAATTTGAATCACACATGGAAGCAGGCCGGTTTTTATTCCGCTGACAAACACTAGAGGGCAACCCTAGGCCTAAGTGCTTGACAGTTTCTCGAATACGCACCGCCCCCTGACTTCATCCTGCATGAGCGAAATGTCGCCATCGTGTGGACACTAGTAACAAGGTCATCCTTTCCTAAACATTCTCCCTCATAACAATTTCAGATTTTTCCAGTGAATTCCTGAAATTGTGTTTCCAACTGTCAATGCATGTGCAAGTTCCAGTGTTACTAACATGATTTGTCACTCCTGACTGTGTACACTTTTTTTGAATTTAGTTCAAACCACATTTGAATTTAAAAAAAAAAAAAATATTCAAAAGTAAGTATTAACAGTCCCTGATGAACACTTAGTAGTGCGGCCCCCTTGTGGCCTTCCCCTGCTAAGTCAGCTCATCTCCTATCTCCTACTCTTATTCTGTTTTGAAGTGGCCTTCTCACAGTTGATTTTATGTTGGATATTATCCTCATCATACATAATGCCAACCTTAAATTTCCTACACTTATTCAAATTTGATTTGAAACAAACAAATTTCAAGATTAATGTGAATTAAGTCTCCTTCCCTGTGGGCAAGAGTTTTATGGCTTTACGTCTATATTTCCGGTCTCAAATTATTTTTAATAATTTTGATTTGATATGTTATGACAACAATTCTAGAAGTTACTTAACATCTATGCATACGCTCGATTTGAAGTGTATTTAAACCAGTTTGAATGCAATTCAAATCAAGTTCTCGGTCAGCCAGGTTGACCACTAGGAGGAAGTGACCCAAACCCCTTTGTGGCCCAAACGCGCCACTACTGCCTGTCTTCTCCCGGGGTCCACCCTACTTTATTACTTTTGATTATTAATTTCCATTAATAGTAAAAGTAATAATAATAAAAGGAATTTAATAAAAAAAAAAAATTTTTTTTTTAGGAATTTGTTTTTGGGTTAAGTTATTTTGATAAATAACATCATTTTCATAATTTCCTTTTACCATTATTTAGGAAAACCTTTGCTTCTATTTTCTACATACATAATTGCTCAATTCAGTTTAAACAAGAAAGCTTTCATTCACTGTTAAGCTACTTGTTCACACTGTTCTGTATTTACATGTAGAAACCACTAAAGAGCTGTGGTGATTTGACAGTCATCTCTGCTTGGAGTCCAGCACGCTGGTTCATCTCACCTGCGTCACCAGCACTGACTGAGCGCGAGTCCCGGACTTTCCTGTATCTCTCCGTTAGTGCGGCCCGCAACAACGACATCACCAATTTGGCACTGCCGGTTGTGATTCAAAGTCAGGTTGCGTGAGAGGGAGCACATCGGTACAGATACACGAAAGGCCCGGGACACTGCTGTCAAGCGTTTGGGACGACAGAAAGACCAACCACGATGCTGACTCCAACCCAAATGACCTCATTCCACCCCAGGCAAACTAAACAAAGGTATTAAACCCATCCACTTAATATTTGCTACAGAATCTAGAGATTCCCCCGGTTATTGAAGTGTTTGGCTCCCTCCTCCTCTCCGAGCCACAAACCGCAGGCTTAGGCCTCCTCTTCCCCTGTAACACTTCCTGTGTACTCTTAACGCCATTTCATTACAGACCTTCCCATCTTGGATGGTTGCATGTTACTTCAAACTCTGCTATCTTGCCACTGCTCTTTTCTGTCGTGCTCTGTTCTTTTCAGTTCACCTAGAAGACAGAACCTATCTGAGACAACAAGGAACGCTGAATAATAATTAGACAACAAGCCGCTAGCATCAACAGGTGACCCCCTAAGCTACCGCCCTGTTAAAATTTTATTCAGGCCCATGATGACCTAACCAAATTGTCCCACAGAATGATTTAACTGTCTGCATCAGTTAACCACAATTTGCATACGCGGCATAGCCCGTATTATAGCTCGTTAAACGTAGAACAACTTGCTTGGTCTCTCTGTGTGTGTGTTGTGTTCCTCTCGCCCACAGTCGAAACAAGTATGTTCCGGTCCTACAGTCCCACAACCGCTGGGACAACCTGGACACATGGCTGAGATTCATGACACCTCCATTCCTGCCCAAGGTCGCCAGTGACTCAGAGCTTCAAAGCCAAGAGCGACGTGGACAAGCTGATGGCGCACAAACCAAGCCAAAGCTCCCACGACAAAGACCGGCCAGACACGTCCAAAACCTCGCTTGCCAGCTCATCGCACCAGCACGTCTCCATGAAGTTGCAACGCTAAGGATGCAAGCCGAGGATGACAACGACCCCGAGCTACAGAAGAAGTAAAAAGACTTCAACCCGCCCTGTCTGATCTTCTACACACAGACCGCAGAGAACAGTCAGAGAAAAGAGCCAGAGAGGAACCCAACGAGAAACTCCGACAAAAGCGAAGCCCCTTTGCAAAGAGCAGAGGCCGAACTTAAAGAGACTCGAAAGCCACGGCCTGAAAAAGAAAAAACTTGCAAGAGGCCCGTGCTACCAGCCACAAGCTCGTTCAGCAGAGACTGAACCCAAAGAAAGAGACACTAAAGCCACGGCTCTTGAAACCACTTACACACGGGCCGAGCTGAAATCCATGAACTTACTCAACAGAGACACGATCTCAAAGCCGAACTTGACTTTGTTCCACAGAGTTGAAACACTCTTATAGACTACCAGCCGCTGCGGCAGGCCTTCATTAAAGAATTCTCTGATCCAGAATCCGAAAAGACTTTGAAATACCCCACGATCTATTGTCTCTGAACACTACTCAGAGATGCCTCCAGAGGGCGCCCCATAACACCAGAGCCCTGTTCACAGAGAGTCGAGTCCGTTCCAGACCACTGGTAAGCCCAAGTCTGAGCACGCATCAGACAAACACAATGCCGCCACGTCTGAGACAGCCGAGACCCTGAAGTCGCTTAAAAGCTTCTTCACAAAAGACTTTCCAAAAATTCAAGAGGTACGAGCTTTACATCCTATACCTGAGCGTAAGACCTACAGGCACACAGAACACTGCTCGTCAGCCACAGACACAGAGCAAACTGTCACATCACAAAGTGACAGCAGCACACAGCCACCACAGCTGACAGCTGCACAGCCTGAGTGAGACCGCACAGTTTCCCACAGCTGGGACCGAAACCCCAAAAGAACTGATCAAAAGGGGGTGGGCCCGGAAACTCTACCTACCCATCACTCTAGACAATGAGGTGAGCCTTGAAACACGGGAAAGTCACCGGCTCAGACCTCACTTTAATGTCAGCTCAACTCTTTGAAAGACTCAGTGCTATAGCTAAGAGCGAAGATCGAACTCTTATACCCCACATGTGTGAGCTGAACGTGCAGTCGTACAACCAGAACGACCTCCGGCTAGAACAGAGAGCTCCCATTTACCTGACAATTGGTCCTTTTGAGGCCTACCCACCCAGTGTACATCTCACAAATGAGCACGCACCCCTTTCTGATTGGCAAAGACCTGCTAGAATGCTCTAAGCTCTATTAGACTTCAAACACCTGACCGTCTGGGCCCTCCAGTCACACTGGTCACCAGAGCCAGACTCCAAGGTCAGAGTTCCCAAGAACTCCAGCAGCCATCCAGGGGTACACAGCCTCAGCACCCAGTCAAAGTTCCAGTTCGCTAACCTGCCCCTTCCAGCTCGCCAAAGACCACGCAATGCTTACTCAACGATGCGTGACCTAATGCAGAAGGCCTCTAACACAAAAGGCCTCCTCAGAAAGAATTCCTAAAACCCCACTGACTTTGAACTGCAAAACCAGAAGACACTGCACGAACACAGTGCAAGACTCTGCTAAAAGGGTCCCTGATCAGCATAGAACATAGAACTTTTAAAAGTAGATGAAAATGTCTGCCCAAAGAGTTGCAAGACTCTGCATTCGTAAAATTAGAATTTTACTGACTTAAAGAAAATCTTGAATGGACGTGTAAGCCTCACCCGCCAACAGACTATGCACGACTCTTTCGAACCAAGCATTTGCAACATGCTGGTTGAAATGACACTGCTAAACATTAGTTTCTATGACAATGAAGGGTTACAGGAAACGCTAGCTCCAAATAGGGCATACGTCACTGCGACGTCAGAGTTGAGTGAAACCACCTGAGCTTTAAACTACAGTTAACCTATGGGCGTGCATTTAATCGTTACGATCCAACTAAAACACAATGTGCAGCACGCATTTTTGATCGCTGGCTTGTCTAAATGCAGATAAACGATTGCTGAAATTGACATCTCTACTTTAAGTAAAATAGCCTTAGATTTCCAACTAAAATTAGCATGTTAAGCAGTAAAGCGTAAGTCTGTTTGATGAAGAAACCTCATCTCAGCAGCCTGTAAACTGTACCGATGTTTATTCTGCTTTGCTTAAAAGAAATCCAAATTGCAGTATGACTAAACCTGTGTCTTAACAAAGAAAGCTCAGGACAAAGTTATATCTAGGTAGACCTGGGCGACGCTCCCCTTTCTACAAATGTAAAGGCCTTACAAATTATTGTTTGATTGATGTAATTCACCTAAACTTTGGCTGCATCTGCAAACAGAGAGCTACCTAGTGATCAAAACTGCTGTAATCGCTGAAAAGTCAGCAGTCGTGCACAAGAGGGACGTAACTATATATGCTTAGACAAGCTTTAACTCCCAGCAAATCTATTTCCTTACTCTGTAAACAAATAGAATAAGTTGCTTAAAATAAAGAGAAGAGTTCCATGAGTAAAATTAGCTAATGCCAAAACACATCTGCATTTTACTTCATGTAACACCGAGTCCTAGAAAGACTTAAAATAAAGTTGCACCCCGGTTAACCCGTTTAAACATGCATAATTCATGTAAAATGTACAGACAGCCTTTAGGGACTGTTTGAATTGTCTGACATGCTCTAGTTTCCATGACAACGACTTGTCACAGGAAGTGCTAACTTGTGATGTCACCTTGTAAACAAACCAGCCTAGGTGGCTACGCTAACCTAGCATCCTTCCAGCTCACGCTAAGCTAAACTAACATAGCATCCAGCTAGCTTACGCTACACTAAGCTAACCTAGCATCCTTCCAGCTCACGCTAAGCTAAACTAACATGGCATCCAGCTAGCTTACGCTACGCTAAGCTAACCTAGCATCCTTCCAGCTTACGCTACGCTAACCTAACCTAACATCCATCCAGCTTAGGCTAAGCTAAATAATAACTTCTACAATTAGCAGTTAGCATAATTTACTTGAACCCTTAATCACCGCTTGTGTTTACACAGTGCACAGTATTCTAAAATACTTTCCTTAACACCAGTTAGGGTTCCTAATTATTCACATTCCGTGTTTGCAATTCTTCTTAGCTAAAGTTCACCTTTACTAGTTGAGGCATAGCCCTTGCTAACCGTCGAAGGCTAACTTTGAAGATACCCTGTTAATTAAACTTAAGTTAACTACATGTAAACTGTGTAGCTAGAGAAGAATTCATATAGCAATAGCCATCTTCATCGGCAGGTGACTAATCCTTTGATGGGACACACACGATGTGGCCTCTAACACGCAACCGTTGTAACCCACTATGTAGTGTTGGCCCAGGCAAATCAAAAGTTTAGTCACTAATGCCACTGATTATTCTCGCCTTCAGATCATTCCCGTTGTTTTGATCACTTTGTTTCTTTTTGCTTTTAATTTTAATTTTTGTTTTCTTTTGGCTCTTCTTTAATTTTTTTTTTCTTCCCCATTTTATTTTATTTGACCTTGATATTAATAGCACTCAGCTATTCCCCCTACTTTTCGGTCATCTCTATGATTTAAAATTTATTTTATTCTTTGACCTGGATATTAATAGCACTCAGCTATCCCCTTTACTTTTCGGTCATCTATATGATTTAAAATTTATTTTATTTCCTCTCTTGTTCAAATGTGGTTCCATTTCCCATAGGGCCCAGAAAGGAAACAGAGACACCTTTATTTGTGATTTTGTTTTATTTTCAACAAGTGTACTCATTTTTGTGACCCTGCAACACAAGTAACTTCAACAATTTACTAGGGCACAACTATAGTCCAGAGGATTGATAATAAGCATAATTTGAATAGGAAAGCTGTCCTTTTTCCCCATCATTCACTTCGTCAAGCCGTAGTGAACCACTAGTTAAGTCCAGAGAAATAATTTAGTCATAAGAACCATCTTAAGGCATTTATTTCATCTCGGCTATGCCCTTTCCGTGGAATAATCTCGGAACCACACCTCTTAGCCTCCTAACATCCACAGCTAAGATAAGATACAAGACACACTTCACTAGCTAGCTACATGTGAAACACCTAGCTTTAAGCTACATACCTAGCGAACCAGTTAAACCATGGTTCTGAACTTTTAGGGTCATGCATTAGGCTCTCACTACAAGTATGACAACATGTCACAGAGCCCCTGCTTCACCTGACCTTAACCTTCCAGCTTACCAAAGACTATCACAAAACTATGGACACTATGAGAAACCACCTCTCATACCCCTCCAACCACCCACGAAAGTCGTGTGCACCCACCGACAACCGGTGCCCCACACAACCTACGTCAACAAGCACATGCTGCGTGCACTGGACAACATTCAGCGTTCTGCACCTGATGCCATCACCGCGCCACAGCTTGTTCTGCCACAGTGCAAAAGGGGGGTAATGCCACAATGTATGCCCTATGCCCATGACGCACCATGTGCTGCAACCCGCAGCACCAGAGACACTTGCAAGACACCGAAGCAAGTGGCATACTGGCGCCCTCAAAGCGAAAAGACTGTCCTAGCCAACCAAGGACGATGTTCGCTGAAATTTTTCCTCCCTTTCTCTCTTTCTCTCTCCCTGTCACTTTTACCAGGATGCTGCTGTGCTTCCAGCCAACCAGAGGGCAGCCGCAATCGGACATCTCACCAGGTCCGGCACCAAGCACCATCCTAAGGGAACAACCAAGACTCCTTTTCTGCCGGACCCGCACTCAGAAAGTGCCTGTGCCACCTGATCCTCACAACGCCTACAGAACGCACTACCCCGGCGTAACGACACAATACAGCTGGGTAGGTGCCAACGGACAGAGGAGGCCCTCACGCACACTGAGGCCGATGTCGAACACATGCTCGACCAACTTGAGAAAATGACTGTAACGCTAGCGGAGCCAGGTGGCCACAACCGCCGCCACACTGCCGTCAGAACTCTGTTTAACACTTGTATGTCCGGCATGAATGCAGTAAACCTCGCCAACGTCGGACGGCATGCAGCCAAAATTCAGACTGAGATTCCACAGAGAACAGAGCCACTCACAACAGAGTGCATCCCTGCAGCCCATCGACAAGACAATAGGGAACTGTGGTAACTTTCAACACTCACAGCGTTCTGCCTACCCCGACAGTGAACTCCATGAAACAGCTGCTTACTGCCTTCCATAATGACTTTGCTCAAAATCAGCTGGTAACAGCCCTGATGACAAACCTGCTAAGGGGGGGGGTGAACTCCTCCATCGACAGCCTCGCCATGGGTAGAATCCCACCGCACCTGATACCCTTAGGCCTCATGCAAACCGTGCTGGCGTCCGCCATCACCACGCCAACTGACTCTTTAAAAATACACCTTGCCTACTCTCATGGGTAGTGCCATCCCACTCTGCATCACCACAAGCAGAGAAAATGGGACGTTCCCCTGAACTTACCCATCATAGTCAAGCCGAATCCACCGGCTCAAGAACATTGTCCATGTCAGATTTTGAGAGGCAGCACTCACATCAAGATCCGCATGCCGTACGTGATTGCCTTGCATGACAGCGACACCAAGCTGTCCCCAGCTCCGAATCCACACATGTGCACATTGACCAAAGACATTTACTATCCCTGCCCTAACAAATCTTTCCTCAGAGACAACCCTGACGGAACCTGCGGGCTGCAGATCAGTGGCACAAGCTGCCCTGCTAAAGCCAAGCCTCGCACTCAAGTCACCGAGACCCAAGCAGAGATTGTAAGTGATCTGTCACCTTGCTCAGCCAGAGCAGCGCATCCAAGTACCAAAAGGCCCCATCCTTCTTCAAGAACCACACTCTCACCCTAACTCCAGAAAGGGAACTGTGGTTTGCAAAAGGAGATCCCAGCTAATTGACATTACATCTATCAACTACACCCTGACACTCGACAGTCATCCTGCACAGGAGGCTCAACGAGATGCGAACATCTACAGCCAAGCCCACGGGACCCTCAGGAAGAGGGTACCACGCTGGAGGCTGCGTCGAACTTTATCAAGCTGAGCCCTCAGCCTCAGCCTAACAGCACCTCCTACCCAATCATCATGATTCACCTGCCATCCGCCAATGGTGATGATTTGTCGTCATATGATGTCCAACACACGGGGACATCATCCGACGAAAGGGGGGAAATATGTAGCGTATTTAGGGTGAATCTGAATAATTAAATATATTCTGGATAACTAAAATCCTAAGAGCCTTCAAAGGCCGGGAAGCTTCCAAACCAGCGTTCCCCACCCCCAGGACTCAAAATTAACACACATACACACACACACATTCCACCACACATCCCCCACCAGGAATGTGGAATGTGCCACAGGAAGTTAATGTTACAGAGAAAAGAAACTTCTCTTTTTAAAAGACATTGTAAACAGAAATATTCAATGTGTTTTATGTGTTTGTTTGTTCATGTTACATTGGAATAACTGAGTTTACCATTATGTATTTTTACATGTAACTGCGTATTCCCTAGAATTCTAACGAAGGAGAACTGAATTTTGCAGTCATATATATTCTATTATACTTCCCCTTTAGAATTGTAAGAACAATGTATCTAATCTCATGTTATGATTTGCCTTTTATGTGTTTGGTCTGTTTCTCGAAAACTGGGATAATGTTTCAAACCTTGCCAACTAATGTTTAACCAAATCCATTTGTGACAAGTTTGGAGTCTCTGAGTTCCAATCGTCGCGCCCCAGTTAGCCATTGATATCACATCTTGCTAAAACTTTGTTACACATATGACTATAATAATTAGGAAGATTCTGCTTTTAAACACCCGATGAAATTAGGGTTTCAAATGCCTTGCTTAAGAGAACAAAGGGATCATAAAAACCAGAAGTCCCGCCTGCGAGTTTCGACCTCTTGATTGGCCGAGTCAATGGGAAGAGGCTGGACTTCGCCGATGTGATAAATGTAGGAGCGCAGCTCTGCCCACTCTCTTGCTTCGCCCGTCGTTACTGCTACATCATGTAACCCGATCCGTGGTCTCCTTCGGAGACCCGATCCGATCTTTATATCTTTCCTTTGTAAGGCAAAGTTTTGTTTTCCATAGTCGACTCTGTTTACTTCCACGGAGTGAAACAAACGTAGCCGAGCTACTTTCATTGGTAATGCTACTCAAAGACTTTAAACCGCCGCGCAACCCGAGCGCTCAGAGACAACACGTGACGCTTACACACACAAAGGACTCCGCTCACGCACGCGGCCGGGACAGGCCTTCAGGAATGCGACAACACAGCGAGACCCATAACTTGTGCAAGTATCTCTTTATAACGCTTCTAAGGAGCATTAAGATGATGTTTCGTGTTGTAATCAGAAAGGTGAATGTCTTAGGAGGAAGTATGCCAATGTTCTCTCCCTCTCTCTCTCTCTCCCTCTCTTACACGCTTTCGCGTGTAAGTTATCCATTGCCCAAACTTTACGCATTTCTCATTCATTGATGTCATATTATGTTTCGTTCGTGTTAATGTTTGTAAATACATGTATTCCTGTAACGTAGTAAATATATATAAGTAGACATGCCTTTATTAAATCATTATATTCACTTGACTGATGGACTTCCTCTTTGCTCAATTTCGAGGCTCTTAAGTGCCAAGAAGATCTTTTATGCTACAAGCTTTACGAATTAATTAATTATTTCATTAATTAATAATTTAAAGAGTACTTATTATGGGGCAGGAAGCCCAATTCTTCTGGCCAGAGAATTGCGTTTCCTGCAATCCTATAAAGTAAGATGATATTGGGGAAAACCCCTCAATATTCTTCTGACAATTGAGCTAAATTAATTTTGCCTGATTTGTAAGACGTGATCTGTGTAATTGACTGCAATCAACTTGTTAAAATGAAAGGATTGCATGTATACATCCAGGTAAAATGACATTCTCCTTTAGAGGGAGATTTATTAACATGTAAGACTGATCTAATCCAAACATGTATGAATAATTATTAATTACCAATTATTAATTATGATATGCAAATTCCCCAGGGATTAGATCCCCTAGAATCTTTACAATATGTATGACAATAAACTGTTAAATCATATCAAATATTGATATGTATTTCACTACTGTATGGGATCATATACAAAATATGACAATATTTAAAGCTCAATAGCATTAGAAGACAATGACTTACAGTCATAAAACTGTATGTGGATCCATGTGGCATGCCTTTCTATGTCACAAATGGAGTTCAAGAGAGTTCAGAAGGTTGACTGGAAGTGCTGCCTATGCAAATAATTGTGGATTGGTCATTGGTATTTGTACAGTTCCCTACAATTACCAAAAAAGAGTCAAAGGCCAAAAAAGAGTCTTGTTGGCAGCCGACGGAAATAAAATGAAGAAATACAAATAAAATACAAAGGTTCGGTTCGGTTTAGAAAGCTAAAATTGCTTTCTTTTCTTTTTTTCTTTTTCTTTTTAAACAGTGGTTTAATGAAAAAAATGTCTTTGTCTTTAAATTAATTAAATTACAATTAAATGTTTCGCAAGGATTAAAAAAAAATCTGCTAATGCTGTAAATATAGGGAGCCGCACAATAACATTAAGCCTAGACTTTTAGCCTAAATTCAGATGCTATTTATTTTTTAGATATAATAATCAACACCCAATACATTGTATGAAAACATGTAAACTGAACATAAAGCAGTTTTTGCATTAACTTATATTTTTACTCTAATTTGTTATTGAAATAGCAATTTACACAGTTGCTGTCATTTCATGAAAGATATTTTAAACATACAAATAATCAAGATATCATTAACAGGTTAAGTAAAATATAATATATAGGCTAATATAGCGCATTTATTTAGTGCAAGAGTTAATTTCTATAGGAACCAACAAGTTATGGACACTGAATCAATTGCCTGCTGAGGTAGGTTAAGCAATGCTTGACAAGCTATGCTGTTTTTTTATTGAGCGATTACACGAGTTATGATGCCTTTCAGTAAGTATACTGTATCTTTCAACATACCTTCAGGTGTCTATTCATGCTTATTATGTAACTGAGGAAGAGATGATCGCGCGCGCCGCGGCTTGAAATGAGCCTAGTACAGCGATCTGTCACGCCACATCAAAGAGCGCCAAAACGCCATATATTGTTTGAATTTGGTGATCGAATAAACAGAATTTGAAAGATTACACCTTGCTTATTATCGAAAGTAACAAAACACGGAGCTTGTTATTTGGTGTTAATGGTGGTTAGGCTACAAAACTGAATTCGTTGTGTACCCTACTGTACACATAAGACAGTAGACATGAGGACCATTGAGCCGGGCTGGGCCCGGGAGGGGCCGGGCAAGGGGCGGGGCGTGTTCGGTACGCAATGAGAGTATCGCGATTCAAATCGTGGGTTCTGTATTGCGGTTTTTTCGGTTCGGTTCGAATCGTTACACCCCTAATGCGTATGTAACGCAGTTATAAATAACTAAATACCAATCTCTATAAACACATCAGGCAACCATGCTTACTTGTAGGTCAATGACTAAAGGCCAATTTATACTTCTGCGTCGGGTGCCTGCGGTAGGTACGGCGTAGCATACGCACAGACGCGTTCCATATGCCGTACCCTTCGCCGTAACCTGACGTGCACCTCCACAAAAATGTAACTACACGTCGCGGCGACGCGGACCGCAAGATCTGTGATTGGTCGGCTTGGTAGCATCGCGTTTCCTCCTACGCATTTCCAGCGTGTTCTTCTGCACCGCCCGCCATTTTTAAATTCTAAGTACAGCGAAACTGTTAAAAAAACTAAAAACTTACTGCTTTTCCACCTCGATAAGCTCCAACTCCAACGTGATCCGGTCTCTTTCAATCGCCATTGCTTGTAGTAACCTAAACTCAAAATAGTCACGAGGAATCTTCTTCTTCTCTAGGAACCGCGCGGAATCTAAACACAGTGGAACATTAAAACCCTCCGCCGCCAACTAGAGTTTCGGCGCTGTACTGCAGAGCAAAGCAGACCTAAACGCAGAAGTATAAATGCTCACGACGGCGTCGCCTACGTGCGTAGCCTACGCCGTGCACTACGGCGTACACTCGACGCAGAAGTATAAATTGGCCTTAAGCTGATTTATACTTCTGAATCGGACCTCTACGCTATACACTACGCGTTGGTTTTCATTTATACTTCTGCGTCATTGTCCGTGTAATGACGCGCAATTACACATGCAAAAGGAGCATGTGAAACCCGAGGGAGGGGTTCTAACAGACCAATCACAGTGCTTGCGTCCGCGTAGAATTGACGCGTTGTTACATTTTTGGAGAGGTGCACGTCAGGGGCCGGAGGGTACGCCGGAGGGTACGGCGGAGGGTACGCGCGCTACGCACAGCCTACACCGTAGCTACGGCGTAAGTTCGACGCAGAAGTATAAATTGGGCTTAACACCTCAAGTTAACTTCTGCAGCATATGTCACAGATAACAAGAATAAATGTATTTTCAGCAATCGGCGCAACATAACAGTTCAGCAGGCAACAGCAGCTTCACTTACGAGAGTGATCAGTCAGAATACTATGCACTATGTCAGAATAAAAGTCCTCTCTTAAAAAAGCCTTTTCAACAGCCTCCCCCAAAGGCGACTCTTTTGGGTGAGGAACTCCAGGATCATCTAAAGGCAATGTTGGTAGAACAACCAAGTGGGCGACTGGTCTGGTGTAGATTTTACCATTGATCTGCACATCTGCTGATCTGATATGGCCATCGAGGCTCAGGTGTGTCAGAATGACTTCACCTACAGGCCATAAACCTCGGGGCAACTAAGGGTCAATGATCATCAGGACCTCCTCTGGAACTGACTGGGAACCCAAAACGTTATACAAAGCTGACTTGGCAGATCTCACCTCCCTATCCCAAACCCCACCAAAGTGAGGCGCTGCTGGGGAATTAAAGCAGAAGTGGATCTTCTGGCGAGCAAGATGCTGCTACAGGTCAGGAGCTTAGGCAGCAAATGCTTCCCGCAACTCACGCTCATTTCCATGAAAGTTAGTCCCTCAAACTGACCATAAAATGGTTTGGGGTGCCTCCCCTAGCGATGAACCTCCTAAGGGCCATAAGGAAGGAATCAGTACTCAGGCTAGTAAGTAAGTCTAGGTGTACTGCTATCGTGGTGAGACGCTTAAAGAGAATACCCCAACGCTTCTCGGTACATCTTCCAATTTTCATCAGGAAAGGACCAAAGCAATCTATGCTGCGTGAATGAAAGGCAGGCTTGTAAAGCTGGAGACTGGTAGAGGGTAGATCAGACATCTGAGGCACCGAAAGTTGGGCTCTCCAACTTTCAGTGGATTGTAGGAGGGGGGCCACGATACACAGACTCAGAGGAATGGAGTACAGGGAACACCCTTGGCTCTGCTTGAGGAAGGGAAAGTGAGTGATTAGGATAGGCAGGCGCCGACTGGTGTTGGGCAGGCATGGGCATGTCACTAGGGGTGAACAACTCTCTAAGGTCCTGAGGAATAGGACCGCCACGGAGGGAACTCACCAGCCTCTGGAACACTAGGCCAAGACGGGTATGAACGAATAGTAGGGAGCACAAAGGGATACTGCTGAGACCATAGGCCGATAGAAAGTGGTTAATCCAGGTTACAGGTTACAAATCCAGGTTACCTAACTGTCTAGCTAAGGCTAAGTCAGGCTCAGGCCAAGGCGGCGGAGGAATATCAGGGAAAGGACCACCATCGACTCCAGGAGTTGACACACAGGGTTGCACTGAAGGATTAGACCAGGCTGAGTAGGCTGATGTCTGTATGACATCATATCAGAAATGAGGAACACTCCTCCGGCTCGAAGGACCACAATGTTTGGGAGACTTTGACTGTCTGGATCTGATGTGTAATTAGATGAGTGAACTCGTCTGGGTGCCTGTCATTGATAAAAGGACAAGCTGCAGAAGTACAGCTATTTCACAAGAAGGTACTGATTACAGGCAGTAGAGGCATTAGTCTGGAAAACAAGAAATAACATAAAGGATAGTGAATAACAAACATAGCTGGGCATATGTACAATAATAAACATCCATTGGTAAATAAAGGCAGCCAAAGCATACTGAATCTTTATCAGTAACATTTCACCATGGAATATACAATCCAATAAAGGAAAATAAGGCATCACAATTTCACATTATAGATAGACCATAAGCAATCATCTAACATGATAGCAGTTATAAATAACTAAATACCAATCCCTATAAAGATAAACATCAGGCAAACATGCTTACTTGTAGGTCAATGACTAACACCTCAAGGTAACTTCTGCAGCAAATATCACAGATAACAAGAATAAATGCCCTTTCAGCAATCGGCGCAACAGTTCAGCAGGCACCAGCAGCTTCACCCAGTGCTCAGTCCGAAAACGATGCACTATGTCAGAATAAAAGTCCTCTCTTAAAGGAGCCTTTACAACAGGTGTTTACACCAATGAAAATAATTTTTTAGAATCAGATATGCATGTGATCTGGCATCAGAGGTAGGGAAGGAAAGGGAGGGTAAATATTACTGTATATTATACATTTCTTGTTACACACGTTTTGTGTGTCATTTTCAATATTGAGAGTGCTGTGCACTCTCTTCTACTCAAAGAATTATCAAACAAACATATTTTGGTAAGATATTAAACATCAAAAACTTTGTGATGAGTTTTTGAACATCACAAAGTTTTTGGAAACACTACAGGTATTCAGATATATACAGCTATACAGATATTCTTGACCAGCTCACACAAGACCCCTGGACGTTGCTTTTTACTTTAGCATAAAGGTTAACAGAACTATTATTCATATAAAAGTGTGCTTGTGCCTTAAATAAATTCCACTAGATTTCATATTTTATTATAAAATGCATACATTTTAAGAGTATACTTAATTATCCAGATTTATCACACTGTTCTGAGTAGGTTTCTTCTATAAATTAATATTTTTGTGTCTGAGATCTTTCGGTGTATGTAGCAGGTGTGGGGCTGCCTGGTGGGGAGTGTGTTTTCCGACAGTTCCTAAGGCATGGAATTTGGAAGGCTCCATTTCAGGATCTGTGAAAAATATTTTTTTTATATAGATTTATTATTTATAAAGTAACAGGAGGGGTCACAGACAGTAACACTTCTTATGAGACTGCAGTATATGATGTTAACATATACTGTATGCCATTGCCTACAAGCATAATTTATTTTTTTCTTATGTGGTAAATTGCTGTCATCACAAGTTTTTGCACAGGATGTGCAGGAACATGAGTACAAGGCATAACAGGAAAGGGAGCATTCAGATCATAAAATTTAAGTGTAAATGTTTTTTTTTTTTTACCTCTATTGTTGTGTATGCTGACAGGGCAGAACCATTGCTGGGAAGAGGGAATGTCTCAATGATTTAGGAGTGATAGGTTTGACATCATCTAGATGTTCTGGTGAATTATCATATAGTACCAACATTATTTGTTCCTCAAATACCCAAACCAAAACTCATCAAAAAACAAAATCAAACTGACTAAGATATTTTCGATTATTAAGAAGATTCCTTTTTCTTTTCCAAAGAAGCCTTGTGACATTAGTGTTTCACTAATCTGAAGAAAGAGACGTAACAGGATGTAATTCTGATTGGAACAATCGGACCCATTTAAAGGGCAGGTCTTCATGAGCAAATCTGAGACTGCAGAAGCTTAGCCAAAGACAGAATGACACTGGAATAAACACATGACCAGCACAGAATATATTTTGGATCAAGATGAAAACAATAACTGTAGTCATTTTGCTTGTATTAGAACTTTCAAACTGCTTTGCACAGTCAGGTATGTATTGTTTTCTTTAATCAAACTGAAAAAATGAACTACAATAATAATCATACTTTTTCTTGTTGCAAATAGTACTATTTATTGAGAAAAAAGCCACTTACACTTTTTTTTCCATTTATGCTAAACTAAGTGTGAATAGCTCAACACTGCATCATCTCAACCTATTTTTGTGCAGGAGGAAACTTTTTAATATATAATGTGGATTATAACAAATGCATGTCAAACTTCCTGGAACGACTTGCCTCCTGTGAACCATACAGTAACTCACAACAGTACCGTTGGACTTCAAAGAATCGCATTTTGAACACTAACACAAAGAAATGCCTTGGAGTAGGAAGTAAAGCAGTTGGCAAAAAATTGCAGTGGCTGAAATGTGAAGATGACAATGAATTGCAGAAGTGGGAATGCAATGGTGATACATTGCTTCGCCTAAAGAATGAGTCTCTGTACCTTGCTGTAAATGACAACGGTGTGCCAGTGATCTCTGCAGACACTGGCATAAAGAGCAAATGGACAATTCATGGAACACAGAACAGCATTTGCTCTCTGCCTTATGAAGGTATGTGCCTATATGTGTCTCTATTGAACACTATTGTCATAAAGTGACAATGCTGTTTTCCTTTCTATGCAAATGTGTGCTATTCCCTCAGTGAGCAAAATACTGCATGCTGTGAAATAGAACAATAATTCCCAACCTTTTTGTCCTTATTAGCATGTGTTCCTCCTAACTAATATTTTGCTAGATAAAATTAATTAATTCAAATCACCATTATTATCACTTCTAAAAAAAAGAAGAATCCTAACTGGGTGAAATGAATAGTCTAGTTGCTTCTCCCTTTAATGCGATAGTCGAGCATGTTTGTCTTTCACAAATTTTCCCAACAGTTCTATGTGGGAATCATCAATTCAATTCCATTTTACCAATCTTATTTTATCAACCTATGTTATTGAATATTTAACTAACTTATTTGGTCCCACTTTATATTAAGTGGCTTTAGGTACTATGTACTTACATCGAAAAATAAGTACAATGCACTTATTGTCTTCATGTTGTATTGTAAAACACTTTTGCTGCTATTGACCCTTCGCAAAGACCCGCCCTCCTTAGTTACTGTCGCTATGTTCCGACAAGCTATGCTGCTCTCATGCTCTCACCATGTTCTCACGCAGTGAAAAATACATCGCGGAGCAGAGAGGAGACTGACAACACGCGGGCAGACAGGACAGACCAGGTTACTTTTCGGTTACTTTTGATATTAAGCATATTAAACAAAGTCTCAGCTTTCAAATGTGGTCATTTTTTGAAAGAAATTTAAACAATAAATACCGTTTTGGGGCTCTTTAATGTGCCGTGACAGATCGCTGTAGAGCATCCGTTAAAGCTGCTCGTGATCCGATCATCTCTTCCTTCTAGTTCATTTATAGCATCAAATAAACATGAATTAACATAAGAAGGAATGTTGTTTTAAAAATGGCGGATGGCGAAGTATGATTGGTTAGAACACCTGTCAATCAAGCTCCACGCGAAGGGTCAATTGAGATGTGATACTGGTAAGGTTAGGGTCAGGTGTGGTGGTATGGGTCGGTTTAAGGGTAGGTTAAGGTGTAAGGGAAGGGTCAACTGTGTAATTAATTACATAAATTAATTACAGCTGTAATTACATGCAGGTATTTTCAAAATATAAGTACAATGTAAAAATATGTATGTACACAAAAAGTCCATTGTACCAAATTATTAATTTCAATGTAAGTACATTAAAGCCACTTAATATAAAGTGGGACCAATTATTTAAATAAAGTAATATGTGACCCTGGATCACAAAACCAGTCTTAAGTAGCACAGGTATATTTGTGGGAATAGCCAACAATACATTGTATGGGTCAAAATTATCAGTTTTTCTTTTATGCCAAAAATCATTAGGATATTAAGTAAAGATCATGTTCCATGAAGGTATTTTGTAAATTTCCTACCGTAAATGTAAAACATTTGTTTTTGTGAGTGAATGCAGCACAATCGGGAACATAAATGCAAAACTTTAAAGGCGATTTTCTCAATGTTTCGATTTTTATGCACCCTCAGATTTCAGATTTTCAAATAGTTGTATCTCGGCCAAATAGTGTCCTATCCTAACAAACCACGCATCAATGGAAAGCTTATTTATTCAGCTGTAATGTGATGTATAAATCCCAATTTAAAAAAATGACCCATAAGACTGTATGTCTTTAACCCGAATTTAATGCTTTTTTTCACCAGCACTATAAAACATGGTGTAAACTACTGATCAACTCTTCCATTATTTTAACAGAAATATACACCATTGATGGAAATGCATATGGGCGGCCATGTTACTTTCCGTTTCTTTATGAGAACAAATGGTATGCAGACTGTACCAAAGTTGATGAGCAGAATCAACGTCTATGGTGTTCCATTGAGACTGATTACAGTGTTAATCAGCTGTGGGGCTACTGCCCAACACATGAAAGTAGGTTTATGTTTCAATTGTTACCTGCACAATAATTAATAAATCATTAAGACTACAGTTGTTACCTGTCCACCATCAAAAACTAAACTAATAATATATTTATTCTAACAATAAAACATTGGGTTAATTGCATTTATTGATGGGCAGGTATGTTATTTACAGGTGCATTGTGGTCCAAACATCCTCTGACCAATGTCTATTACCAAGTGAATGATAAGTCAGCCCTTACATGGTACCAGGCTAGAAAGAGCTGCCAGCAGCAAGGCGCAGAGCTGCTGAGTGTCTCTGAACCTCATGAACACAGCTTCATTGCAGGTACAGTCCCATCAAAGAAATAGTTTAAATGGAACTGTCCATCATTACATGCACTAATGAAATACTAATGGATATCAGAAATATCCAAAGAACAAAATGCTAAGAAAAAGTGTTCATTCTCGCTTTGTTTAGGAATAGTTCAGAAGACACAAGTCTCACTATGGACAGGACTAAACAAATTAGATGTGTCCAGTGGATGGCAGTGGAGCAATGGACAACCTTTACGTTATCTGAAATGGCTCAGTGGTAAGACTCTCTTTCAATCAAAGGATTCAGTCTTGTTGATTCCCCGTAGAGCACAATACCAACAACACTAGTTTGATTCCTGGGAACAAACAGATAACAAGAAATATGTATTTTGATAAATATAAATGTTGCATGAATTGAGAAAAGTTCACTATGCCTTGATTCATCATATACTACAGTAGATGTTTTTGGCCTGTGCTGAATAGTTGAACGAACAAACAAAACCAGCTTTCACTAGCTAAATGAGCATATTAATGGACTGAAATTATCATTTCTGTCTTTGTTGAAGGATTTCCAACCACACAGCCAGGCTACAATTGTGGTGTCCTAAAAAACGGTATTGGTTCTGAATGGTCAAACGAACCTTGTTCGGAAAAAACATGGGTACATCTGCCAAAAAGGCCATCCAGTTCCTACTATTCCACCAGGTAGGCTTTCCAACCACTTTTTTATTCCATATGGCAAGCAGCGATTCTCAAACCGCAGTGTCAAGAATGGTGCTGTTCACGTAAAAACAAAAACATATAGCGTGATCTGTGTAGTGCGATTGGCAAACAAATGATTTTTATGTGTCTTTCTTTTAAAGATTTATTCATAAAGGCCCACAAACGCAGGAGTTCTCATATGCTGTGTCCCAATTCGTATAGGCTACTATCTGTCCTAAATAGTATTAGAAATTAGAGTGTGTCCCAAATCATGGTATGTTGAAATTAGTATTTCATAGATACCCAGATGGTGTATTTTTTCTAGTTAGAATTCGAAGACCCATGCACTTTCTAATGGCTAATATTACCCAACAACATCCCATTGCAGATTCGAATAGAACTACAAACATGTTAAAAAAAACTACAAATATGTCAGATGTGTGAGACCGACAGTTACGTAGAGAGCTTTAGATACAAGGGTTCGAGAGATTAATAATCATTATCTAACCTGATGAAAAGATGTTATCCACATTATATTTAATCTGAAACAGCATTGTGAACATTTATAAAGATTTGTTATATTGGCCGTTTGGACATTGACTTTTAAATGCATCATTATTAACTGTGATGATTGACAGGGCAGTTTAAACAGTGACTGGGTGCGCATAACTAGTGGCAGAGCAGTCCATTAAAGTCCCAATTATAATGAAGGAGTATGCCTCAAAGCTTGCATATTCGGCTGCTCACTCAAAATTATTGTATGTACTTTTTCCTTCACAAAAAGAGTACATACTTTTAGGGAATAGTACAAGTAGGTGAATTGGGATGCAGAAATACATTTGACTGACTTATTTAACTGCATGTCATTGCATCATTAGTCTACTTCAGGATAGGCTATAATAATTTGATAAGGAAAATAAAAATGTTTTCAAATGCATTTATATCTCATACTGTGTTTCACTTTACAATGGCACATCATGAGATTGATTAAACCTTTCAAGATGCATGAAACATTTTGGGAACCTCTTCTACATACAATAATGGAAGCAATAATAGGTTATCTTGGATTTTGTTTTTTGGACAGTGGTGAACACTGGATTTTGCCAAAGCCGATCCTTGTCCATATTCAGGCAACTGTTACCTGCTTCATCGCAACAAGCGAACATGGATGGAGGCACGAGATGCATGTCTGCGGGAAGGAGGAGACCTGCTGAGTATCCTCAACACAGAAGAGCAAAGCTTTGCAATCACACAGCTTGGATACTGTAAGTTTTGATCATTGGCTTTTAACTGGAATGCATTTTTAATAGTGTTGTTGTAGAAAAGACAGGACTCAGTCACCCCTATATAAGGTTGCTAAACAATAATCTGCATCACTATTCTCAGTGAGGACAGACGAGCTTTGGACTGGTTTCAATGATCGCAAAACTCAGATGCTGTTTGAGTGGAGTGACCAGTCCAGCGTCCCGTTTGCCTCATGGGAGGTGGGGGAGCCGAGTCACAATGCTGTTCATGCAGAGGACTGTGTGTTAATGAGAGGAGAGGTAAGAACTTCATATGCGAAAATTATTTGAGAAGTCATCTTAAATTCTAGTTGCATAGTTGCATCTGTTGCTAAACTAAACATTTGCATAATGACTGTTTCTCCTTTAGGAGGGAAAGTGGGCCGATGATATTTGTGAGAACAAGTATGGATTCATCTGTAAGAAGAAGGCCAGCTCTAAAGCCTCCAATAATGACACGGTTGTCACAAGCCCAGGTGCAAAACAGTATGTATATTTTTATAATAAGAAAAGGACTGTAGAATTATCTTCTATGTTCTTGGACATCAGGTGGTGAAATGTACCTGACAATTGACTTATTTTTTTAAAAGGGTTGGACCAGGTATGGGTACTACTGCTACATGGCAGGATCTGAGACAAAGACCTTTGAAGAAGCAAAACAGATGTGTGAAAAAGCTGAATCACAACTGGTTGATATTTCCTCCAGGTTGGATCACTTCTTCAATTACATGACCTTTCTGACCTTTCTACGTCTAAAACACTGAATTTGCACTACATTAACTAAAACCTTTAAGCAAATTCTGAAATAGAATAACTTTTTGAAATGTATAATTATGTGTTGTTCTTAATACTATTAAAAAATCTATGAACAGATTTTAGTGTCAGCTTCTGCCTCATAAAATAATAAAAGTCTGTATAATTAGGACAGCTATCAAGAGCAGTTAATACTTAATCTGCTCGGCTTTCCCTCCATTAGAATAGAAAATGCATATCTGGTTAGTCTGGTGGGAGCACGACCAGAAAAGTACTTCTGGACTGGATTGTCTAATCAGAAGGATCTGCACACATTTGAATGGACCAACACCAAGCAAGTCCCATTTACTCATTTCAACGCTGGGATGCCAGGTATTATGCCAAAAAACTAAATGTCAATGAAATTATAATGTTTCTGATTTCTCATAATTACAGTATTACATTTTAGAATACTTTTTTTCTTTCTTAAAAAAAAATATTTTAGGAAGAAAACAAGGCTGTGTTGCCATGACGACTGGAATTATTGCTGGGCTTTGGGATGTGCTCAGCTGTTCAAATAAGGAAAAATACATCTGCAAGCAGAGAGCTGATGGACTAGTTACTACTCCAGCCCCGTCAACCCATCCTCCTCTGGCCTGTTCTGAAGACTGGGTGTCAATAGCATCTAGAGACTTGTGTGTCAAGGTAAAATGGACGTTTTAGCTATTTTCATGTTGAATTTCTGAGAAATTTGCTATTTAAACAAAATTATTGACAGAATGCACAACATTTCATGACATTATTTCCTTCTCTTTTTGGCAGTATTTTAATGTACCTATGTTTCAAATGAAGACTTGGGATGAAGCTCTTGACTTCTGCCGAGAGCTTGGTGGTGATCTACTGAGCATCCATCATGATTCTGATATTCCTTGGAAACATGGAGGGTAATATCTATCATTTATTTTGAAAATGGACAAACTTGTTTCAAACTTGTTCAAATCACATTAGCTATAACAGTCCCTATTAATCTGTTTTAGACATGAGAATTTTCCACCATCCAACCATCAGCAGTCATAATCTGCAATTAATTATCCACAATTAATCCACAATCCATCTCCATATACTTGCATGTATATATATATATTATATATATATATATATATATATATATATATATATATATATATATATATATATATATAAATGCGTGTATCTGTATATCGTGTATCTGTAAGGATCTGTATATAATATAATATTGCATATACATAAATGCATGTATATAATCTACACACACACAGATAACCAGCCAAATCTAACATTCATATATATATATAATTTTCTCTATATATTTTTATACATAAAAATGTCCACAAATATTAGATTTGGCTGGTTATCTGCCAACTTGTATCTCTGTTCATGTGTTTTTATATTCATCACCAGTGGTGATGAAACATACTGAAACAGATAAATACATAAATGTATGATCAAAAAAGTAAAGAAACTACATGGTTTTGCTTGTAGAGGGTATCCAGCATGGATTGGTTATAGAATGTATGATCCCTCGGTGGGTTATGTTTGGAGTGATGGTTCTTCGGTGAGTTCACAAAGAATATGTTAAAAGACAATTAATGCTAGATAGAATTCGCATTTGATGTAATTTAGATTTTTTTTATTTATATTTTAGTCATCCTATCAAAGCTGGTCCAGTGATGAACCCAACAATTTGAACAACATTGAAAATTGTGTTGAAATGAGTGCTTCAATCTGGAATACTGATGGAATGTGGAATGACGTGAACTGTCATGACAAAAAGGACTGGGTCTGTCAGATTCAAAGAGGTACAAAAATCGAGTTCTGCCATCACTAGATTGGAAAGAAAATTATGTTTTTTATGTTTAATTGACATCTAACTGCTAAGCCTTCTCTTTAGGAAAGACCCCAAAGGAAGTAAATATTACAGGTCCAGGTAAGTCTTGTACTTTAAGAACTCCAGACTCAAATATTTATTTTGATCACACTGATGAGGTAAAAGAGAAACTTGAATTTAAAACATTCATTTATTTTTATTTAAGTTTATAATGAAACAGAGGATGGCTGGATTGAATTCAGAAGTAACCAGTATTATGCATCTCAATACTCAGCAATGTCTGTGCACGAGGCACGGACATTCTGTAAGAATTCACATGGCGATCTTGTGGTTATCAATGACGAGGAAGAGCGGTTGTTCCTCTGGCATAAGGTATGATGGCTGAGTGACATTTTCAGTAGCATATTTATGGTGCGTATCACAAAAAAGGTGTATCAGTGTGTGTTGTTTTGAGTATGCTTTATATTGCATTTAATTTACTGACTTCCTCACAACTGCGGTGCTTTTTTCCGTGTTGCAGAGTAAAAGGTCGCACAATGATTATATCATTGGTTTGACAGTTGATCTGGATGGGTCTTACCAGTAAGTTTAAAGAATGTAAATAGCATATGAACTTACAAAAGAACAAATAAACAAATACATTTTTGCTCTTTAAAGGTGGATGGATGGTTCCCCTGTAGTATTTCATGCTTGGGAAGCAAATCAACCGGCCTTTAAAAACAGTGAGGAAAGATGTGTGACGATGACCTCTTCTCAAGGTACATCATACAGTATCTTCTGATCTATGAAAACATTAGGTATATGTGGAATGTTTTATTGACCACTGATACATTTGGTGAAGGAAATGTTTCATTATGTATGATTAAATCACTGTTGATACATTGCATACAGTGCATTAAATAAACCAATTTAAAAAAGTATTTTGACTTACAGGACTCTGGGAAGCTGTCAACTGTGGTGATGAATACAATTTTTTTTGTAAGCGAAGTCAGTCTCCTCCAGTTAATGCCACGGTGGCTCCTACACAAGGGCCAAAAGGAGGCTGTGCTCCTGAGTGGAAACAATTAGGGGGAAAAGTAATTATAAACATATTCTAAAATGATACAAACAATTGTAATGCTATATATTAGACGTAAATTATAACCTTCATATTATATTTAAACATTTTACAGTGTTAATGTAGTTTTAGTTACTTCTGTCTAAACAGTTCTACATCAGCTCAATGAAATGAAAATGTTTTTGTGCAAATTCATATCTCACACAAAATATAACATTGCTTATTAAATGTTACAAAAAAATTGCACTACTGTAATATGTTTTCCAGTACAATATTTTTGAAATATCTTGATTCATATTTATGACAATAAATGATAGAAGAAAATAAATAATGGTCATTTATATAAAACATTATAGTGTTATAACATGAAGGAAGACATGAAAACATGGACTGAAGCAAGAGAATACTGCAGAGAGCTTGGTGGAGATCTGTCATCGATTATGAGTAGAACACAACAAGGTAAAAGCTCTGTGAAAGATTTCAGCACTGCTCAAAATGATGAATGTGTAAATATCTTGTCATATGTGCATGTAAAATGTGACATTATTCTAAAGTATTGATCTCTAAATGTTTGCTATTTGTTTTTAGCAGTGCACATTTGATTGACTTGATCATTATCATATATTGCATGTTTAATGTATTACGTCATATTTATCCATCTGCTGCAGCCTTTTTAAACATGATGATTAGAGATAAAGCCACAAACTTCTGGATTGGATTCAGCAATTTGGCAAACGGGAGGTTCAAGTGGACAGATGGGAGTAAGGTTGCATTCACAGAGTGGGCCAAAGGGGAACCTCAAAACTATAGAGTATGTGCATTTTGTCGTCATTTTTGAAGGAACATTATGAATTTATGCAGTTTAATAAATGTAACATTTAACCTGAAGATGTTTTGGCATGGCTATGGATTGTTTTTTTTTTTAATAAATATATTGTTTCTCTTACAGTGGCATTCGTACTACTGGTCAAAATATCACTATTCAGAGGAACGGGTACTGTGAAAATCTGACTAACGCGAAATAGCATATTTTTTGAGATAAAGTCTTCAGTAGCGGTGTTTCTTTTTCAAACAGGAATGTGCTGTTATGGGCATTGGTTCAGGCTCGTTTGGCAAGTGGGTGGCAACTGACTGTAATTATACTCACGGTTTTATCTGCAGTCGTGATGTTGGTGAGTTTAGCCAAACACTGCGGACTTGTAGAGAGATTGCTTGATCCTCTGCAGACTTTTCATCGTCTCTTTTTTCACATGTTCAGATCCTGGTATTGCCCCGGTGCCAGATGAACTTCCGAAAACCTTTGTCAAGCTGGGAAACTCATCTTTCAAAGTGATTCAAGAGAACCTTACATGGAGTGAGGCAAGCCGTCGCTGTGAGAAAGATGGGGCTCATCTTGCCAGCATTCGAGACTTGGTAACACAATCTTACCTTGAGCTGCAGGTCTTCAGAGCCCAACAGCCCATGTGGATTGGTCTCAACAGTGTGCAGGTACTGTACCGGAGTGAGAAAGGGAAAATCATAGCGTCACATTTTGTAGAAATATTCACCCAAAAATGTCAAGACACCTTCATGAGTTTTTTATTGTGTGGTTCAAAAAAAAGAATGTTCTGGCTGCTCATTGCCATAATGAAAGTAAATGATTGGTGGGCTGTCAAGCTCCAAAAAGGACAAATCTTAAAAACAAATGCTCAAGAAAGTAATTTTACTACAAACATGTGTAAAATGTGTGTAAATGGCATGTCTGTTTTTCTAAATTATGCAATATTTATGGCCCCAACCTACTCATTATATATTTGTATTCATTAACAGTCAAATGGATATTTTCTATGGGTGAATAACTGGCCCATGAATATGGAGAAATGGGCACATTCTGAACCACGGCCCAACCGCCCTTGTGTATACATGGGAATAGACGGAGAATGGAGAACGACTCTCTGCAATCAAACCTTCTACTTTGTCTGTGAGCAATCAACAGGTGAGATACAAATATTTTTCCTTTAGACGATTACATTTTTCTATTATATCAACAAATAATTGGATGGTCAGTCTTAAAAGATTCCAGTGCTTGGAGGCAAAATTTAGAATCTGAAAATAAAAACAATGTTCATCACCGTACATCAGTGCTCTTGGAACAATGCTCCTCCAATCATTCCGCACTGAATGAATAGTGCTTCTTATAACAGCTGTACAGTAATCACTTTCTCTTAAGCACACTTTTCCATGTGACATTCTCCCCAGACATTCCCCGACTCTTCCACCTCAGCAACCTGGGCATTGCCCACAAATAGGTGATGAGAGTCCTTTAAGGTGGATACCTTTCAAAGACAGTTGCTATGCTTTTGTGACTGATACCAATCCTTGGAGCAGAGCAGCTAGACTCTGTATGACATGGGGTAAGGTTATAGATTGATTTTAAAAGCTTTTTACCCAATTACATTACAGGTGCAAAGAACAAAAAAGCATTTTTCTTTCTTGTTAGGAGCATCTCTTGTCAGCATAAGGGATGTAGCGGAAGAGAAGTTCATAGAGGACAACCTCAAGATTCTTGAAAGTCACAAAGATTTTTGGATTGGACTTTTCCACTCCCAGAAAGGTAATGTGCCAAATATACCTTCTCACGTGAAGGAACCTCTTCTGTTCAACTCCTTTCCAGTGCCCCAGAGTCTTCACACAAACCGTGAATGAACTCACGGGTCTAAAAGGGTTGTTTACAAATGAACTCACCCTGGATTATCTAACTACACAGGACACTGGTTATGGTCAGACTACACCGTGGTAGATTACACTAACTGGGCATCTGAAACCGATTATGAAGACGACTATGAAGATCATTCTTGGAATCCTGAATGCGCATTATTCTCTGCCAAATCTAAAAAATGGAAAAAACGACATTGTGATTACACAATCTTACCGTTTATCTGCAAAACCCCCAAAGGTACGTATTGTACATTTTCACAAGCATATTTCATAACATGTTGTAACATAGTTGTCACTTAGAGAAATGCATTACTGTATCTAACTTAAGTAACTAATGTTTTGAGTCAAATGTCCAATGGCATAATTGCTTTTCTCTAGCAGTGCTTAATTATGTTGGTTTCAAAAATCTCTTGTGAATTCAGTCCTTCAAACTAGATTTACCGTAAATTTTACATCATATTTGTGCAGTGACTGTTAGGTAACACAATAAAACCTGACCACCTTAAGACAAAGTATACTATACAACAAAGGTAAATAAGGATAAACTATGTTCTTATAGGATATAAGAAATACAATGGTGTTTTTTTGTAATTTGGTGTTTCATTTGTTAGAATTTTATATTCACAAATAACACAATTTTTAGCATTGCTGTTAGCCAAAACAATGGTTGGATATTTCTCGTTTCATAATTACATTGCTGCTTTAATCTTCCTAAAAAGCCATTAAATACACTATAATACATTTCAAATACAAGTATGTTGTGGAAGATGCCATTTTTCCTTTTACTTTAGATGTTAATATTTCATAATACTATTTTGTTAAATTAGTTTCAATAAACCACATATTGTGAGATTTTTTGTCAGAATGACCTGCTCCAGTCACAAAAGGTCACTTTTATATATTTCTCTGGAAAATAAAGGTGCAAATATTCCATAGCCTAGTACATGTAGGAATGTGTATATTCAGAAGTTCACAAAGTAGACAAAAATTTAGCCACTGGAGTAAATCGTGACAACTAGCTCTAGTCTCCTAGTCTCACCTATTTTATTCCTATGAATAGATATGCTGTTTAGAGTAAAATGGAAATGTAATAAAAACTCCAAAATTGTATTACATTATCTATTTATCCTTTTCTTTTTTGCAGTAATGAATCCATCCACTGAGGCCTCACATACAGGTAATATGATGATTTATTCATAATGCCTTTTCTTGTGCATTTTCTGTCAAGAAATATTTCAAAATCTCATTTCATGTCAGAAAAAAAAAGAAACAAAACTTTCAGCAGCCTCTCTCATTTGTTTAACAGTATGTAAAATTGTGTATATCACAATTTCAGACTAGATAGTTTATCTTATTATTTTTATCTCTGTTTTCACAGGTCCTGAACCTCACAATGTCAAAACCGGTTTGGCTGTGTTCTTGAGCATTGCAGCGGTCGGCATATTGGGAGCTCTAGCGTACGTTTACTACAGAAGTTCAAAAAGACTGTCATTGCCTACATTTGAAAATCCCATGTATAGTAACACAGAGGCTGCTCATTCAGATAGTAAAGATAACAAAACATTGCTTGGCCACATTGATATCGCTGAATAGACCTGTGTTTTATAATGTCCCAGTACTTGTATATATGTAAGAGATACTGTACACTCAGCCGATCATTATCATAAAATAAGCAATGACAGGGATCATCAGGTTTATTTTGCGATAATGGCTGTACTTTATCCTGCTTCATACATGGCTACTCAGCAAATAAATCTTGATTTGGGTAGAAAGTATTTTATGTCAGAAAAAAATGCAGCTATGTAGGAATCGGTTGTCAGTTATACAGTTCAGCAGTCATTATGCAAAAACAAATCTGACTGCAGAATGGTGCAAATGACTAATCAGAATCAAATTTTTCAAAGAGTCAACCAACATGAAAGGAAAACACTGATTTAATATAGCATTGCCATTGTCCTGTATAGTTTCCTGTGATGCTACTTCAAGGCTTTTGTACAAGTTTTTAAAAAGTTGAGTAAGAACTGTCTCTAAATAAACTTTAATATTTACACTGTAATATATCTGTTTTTGAGCGAACCACCACAGTTACACTTCTACTGTGCAGTGCAAATTGGTTTAAGTATGGAAAAAGTGTGTCATCACTTGGGGTACAATGTCAAAGAAAAACAGGATAAGATGACGTAAGGTCAGCTGACAGTATTTGGAGTATGAGGACAGTGTTGGAAAACAAATATTCCAAAAAAATATCTTTTTTTTTGTTTCAGAAATGTATGCCCTCTTTGAATTAAATGGCATATTATATATATATATATATATGTGTGTGTGTGTGTGTGTGTGTCCGCTCAAAATAGTCCTTCATAATATCCTTATTTTTAATTTCCTTATTTTTTGGCTAATCAAAGGTGAAAACTCGATGAGAGACACATTTGGGAAAACAATCCACAAAAACCTTAAGTGATAAATTTGACGTGTGCATTATTCAGGAAAACATTTCAATAAAGACAATATAGAGTCAGTTCAACTGAATACTGATGTACATCTATATTACAGTGCAGCAGTATCTGTACTCAGTTTTATCAATCCAATATCTACAAAGGCATTTATGAGGTATATACAAATGCATAGAAAGAATTTTCAAGCTATAGTGTTGTCACAAGCTAATGCATAGAGTACTCAGGAAACATGTATAAAATGTAAATAAAAGTCATGGTTCCAGGTGCATTAAGAGTATGTACAGATCTGAGTGCTTATATATCTTTCTCATTCCATTTTGAACATAACTGGGATCAAAACCTTTACCACGCTGTTGTACAAAAGGTATTTTCGAAATCATTGTACTTATTTCGCTCAAGACATTTGAGTGTGCCTTTTTTACTTTATGAACATGAAAGTTACGGTTAAGAAAAAAATGAAATCCATTTATACTGTATATATTTAAATAAATAACAAAAACAAACTTCATAAAAATCAACAGTGTTCATTTGCAATAATTTTGCATGAGCAAAGAACACATAGTATGGCTTGAGAGTTGATTTAACATGATTATGTTATCAGCTAAAGGTCTTTGTATTGACAAACAACGTATGATGTATGAAATTTACTGAATAAATTTTTGTCATGACAGTCTATGCCTGGCCTAAACACTGAACAGTACATTAAAGCCAAAATAAAATAGGTTGCAAATGGTAATTCATGCTGACTTTAAAGTTTAAGATTGTAAATGCTCTCAGGCTACGTTTAGACAAAAGCGATGTACTAAAAACAGAAAAGTTTTTCCTTTGTGTTTTTCGCGTACAGACGACAATGTTGTCAAACGATGCCTGTTCACAAGGATCCATGAATAAAACAACAACAAAAAATCGCTATGTTATGCATGCAGGCCAATAGTTGGTGATGTTGCTTTGTAAAGAAACACTACATGCCTATAGACCGAACACGCAATGCACATGATGTCACTGTTTTCACAAATTCACGTTTTTGTAGTTTACACAGAGCAGAGACGATAACGGTATCATCTTCACAAAACTTGCACTTTGAAACCTGTTTTCAAAAGCTTGCATTTTCAGGCCCCCAAAAATGGCATTGTCATGTAAATGAATAGCCAAAACACACAAAAAGTTTTTTGTTGAAAACAGTGTTGTGTAAACGGCCCCTTATTGTCAGCAAATGGAATTGCAAAGACAATGACTTTTCAAACAGCAAACCCCACCCGCCATTGGTCAGAAAAATATATAGTCCTGCCGCCAAACCCATGTCATTGGTTGAGCCCCAGTTGCTGGTCGAGATAGTCAACTGTATTCTGCCACAGTGTTTATACTTTTCAGTAAAATCAACCTACAATTTTCTACTAAAACTTCGAAAATATCACCTTATTTTTTAAAACAGAAGCTATTTGCACTAAACGTGTGAGACTTCTGATTCAATAGCCCCTATAGTTAAATAATTGATTATGATTATTATATCAAATTAAAATATTATGATAACAAATACCAGTTTGTAATATCAAGCGCCCTTTTGTAAAACAAAAAATTGGAAGCCTTGCACATTCAAGTTAAAAATGGCCCCAATCTCATTAAAAATTAGGTGGATTAAATAAAAAAAAATGACTTGACTATATTGTAATTGTTTTAATGTTGAAAAAAAACTGACCTTTCAATCACTGACGTGAAAAGCCAACCATAAAAGCGTTCGTTAGTTTGCCTAATTTTAATGTAGCCAATAGCAGCACATTCTTAGTTTTCATACAGATTATTTGTGGGTAAATGCTAATTCTTGTTACCTTTTTAAAACAATTGCACGTCCCTCAAAAGACCAATTTGAAACAAAGAAACAGAAACTAAACTAAACTAAACTCTTTGTCAGGAACGAAAAATAAAGACGATAAGAGATGACCAGTTTGCATGTGCGTTTCACAAAATTGTTTGAAAAAAAATGGTGTATATTACTGACCGTTAACAACAAGGGAAATAACAAGCAAGGGTGTAATCACATATTTGGGATTTTAAAGACCAAACATGCTGAAATCATTAAAAATATGGTAATCACAAGCCTGATAGCAAGAGGCACATAAAGCCAAAGAAACACAGAATTATACGAATGAAAGGCTCATAATCAAGGAAAGTTCGATTTCGACCAGAGTAGGCAATAACACAGAAGAACAGATAAAGAAAGAGAAACCATATTGTCCTGAGTACACGGTAGCCAGCATTTAACATAGCAGCATTAAAACAACGTCCATCTCAGTGATGAATGTACATGTCTTCAGTCCACTCCTCCGCCTCCACGCACCTGTCCCTCTCCCTGTCCCGCTCCCGTCCCTGGTAGTGATAATGGTTGTGGTGTGGGTGAGTGTAGTGGTGTGATTGTTGGTGCGAGCGCAGCTGTATCGGCTGTCTCTGTTGCCTGTTGTGCTCGTTGTGCTCCAGCTCATAGTCCTGCTGCCCGTGGTGGGAATAATCCGGCTGAATGTCTGTTGTCCCGCCGCGACGGTGGTGGTGATGTCTATGGTGATGGTTATGGTCCTTTTGAGTTGTAGTCCTGTTATGGTAGACCTCGGTTTGATCCGGGTCGCCCTCATCCGGGAGAGCGCGCCTGCTCCGGGACTCCGTGTACGAAGCGTCTTTAGTGGGAAGCTGCTCCATGTCGGTGGGCTGCTGCTGGCGCACGTGGTGCTGGTGTTTGTTGTGGGGCTCGGTCGGTCGGCTGGTGCTGGAGCGGTGGTGATGATGATGATGGTGGTGATGGTGATGGCTGCGTCTCTTTGGCTCGCTACGAAGGAGCCTCTCCTCCTCCTCAGCCTCCTCCAGCACTTCCTCTTCTTCTTCTTCTTCTTCCTCCTCCTCCTCCTCCTTCTCCTCCTCCTCTCTCGTCTCCTGAGCCTGGGGCAGATGCTCCTGCTGGTTCTCTTGGTATCCTTTTCTCTTGGTGGCGCCAGTCTTCTTGCTTTTCTGTTCGTCCTGTATATGGGATACATCAAATGAAAATTAGAGTTTTGTGGATTTTAGACAGCTTTGAGGCCATTTAGAAAAAAACAGTCATTGTACCATTCATTTTCTCTATAGAGGAATTGTGGGGATTTTTAACGATAACATTTAAACTGACATACCTATTGTGAGGTACAAGGTTGTGTACCTTTAAAAAATCATGTTTAACTGGAATTCCTGGTGAAAAACTACATTATCGTTGATTCTACAATGAAATCTCCACCAATCAGAGAATCGAAACTAGCAAATTGTGCCATTTTAGCACCCGTCCACTACCATGAATGACTTAGAATGTCTGGTTTTCAAATAATTTTTTGCTTTAAATCAAAGTTTGTAAAGTTGGGGTTCATCTTGTAGCTGGTTGGTTTGATTCCTGGTTTATATATCTTTAACTAAATAACTGCAGAACTCTGTATTAATGACTCATCCTTCACTACACAGATGTTTTCCAATCAGATGCTCTCTAGAATTAAAATGTCCTTACATGAAGCAACGAACAGGAACAGAAGAATACAGTAGAGCATGGAACTAGCAATGTCAAAGTCATGGGTTTGATTCCCAGGAAAAACAAGAACTGATCAAATGTGTACCTTTAATGCAGTATGAGTCACTTAGAATAGAAGTGTCGACCAAGCAGTGTCGGGGAAAGCAGCTATTAGTTATGCGTTAATGCATTACTCCCTAAAAAAAACAATCATACAGGCCTACCAGTAAAAAAAAAATTCAGACATTACCCCCCAATTAGTCATTTATTGAAATATACAGTAGTTTAACAAATTCCTAGATAAAGTACAAGCAACTGCTTGTTTAGTCTTGTGCAAAGACACTAAACTACAAAAATGGCACTAAACTGCCCTACTATAAAGTTTACTTACAACACCTAATCAGCAATCACTAATACAAAAAAGTAGAAAAAAAACTAGTAGGTACTGACACTAAAGGCATTTTACCTCAGAGACCACCATCTCACTCACCGAAGGTCCTTTAAGCTCAAGTCTTCTTTAAATGTCCAAGAGTTTAGTAAGAGGTAGGGAGGAAATTGAAAATGTCACAGAATGACACACCACTAAGCAAAATTTCAGACTCTATGGAGCCTGTAGATATTTCCAAGCAGTCATAATTTAGAACTTGCACAGAAGAACGAACAAGTAAACAAAATGTAATAAAATCTGCTAGAATGTGGATAAAACGGACAGACATTAATTCAATAGTAATAGAAATTAGTACTAAAAATGTAGAATACAAAAAAAATTCAGCTTTGCCACCACAGAAAAACATTATCAAATAAATCAAGGCTTGTGTTCAAGAGACTTCTTAAAAAAACTTTTTTCAAAAACAAACCTTTGAACGGTAATGTGTATATTAACACTGATGAACACTATCCTAGGACAAATTAAACTAGTGAGAGTGTGGAAGGTGTTTTTTACTTTTATAAACGTCCACAGGGTCAAAAATGTTTTGATAAGCAACTAAATAGAAAATACATGTCGAAAGATTATTTCTGAGTAAGTTGTTTTGAAATTTTCGGCTAGAAAATGTTCTGTACAGTAAATGTTCAATCTCAGTGCTTCATCTCCTGTTTTTCCTCAGAGTGTGTCCAGTACCTTAGCAGGTGCGGGGCTGGTGGGGAGTGTGTTTTCTGCCAGTTTCTCCAGCATGGGGTTGGGAGGTTCCATTTCAGGAGGGTGTGTGGCTCTCCAGTAGGCCTCCAGGTAATCAGCGATGTGTTCGCAGGCATCTGACAGCTGGTTCTCATCCAAGATGACATCGAACAGCTCCTGTGAGAGAGACCAATGGTGAAGTCACAACAAGGGTAAGTATATAAGTGACAGTGAAACTAAGCCAATAGCACTGCAGGGAGGCTAATCTATGTAAACGACTGCCTTGGGTGCTTTGCAACTAGCCTGGCTCCGCCCTCCTACGCACTTCCGCTCAATTTCATTTTCCTTCAGTACTCCGTCTGGGACTGTGCCGTAGACTTCGGTTTCCAGAAATCAATTTTTTGTAGGACCAATCAGCGAACAGAGGGAGTGGCTGAGAACGATGACGTTGATGTCGACTCGTGCGTTATTTTGAGTTGTAGTTCAAAATAAGAAAGATGCGAGTGAAGCCATTCGGTCCGTTGTGGCAACGCTGCCGAATATCAAGAAGTTAAAGCCGGAGCAAGAACAATCTTTGCTTAGTTTTGTGTTTATGGCCATCCTCCCACGGGGTTCGGGAAAAGACATACGTCATGACCAAACGTTAGCGATTGGTTATGGCAGATAGAGTGACTCTGGGCAGATCCAATAGTTTTAGACTTCAATAGAGTTCCCGCCTACAAGGAAGTAAACGTTTGTCAATGGAGCGGTGCCAGACTCTATGTACAAATGAAATGTACGAGAGTCTGGTAGAACCAGGCTACTTTGCAACATGATGCAGCGTAAAAAATAACAGTCTCTTGATAATCAGATCAGTTTAAGATTAGGCCCTCCAGCTAGACTTGAATTATAAATAAGGGCAGTGTTAAATGGAAGCCATCAAAGAGGTTTGAAATTTGGGTGTTCATATTGATTTAAAAAAAAAAAAAAAACGGATTCTAAGTTTGTTCAAAGTTATATATCAAAAGCATAACAGGGTGACATTTTGTATCACGATTAATCGGCTATTCCGCCTTAAAGGTTATTAACTAATCCACATGAAAAAAGAGCTTATGAAGATTTTCCAAATCCTCCCTATGGGACATTCTGTAAAGTTAAGAGGGCTGGATCTTAGCAAAGAGTCAACTGCTATAATATTAAAGTATACGGATGGCACACTTACATTAGGACACTGGGCCAGTTTGTCTGCGGCCACCATCTGGACATTCAAATGTTTAGTTTGAGATTTGCCCCTGGTCTTTATCAGTCTTGTGAGAACCTGAACAGCAGATGAAATGAGGAAGGAAAAAGGGACAGGAAGGATGAGTGGGAGGCATAGGGGGTGAAAGTACGCTGGACGTTAGGTCATTTTGGGTCACAAGAGAAAGGTTAGTGTTTTTTGTGCAACTGGTCTTCTCTCAAAGAAGCATTTCTTATTCGTATGACATATATTTATCATTTTGAACAATGTAGTGCACTTTGAAAGGAAATTAATAAAAAGACAGGTGGTTATCAAAAAAAATGACAGGTTTATCAAACAAGCTGATATATAGTACCAGATCAGATATCGCTGTACTGGCAGAATAATCTTGTTTCTGCCTCCTAGTGGCTTAAATTCAATTTTATTCCATTGTAAAACTAACTGAGCTCTTGAACATGTTAGCAAACATGGCATTTTTGAGCATTTTCTCAAACTAGGGATATGACAGAAACCAGCTGGAACTGGTTGGTATACTGAATTAAAGCTGAATGAGTTTTTTTTTATGATGACTATCTATGACTAGGTATTTAATGGATGACTTTGATGGAAGTATTGAACATTATTTATTTCATAATAAGAGTTTTGTCACAATAAGTCCAAGTCAGTAAGTCACAACAACCTAAAATAAATTGTTTTACAGCTGCAGAATGTTATTTGTCAATTGAACTTATTTGTCATATAAATGCTGTTCTTGTGTAATTTTTAACAAAGAATCCAGGAAAAAGTATCACAGATTCCCAAAAATATTAACCAGCGCAACTGTTTTCAACATTGATGATAAGTGATAAGTGAGTCATAAGTGATGCTATTGAGCACCAAATCGACTGAAGGAATGAGTGGCTAAAATTCAGCTTTGCCATCACAGAAATAAAGTATTATTATAATATTATATTATCATCAAATAAATTCAGACTGGATAAGCATGAGATAATTCGGTAACACTTTACAATAAGGTTTCATTTGTTAAAATTATACATTAGTTAACATGAACTAACAATGAACAATACTTCTACAGCATTATTAATCTTAGTTGATGTTCATTTTATTTGTTGATGTTCATATTTATTAATACATTTTTAAAAATCAAAAGTTCTATTTGTTAACAGTTAATGCACTGTGAACTAACATGAACAAACAATTAACTATTTTTATTAATATTAAGATTAATGAATGTTGTAAGGAATTAGTTAGTTCGTGTTAGTTAATGCATTAACTAATGTTAACAAATGAGACCTTATTGTAAAGTGTTTGTGCAAAATGTACACGCATTTAAAAAAATCTTACCGACCCCACATTTTTAAACACTGTTTCATCAGTAAACAAATGATTATTGTGAGAATGTTTGCAAGTTCTGTGAACATCATTTCTGACCTTAGGTGATGAAATCTTGACATACACCAGGATAGGGGCCAAGGAGGTCTTGCTTAGTTGGATAGGGTGGTTAATAGTGTCGGCATCCAGAACCACAAGCTGTAGGCTGCGTGCTAACTCAAAAATCCTCTCAACCTCTCCTTGGATTTGGGCTGTAGGGACAGATAAAGCAATAAATGAGGGTAGTCGTCAACCTAAAAATCCTTATAACATCTTCAAAAAATATCATTATATCAAAGTACAAATCTGCTGAATTGCAGGCAAAATCTCTTAAGATGGAATGGAATGGGAAGCTTTTTTTATGTCCAGTTCCACTAATACAAGTAGAAAGAAAAGAAGAAATAAAGCTTTTTGCACCATTTCATGAAGTTTTAGAACTGAAGAAAAGCGTAAGGTGAAAGTACCCAATCTTTAAAACTAAACACATTCCATACTCAGTTCATGCAATATGTTTTTGAAAATAGAGATGATCAAAATACGCTGACAGAACAGTTCCTCGTCCACAGGAAGTAACAGAACAATGAAGGTTGCTCTTTGCTCCAAATTGAGCAAACTTTAATGATAAAAAAAAACATCACAAGCGAGTTCAAAATCAGCTCACACAGTGCTCAACATTATCTTTCACAACCACACTGCAAAAATAATTTTCTGAATCAGTAGTTTTATATTGTTTTCCAGTAAAAATATAAAGAAAATCTTAAAACAATATTTTTTTACTCCACTGGGAGATAGTTTTCTTTCTTTTTTTAAAAACTTAAATCATGAGGGTAAAAATCGAAACTTTTTTAGTCTTATCTTACGTTTATATCTTTTTTTAAAGATGTTTAGATATTTTTTCAGAAAAACAAGAAAAAATACTTCTTAAGCGGCGCAAAACTTACTCTTGCACATACACTGAATACTTTGGCTTGCATTTATTTGACCAAAAGAATTATGCACAAATTTTGGAGATTTTGTGGTGTCTAACACAAGCCGAAGCTTTTAGGAGCAGTGACCTTCACTAAAAGTATCAGGGTTCTTTGACACTTATAGTGTTCTCTAAAAGAGGTAAAGCAGTTTTACACCAACAGGAATGAGTTGGGGAACATAGACAGGCTACTGCTGTAATACATACCCGCGGCATCTGAGGTAAGAGAGCAATATGAGGGACAAAGTGGAGAGAACCAGAACCAATCAGATCCTGTCAGCTAACCAAAGCTAGCTACACACCTCAGATCCACACCCACTAATGTTAAACAGCGACTTAAAGTTCACCCAAAAATGAAAACTCTGTCATCATTTACTCACCCTCGAGTTGTTCATCTTGTCATTGTAATTATAAAGGGATAGTTCAACCAAAAATGACAAATTTGTCATCATTTACTCACCCTCAAGTTGTTCCAAACCTGTATGAGTTTCTTTCTTGTGGTAAACACAAAATAAGATATTTTGAAGAATGTTGGTGACCAAGCAGTTGATGGGACCCCATTGACTTCCATAGTATTTTATTCCCCATACCATAGAAGTCAATGGGGCCCATCAACTGTTTGGTTACCCGTATTCTTCAAAATATCTTCTTTTGTGTTCAGCACAAGAAAGAAACTCATGCAGGTTGGGAACAACTTGAGGGTGAGTAAATGATGACAAATTTGTCATTTTTGGTTGAACTATCCCTTTAATAATTACAATGACAAGATGCAACTTTTTAGTGTTGTGAGAACTGCAAGATTTTAAAAGCAGTGGGAGTTTATCTGTAAGTGGGATCTTTTTTTCTTTTTTTTACACACTGCAAAAATAGTTTTATTAATCAGTATTTCTGTCTGGTTTTCCAAATATTTAATATTTAAATACATAAAACTAAATAAATATACTTAATGAGAAAAATGTTATTTAATATTTTGTTTTGCTTATCAAGTACATTCATCTTGTTTTAAAATATGAAATTATTAATACTTTTTTTTCACATTTCACAAGCTCTGGTCCTTTTATCCCATAATGGAATAAATACCCATAATTGGTAATTATTTATCAGCTTTATCAATACATGCATTTGTTTGGGTGCAATGACTAATACATTCTTTCTTGATGCTCTCTGATTCTGAATTAGACTGAATTAATATTAAGTCAATACATTCAGAATTATGTATTTGGTATGGAATGACATAAAAGACCAAGTAGTGATTACCTAAATTAGAGCGGGTGTTGGAGCGATCCATTATGGCGTGCTTGCTGGGGTTGTTGAGGATTGAGCGCTTGGCGAGTGCAATATCTGCCGTCACCCGGGTGATAGTTATTCTAATGATGGATTAACATATAAGAAACAAAATTCTATATGACTACACGCAATTATTACAATAGCAAATATTCATTGTGATGAGTCAATAGTCCATTAACTCCTTAATCATGTGTACCATACCTTCCTTCAAATCTGTGTTTTAAAAAATCAAAGAGTGCTTTTTGCATCATGTCCGTAACCTATACATTCAAATACAAGAGAGTAAATATGCAATTCATTAATAACACTTCATACAAAAAGTGTAGGTTCAGTTATGTACAGTAGAGGGCAGTACAGATTTTTACATAATAAGTGAGGCACAACAGAACATAAGAACATTATCCTCTGCTATACGATACATTTTATGCAATTTAAATTGAGAATGATACTTTGTTTTAAGAGTAAAATATTTCTATATGTCTGCTGAGCCACTGGGTCCTTTAAAACAGTAATGTTGAAAATCCTCAGAGACTTTGGAGAGTGAATGAGTGAACACTGCACATATGGAGACAATGGCAAACGGCCTTCACCTCATAGCCCTTGAGCGAAGGCCCCATGAGCACCACAGGACGCATGGAAGGCACAACATCATATGCAGCCAGTTGCTCTCCCTGCATTTAAATACACTTGGTGAAAATATGCTTAAATAAGCAGGCATTATATAAATATATTAACATAAATGTGTATGTTGGGGTCATAATTAAAGCATTATGTATTTGCTCACCGATTTCTTCTTCACTTGCTGAACTAAAGGAAAACATTTTTAAAAACGAGACATTTAATTACACACAGACACATAAAATGATAACATTATTTATGTTCCATATACATTCTAATTAAAAGCACGGATGAAATCCCAGTTTAGTGGATGATAACAATTTAGCAATGACAAACATTCTAAATTCCGTAATTTATCTGATTGTTAATAAATACGCACATGTAAATAAAGAAATAAATAATAATACACGCACCTGTTGGAGCTGGAGCCGTTTTCTTTGCATTCAAATCATCTTTGGCAGCACTAGCCGCTTTACTGTGATGAGAAAAATGCATTTTTTTAGGAGTATTTATGTACATTTAAGGGTGCTTTCACACTGGCACTTTTGGTGCACATCCAGGTTCATTTGGATCATGTTAACACTGTTTTCCGAACTCGGGTGTGACGTGCCCGCAAACCGCACCCGTGTCTGCATAAAAATGGGAACGGTTCACTGCTGATATGAACGCAATTGTACTAAATTGCGAAAGTGAACCGACATCTCATGACATATTATTTTATAAAACTGTATTTAAAGGGGTCCTATTATGCCCTTTTAAGAAGTATTGATTTTGCTTTGGGGTGTACTAGAATACATTCATGCTTGATTGTTCAAAAAAGGCATTATTTTTCACATTTTACATTATTACAAATCCTCTCTCCCCAGTCTGGCTCGAACATGTCGATTTTTTAGATGAAGAAATTCAAGACGCATTTCCTTCCAAAATACGAAATGTGCTGTGCATTTGTTGGCCACATACATCATGAAGGATGTCTTATTTCAGAACAGTAGCAATTATAAAATTGACTGTTATTCCTAGTGAAGCGTAAATTGTTGCAATTTCTTAATGTCTTTGGAATGTAGTGGTCCGTTTACTGAAATGAAGGAGCCTCAATGACGTATGCGACCCTCCGGAGGACCCAGCCTTCAAAATGAGACACATTTGCAATACATTTGTGGCAAGTGCTTTTATGTGCTTTGAAAACAAAACTCGGGTTCATACCAGGTGATCAAAGTGTGAAAGCACCCTAAATATCTGATTAATTTATTCAAGAACACAAAGATACAAAATGAAACACTGCTTTAAATGAGTTTTGTTTACTTGGCCAGCGCTTTGGCGGCCTTCCTGGCCTGCACCTCTCTCCTGATCAGAATCATCTCCAGGTTCACTGGGCTGGGGATAAAACCAACCTCTCCCCCTTCCTTTACAGGCCGTCCAATCCACCAGTCATTATTAAACTTCTGTAAACACAAACAACAATACAATAGCATATATTAAAAATGATTTGATTTACTTAATGTAATAATTCTGCAGGTGATCTGTGAACACACTGACCTCTTTGATATGTAGGAAGTCTTTTGCTTCAAAGGAAACCCCATGCCCTGGTATGGGGACGTTGTCATCATCTGCAGGAGTGTAGGTGAAGTTTGTGCGAACGGCGAAAGCAACCGGCTTATACTGAATAATAGCAACAAAAAGGTAAGACTCTACATTTTGACACATGAATAAGACAAATTTCCATCAGGATCCTTTGTGAGCATATGAACTGCAGTAAATCTCGCTGCGTAGTTCTAACATGTATGGGTGAGAATATTAATGAATCTGTCATTGAGGTTGCGTATGAGTAAGCATGCGAATGGCAGCAGACAGATATTTTGAGAAGGGTGCTGGAACTGGAAACACTGCTGATTTGAAAAACGGCACATGTGCTGCATTGCCCCAAGCAAGTTACTAATAATAGCTTTCATCCATTTACCTTCAAACCAATTGGAATGCACAAATTCATTCTTGAAGAGCTCTATATCAGCCCAGTGAAGGGCAATGCAGTCTAATGGCAGCTACATGAGGCTTGAGGACAGTGCAGATTTGAATAGAAATGATGAGACTGAATGTACATGAGATCATTGTAATTCAGTCTGCATAGCTCTATAACTTGTCCTTCAAGTGCTGTAAAATTTTCAAGGATTATTTATATGGAGTGCAGCAGGGTAAGCAACATGCGAACATGCAATCAGATCTGATTCGTCCATATACTAACCTTTACAGTAACAGGACAAAATGACAATTGTAAAATTGTGTGTTAGCAACTGAGATTTTGTTATAAACAGTTGGTTTGTTTGGGTAGTGATTGCCAACTTGTGTTATGTGTAACAAATGTGGGAATTCAGTTTTGGGGATTTCAATTTTGCTTTGTTAACCCTATAAAACTAAAATTTAAATTCAAATATGAAAGGATTTTAGGATAAAAATAAATAAATAAATAATCCCAATCTAACGCTTTTTTGATTGTGTATTTATTTCATATTTATTATTTTTGAGAATGTCTTAAAGGGTTCACCCAAAAATTAAAATTCTGTCAGTAATTACTCACCCTCATGTTGTTCCAACCCCGTAAGACCTTCGTTCATCTCGGAACACAAATTAAGATATTTTTGATTAAATCTGAGGGATTGAAACTTGCCAGTCCCGAAAAGTTATTAAAGAAATCGTTAAAATAGTCCAAGTGACTACAGTGGCTAGATCTTAAGTTTATCAAGCGACGAGAATACTTTTTGAGCATAAAAAACAAACAAAAATAACGACTTTATTCAAGTATTCATTTCCTTCTCTTTGGGCCTCGAGATTTCACATAGTGTTATTGCACAATGCTTCTGGTTGAACGTCACACGCATCACACACACATGACCAGCGTCGGCCAATAGTGAGCCTACGTGTGACGTACAACCCACAAGTGCTGCGCAGTTACACTACGTCAACAGCTTAGGAGAAAGACATGGAAGAGAAGAGATGGTTGAATAAAGTCATAATTTTTGTGTTTTTTTTGTGCGCAAAAAGTATTCTCGTCGCTTGATAAACTTAAGATTGAGCACTAGTTACTTGGACGATTTATTTAATAACTTTTCTGGGCCGGCAAGTTTCAATCCCTTAGAAGCCTATGGAGGAGTGATCCAGCTCTCAGATTTAATCACAAATATCTTAATTTATGTGCCGAAGATGAACGAAGGTCTTACGGGGTTGGAACAACATGAGGGTGAGTAATTACTGACATCATTTTCATTTTTGGGTGAACTGACCTTTTAACAAGAAAATCTGTTAGAAATAAAAACATTTAATTAAAGGATTACTTAAGTCTTACTAAGACACAAACAATGTATATTTGTTCTATCTTGAAAAAAAAAATTGTTCCAATGCCAATATATACACTGAACAAAATTATAAACGCAACACTTTTGTTTTTGTCCCCATTTTTCATGAGCTGGACTTTTTTCTATGTACACAAAAGTCCTATTTCTCTCAAATATTGTTCGAAAATCGGTCTAAATCTGTGTTAGTGAGCACTTCTCCTTTGCCGAGATAATCCATCCACCTCACCGGTGTGGCATATCAAGATGCTGATTAGACAGAATGATAATTGCACAGGTGTGCCTTAGGCTGGCCACAATAAAAAAAGGGGGGGGGGGGGGGGGGGGGGCAGAAAACCAGTCAGTATCAGGTTGTTGATTGTGGCCTGTGGAATGTTGGTCCACTCCTCTTCAATGGCTGTGTGAAGTTGCTGGATATTGGCAGGACCTGGAACACACTGTCATATACGCCGATCCAGAGCATCCCAAACATGCTCAATGGGAGACATGTCCGGTGAGTATGCTGGCCATGCAAGAACTGGGATATTTTCAGTTTCCAGGAATTGTGTACAGATCTTTGCAACATGGGGCCGTGCATTATCCTGCTGCAACATGAGGTGATGCTCGTGGATGAATGGCACAACAATGGGCCTCAGGATCTAGTCACGTTATCTCTGTGCATTCAAAATGCCATCAATAAAATGCACCTGTGTTCGTTGTCCATAACATACTCCTGCCCAAACCATAACCCTACCGCCACCATGGGCCACTCGATCCACAATGTTGACATCAGCAAACAACTCACCCACACAACGCCATACACGCTGTCTGCCATCTGCCCTGTACAGTGAAAGCCAGGATTCATCCGTGAAGAGAACACCTCTTCAAAGTGCCAGACGCCATCAAATGTGAGCATTTGCCCACTCAAGTTGGTTACAATGACGATAAATGCAGTCAGGTCGAGACCCCGATGAGGACGAAGAGCATGCAGATGAGCTTCCCTGAGACAGTTTCTGACAGTTTGTGCAGAAATTCTTTGGATATGCAAACCGATTGTTGCAGCAGCTGTCCAGTTGGCTGGTCTCAGATGATCTTGGAGGAGAAGATGCTGGATGTGGAGGTCCTGGGCTGGTGTGGTGACACGTGGTCTGCGGTTGGATGTACTGCCAAATTCTCTGAAACGCCTTTGGAGACGGCTTGGTAGAGAAATGAACATTCAATTGATGGGCAACAGCTCTGGTGGACATTCCTGCAGTCAGCATGCCAGGCATTGTGCAGTGTGATAAAACTGCACATTTTAGAGTGGCCTTTTATTGTGGCCAGCCTAAGGCACACCTGTGCAATAATCATGCTGTCTAATCAGAATTTTAATATGCCACACCTGTGAGGTGGATGGATTATCTCGGCAGAGGAGAAGTGCTCACTAACACAGATTTAGACAGATTTGTGAACAATATTTGAGAGAAATAGGCCTTTTGAGTACATAGAAAAAGTCTTAGATCTTTGAGTTCAGCTCATGAAAAATGTGGGCAAAAACAAAAGTGTTGCGTTTATAATTTTGTTCAGTGTATATAATTACTCTGTGCCATAATAACAAAATAATACATACATCAAACTAAATATTAATTCAAATATTAATTCATTATATTATAATTTGGTATTTGATATAAAAGGAAGTGAAATGTCAGCTCAATGGTAGTCTGGCTGTTTATAGGCTGGTTTTAAAAGCCGATGCTCTGTGGGAGATGGCGGACTGAAGCAGGACGTGATGCTGTCTGCTCAGTACCTTAATTAAAAAGGACCTCAGGGAGCTCATTCGCACAGGCAGGGGGTTTCATTCAGTTTTTAAAGCCTAGCTAAAATGGACCGATGATAAAACACAAAGCATTTGTCGTTGCTCATTTACAATTTGCTATGGTGCTTCTTATCAGTTTTTGGACTGTGTAAAGAATCAGGAGAAAAGGTACAAGTGATTTGCGGTTGTCAGTTGTGTGTAGACCATTGATTTGGTAGAGTACAAGATTTAACACTGATGTGCTTTATCAACCAGGGCATTTGCTAATTAGCGTTTTAGACACAGCTACCTTGTTACTTTGACAGAGGACAAAAGAGGCGTGCAAAATTTATGAGCACATCTAAAAAACGTGATATATTTCGGTCCTTGTGGCCAACGTCACTGGTAGCAGGAAATGGGTAGCCGAGAGAATTATGGAGTTGCAATCTACCTTGGCCTTATCGAGCTGGACTTGTGCATTCTTCTCCTTCTCCTCAGTGGCCCCTGTGTCCTGACGGTCCGCCGAACCCTACCACAGTAAAACAAGAGTAAGAACTACCATTATTGTTATTATTACATACAGGCTCACTCTCTTTAACAAGACATTTCTCTCCATTCTGTCTCATTCTGAGCAGCAAGCACTTGCCTGTGCACACAGTGTCGAATGTAACACTCAGGAGAATTATGCTGAAACTATGCCGTCTTTGATTATAAAATAAAATAATAAAATGAGGCATATGCTCTATGTTGTTTTCAGTAGAGATCACTCCACTAAATAATGCCATCAAAGTCACAAATTATCCCAAGCTTTCTCCTTCATCACATTTTATTTATCACAAAAAGGGCGTTGTTCAAAGTCAATGTCAGGCAATAAGAACTCAACGTAAAACCGTTTAGCTCTGTTAAATTGAGCTTGTGAATTGATATGAGCATAATACTCCCTATTATTTTTTAACACAAATATATGGCAAAGTTCTACCACAAAACAAAGACTGGGTTTATAAAATTCCATAACATAAATATTCATAATGTTTTCAACCCAGTGATGTGAAAATAAGTTATAATACCTAATCTTTTATAAGTTCTGCTGACCACATAGAAGGGTTTGATATTACATAATATTTAACATGGCACCTTCACAACTTTTTTTATGAAAAAACAAAGCTGTAGAAATGTGAATTCATCACCATTTTTGGAGGTCACCTACAATAGGTTTATATGCATCCAAGGTCAAAAAACACTTACATTTTCTCATAATATACATTGCAACGCCCATTTCCATATCTGAATTTCAGCTCCAGAAGCTTCCTCAGCACTTGTATACACAGTCATACGAACAGTAACAAGTCCTCATCCACGTCCATGCAAAGTGGATTTGCTTATACAGCGCAGAAAACAGTATAATCTCAACATGTCGACGACAACACAAACCAAACTCTTCCAGGTCTCAGCTAAAACTACAGTGTTTCAGGGCGGGTTAAAGTAGACATTGTTTGCGAGCAGCCAATGAAGACCATAGGCTGGCATTATGCAAATTTGTAACAAACCAGGTTTGAGCAGGAAGTATGACTCGAATTACTGACGACTCTTTCAGACAGTTCAGAATCGGTTCTTTCTTTTGGGAGACTATAGTTTCCATTTCTCGTGCATTTTGATCTTTCAAACTTTGTACCTTTTACATTCACAAACAGCTATATTGCACACTATAGGAAAGCTAATATCAAAAAAAAAAAAAACATAACAGGGGCACTTTAATTTTTCCTAACCTGCTTCTTGTATTCTGTCTTTAATCAGAATATTTGTTTAAAGGGATACTCCACTTTTTTTGGAAATAGGCTCATTTTACAACTCCCCCAGAGTTAAACAGTTGGGTTTTACCGTTTTCGAATCCATTCAGCTGATTTTCTGATATTTAGAAAAATATCAGTTACCAGACAGTTTCTGGTCTCATTGACTCCCATAGTATATTTTTTTCCTACTATGGAAGTCAATGAGACCAGAAACTGTCTGGTAACTGATATTCTTCTAAATATCAGAAAATCGGCTGAAAGGATTCGAAAATGGTAAAACCCAACTGTTTAACTCTGGGGGAGTTGTAAAATGAGCCTATTTCCAAAAAAAGTGGAGTATCCCTTTAAGCAAAAACTGCAAAAAATATTATGACTATATATAAATATTCAATCCTCTAGTCTAGCCTAATTAACTTGGTTAACTTTAGCATATTGTGTCACTAGATTTTTGCATATGAGAATAACATTGTAGATACTCTCATTCCTATAAGAATCAGTCCATTTCTACTCACTTAATATTGTTGGGTTAAAAATAACCCAACCCGTATCCGAACTATTGGGTGAAAAGCAAGTTTGGTTTAAAGTAACACAACAAGTTAACTATTTACTTATTTTAATACATAAAATACATTTTGTTTTCAAACACAGATTGATTATTTGTATAAAACAATAAATGTCTCAAATATATTTTTTAATTACAATTTTTGGAAAATATCCCAACATAGTGACCCAATTTGTGTAACCCAACGGTTGGGTTAAAAATAACCCAATGTACTGTGTAGAATAAGAGTTCAAATCAAAACAGTTTCACAATGTCAGCAGAAGTCATGATGAGCCTCACTCTAGCACACTCTCCCAAAGGCCCACCTACACATGCTCACATGCACACTAGCATGCTGACAGTAATGGCACAGTGACAATCCCCTAGAGACACTGGTGCTATGCAGTCTGACAACGTCATATTGACCTTAATATAAGGCTGATAACCTTGCTGACAAGACCAGCACTACTGGTCACCAGCATGTGTTGTGTTTTGGATGCTGGAGTGCTGATAAACAGCATACCTATACCATTTTACTAGCTAGACCAGCACCAAACCAGCCTGATCCAGCATGGAAATTTATGCTTTTGTAAATCAGTGTCTTATTTAGGGAAAGGAGGACAAAATGAGATCGCACATGAAATGATCACATCAAAGAAAAATGTTACTTAAAGTTGCAAATGGTGTTTGATAAAGTCTGTCAAGAAAATCAATGTGAGCTTGAATGTTATTATTAATGAATATTGTGAGTGTTTAAACAAACAGGATAAACTGCCTCAAGGGCACGCAGCAGCTGGATGATATGAGGCTAATTAACAGAGAAGGTGGTGAAACAAGATTGAGAAAAGGAGTGAATAAAATAAGGAATTGAGGAGACTGGGATAATTGGGTTCCCATAGGCACAGTCATGTAGAGGTGCTCGCTTTTGTTTACTCATGTCTGCCATAGACATCTGTTCACTCAGTGAGCCTCTCCTGCAAGTCAATGTCATGGAGAGAGCAGTACAAAACGCTGCTGAATTATTAACCAGTGCCACGCTCACCAAGATGCTCTTTTCCAACCACAGAGTTTAGTGGGGATTCGAATCATTCAAGTGTGATGCCTCTCCATAATACTGAAAGGGAATAGCTGATTTTTCTGAGCCAGCGATCAGACTGTATCTTTTCTATCTAGTCATTGTTCAAGGTACTGCCATGTTATGCAAAGAAATCTACAAAGCAACTGCAGAGAAATGTTGTGATGAGAACTTTTTTAGACACCGAATTCTAGACTTCAGTGTTCCTTTATCTTCATAGGTGCATTACAGATGGGCTTGTGATTGACTTATTATTGCAAACCCAAATTAACAACCAACAAATTGAGTGACAGCTAGCCAAATTTGAATTCCCTCATCTGACCTACAGTGGCATTTCATATTATTCCTCTTTGGGAACTAATGGTTGCCATTAAACAAAACAAACCAAATGTGATATTGCACAAAGAGAACAGACTGTATAATTTGAATGATTTATTTGAATGTATTATTTAAGTAATGTCTTTGCCATAACGCTTTGAGAGAGACTAGAAAGTCTTCAATAGCAAGTAAGAACTTTGACTAGGCTGCTCTGATTCTTTTAAACAGTTGATTTTGTGTTTTGTGTCATTGTCCTGGTGCATCACCCAAATAGGCGTTAGATTCAGCGCATGCAAAGATGGTTAGACATTCTCTTTAAAAAGTGTCTGACTGACATGTTGCAAATTATCCAGTTCTTAATGTAGCAAAACATCAGTCTGCCGCCAATATGATATTGTTACAGTAACAAAGGAATGATGCACTCACTTTACATCAGGAAGACCTGCATCCTCCAAAGAGTTCTGTGCTTGGTTTTCACAGGGCCAATAAATATAGTAATTATAATAATTTAGAAACTGTGTATTTTTCTCAGGTGTCCATTGTCAGAATATAAAATTGTATATGATGTTATTTCAACATTCTTTGAGAAAACTTACACACACTAAAAAGGATATTGGTCAACTACTTTTCCCACCTTGTATAATTTGTATAATTTGGAAAATGTATACCGGTAATTTCTTGACAAATATTCACAAATATTTGGTAGTTTTAGGGCAACATTAATAAAATATCAAAAGAGTGCTGCTAAGTGTTGCCACTTTTTTGAATTAGATGGTAGATAACACTTAGTGGTCCAAGTGTGGCCTAATAACTTAATATTCAACATTATTGATCTAAATACACTATGAGGACTGAAAACTGAGCTGGACGATGGCATCACTGTTTTCTCAGAGGCTGCTGTATAGATAAATTAACTAAATGTATAACTAATGATTTTTGCAACTGGAATGAATCAACACCGAACTTACTTATCATGGACAATGACACTATTTTCTTATAGATCTGCTGTACAGCCCAAACAAACTTTGTTGCATTATTTTCCTGTTATCACTAAATCTGTTTTGTAAAAAGCGCTATATAAATAAAGGTGACTTCACTTGACTCAACTTAATGTAAATTCCTGTACCTTTTATAAAACTGGACTGATTGAGCAGACCCGACAGTCATCATTTGCATAACTGTATTTTAAATAATACATTTTCTAAGACACTAAGTAACAGCCCTGTATCTTAAAGTAAATTCAGTTATTGTCTGAATTGCACATACTCAAACATGGCAAAGAAAATTAGTCCAAACACACTGGGGCAGCAAATTATTGCTGAAAATAGAGATCAAAAAAGAGATTATTTATTAAGACCAATTATTGCCACTGGTTTTATATAGTGTGTGAATGGGTGAGGCAATATGCAAAGCGCTTTGGTGGCCATTTGATCTGTGAAAGCGCTGTATAAATGCAGTCCATTGACCATTTACCATATGAGTATTATTAACTACCAAACAAGAATGACACCTTATATTTTTTTGATGTTGTTAAAGCCATAATTCATGCAATTGAATGAAACATTCAATTACAAACATACATACTAACGTAATTCAGATTGATGATATTATGAAATACAAATGAGGAAAATTCCTTCTATCAATATTTTATCAATGCAACCGAGGACTGTGTGTGTGCCTGCATTAAAAGCTGTAAGGGATAGAGGCGAGAACAGACGTTGCTATGGAAACCTCAAGAAAAGGAAATGTGCTGGCTATGCAGTAAATTTCTTATGAGGTGTATGATTTTTAAAATCTAGATTTACCATTAAAGTACAATATATTGTTCTAATCATTAAAATAAGTAGCCTAGTAACAAAATGTTTTTTTAATTCATATTTCATACAAATAACTAAATAAGTTGTGTTGTGTTTTTTTATAATTAGGATAGTTAAAAGATTGTGATTAATAGACACAAGTACGTAACAGTATCACACTAGTGTCTAGTGCTATAACGCTTTGAGTCCTGGGCCGAATTCCAACATTCACCTACTGCAACCTGTGCGACTCCTACTACCGCACCACAGAACATGTCATTAGATTTGGGTCAGATCCATTTAGTGAGTCAGCACCTTTTACTTCAACACTGGGAGTACAGCGGGAGCCACAAATGTAGTGAAAAATAATCTCTCAGACAGTATCACTATATGCTGTACTACAACTGAGAGTATAATTAAATAGATTCAAGGCTAAGTTCAGCCTCGGGTGAATGTATGGGTGAGGATTTCCTGAGCTCTGAGTAGACAAAACTGAGGCCAAATCTGTGGATGGTGGAGCAGCACACTTTCTTATTCGAAACTAAGTCCTAATCTAATTAAGACTATAAGATTAAGATGTCCTGACTGTTGCTAAATGAGCTCTGGCATGTCGCCCAGGTATTCAACTGATCTGTATTCATGGCTATGCCAAATGTTACTGTTTTTGCACTATAAAGTAATGACTGTATAGATTTTTTTATTTTATTTTTTACAATTTATACTTGTAATTTGTAAGTAATTGATGCTATCATCTAGAAATAGATATATAAACATACAAGTACAATAAAGAATGTCTTATCAGTTTTATAATTATTTAATACTAGAAGTGGCATCTCTCCACTTTAAAGGGATAGTTCACCCACAAATGAAAATTCTGTCGTTAATTAATCAACCTCATGTCGTTCCAAACCCGTAAGACTTTCCTTCATCTTCGGAACACAAATGAAGATATTTTTGATGAAATCTGAGAGTTTTCTGTCCCTCCATTGACAGCAAACTTTCAAGACCAGGAAAGGTGGTAAAAACATTGTTAAAATATTAAAATAGTCCATGTGACTATAATATAATATACATATACTATGATATACCTATATTATGAAGCGATGAGAATACTTTTTGTGACCAAAAAAACAAACTAAAATAACGACTTTATTCAACAATCTCTTCTCTTCCACCATGTCATTCTCATACGCTGTTGACATAGTGTAAACAGTGCAGCGCATCTGAATCTCAAAATGTAGGCTCACTCTTGGTTGACGCTGGTCTTGTGTGTGATGCTGGCCAATAGTGAGCCTACTTTCTGAAAGCTCAGAAATCTCTCAGATTTCATCAAAATATCTTCATTTGTTTTCCAAAAATGTCTTACGGGTTTGGAACGACGTGAGGGTGAGTAATTACTGACAGAATTTTCATTTTTGGGTGAACTATCCCTTTAAAGGGGACATATCATGCTAAATCTACTTTTTTAGCCCTTAAATGCCTTTTGTTGTATATTTGGAGTGTTTATAAGTACAGAAAAGTTGAAATCAGTCTCTTCGGGAACTTCGTTGATATCTTTATATTCCGTTTTGGTCACATTTTTCAACCGGTTTAGATTTTTCTATAATCTATGACGTTTTGTGAACTATTACGTCAAAGTATTTGCAGCGGAACTGCCAAATAAGGACATCGACTTCCGGCCAAACACTTTGAGCAATCCGCCATTTTTATTTCTCGCTGCAATTTTGTAGTCCAAGTATGCAGAAGTTACGAGAGGGTAAGTTACGTCAACATGTTCGGTTGTTGGATGTAGCAACCCACATGCTTCATTACACCGTCTGCCAGCATCAGAACCTCTTCGAAGTGCCTGTTTGAGTTTTTTTTTTCACGGAAATGTCCCCACATCTGTGAGTAAAGTAATGTTTGTGTGCGCGAAGCACTTCATGGATAACCAACGTCACTTCAGCAACCTCCGCCAGTATAAAGAAGGATTTGCCGATAGACTTCGTCTGATTGAGGGGTCAGTTCCTTCTATCTTTGGAGACGACGAACAAAGCACTTCGGTAAGCTGTAAATAACGTAACTTACTACTCTTCTTAAAACACTCGGTGGTCATGGTTTAGCAGTTGTCTTGTTAGTGTGCTTGTTTTAAGAGAAATAATCGACTTTTCTTTAATTGTTTATAATATAACTTATATTTTGTTTTGTGAGTATTAAATAGTCGTTGTAAATCATGCAGTATTGTAGTAGTGGGCACGGATGCAGAACTTACTGTAAATACAGTAACACACCATTGCGATACATCCATATGAAGACGTTGTTCTGCAGGTTCGTCGTCTTTATTTTCATCTCGCTCCGACTGTGGCTCGAACATGTTAGGCTTGATGGACAAGTCTTCCGTTGTTGACATTTTGTTAATAACATGTGAATAAAAAGTTTCTGTTCAGCTAGGCTAGATAATCGCATCTCTATAAAAACTACAAACATTGCCGAACGGGGTGGAGTTGAACCGAGTGTCACCTCTGCGAGCTGGAGAGGGGGCGGGGTATGAAGTGTCGCATTTGTATTTAAAGAGACCGCACCAAAACGAGTTGATCTCAGACGCACATCAGAAAAGCGGTAGAAAAGTGGCCTGTGGAGCTATAATAATGAGGAATTCAGACCCAAGCATTGCAGTTCTGCTTTATATAGACCACAAATATATGATTTATATGTAAAAAGGAAAGATTTAAAAGCATGATATGTACCCTTTAAACAACACACAATATATCATAATACAAAAAAAGGCTCTGCTAGAAAAATTGGTCGCTATGTTAAATGATAAGAAGTGTTTATCACATTTATCAGTTTTAAGAGATGATTTTAGTGTTTTTCTATAAAAGAAAACACTGCATATTACCAAAGCATTCAATAACACTCACTTCAAAGACATGCATATCAAATGTTAAATAAAAACAGGAACTCGCTCTACAGGTTTTTTGACTCAATCCCAGATAATTGCTTACCCTGGTGGACAATGACAATGTCAACCTGTATTTTTTATATCATTCTATCACTAGTTAGGGGCAATGTATAGCAGGTACAGAATAGATATGGTCCTTTCTGTAGACATAATAAACACAAAAAACAGCCCACTATGATAACTGTGGGAGAGAGAGGCCAAGCTACACTAGTGGACAGTACGTCTCTCTTTCTGGCTGTTGCTCCTGGTCATGATTGCTTCTCTGTAAGGAGATTAAGATAGCATGCGTCAATCCAGGATTTGGAGAGAAAGAGACAAATACAAACTCGTCCTGTCCAGCGGACAACACTGCAGACAGAGACGTTTCACACGACCTCACCAACCTGCAGCTACAAAACATGAACTTCTTTGCAAATACATTTTTATTGTTTTCTGACAAAAGTTATTGAACTTCATTTTTCTAATCGATCTTGTTTTCTAGTAAAAAGATCTATGAAAACTATCTACACATAAAAAAGATTACATGACAAGCTAAATTAAATTAGACATTAGGAACTGGTTTCAGACCAATTATATTGTTGATTTTATTTATTTTTGACAATGGGGTAAGAAAAATAAACTAAATTTAACATGAAATCTAAAAACAAGTCTTTTTATCTTATCTTATTCTTTTTATATTCCACTTGTTGTATTGTTTTCACACACACACACACACACACACACACACACACACACACACACACACACACACACACACAATATATATTATATATATATATATATATATATATATATATATATATATATATATATATATATATATATATATATATATATATATATATATATATATATATATATATGCATGATGCATCAGAAACCAACAAGGGGGTTTAAAGCCCCTTTGCCAGGTCAAGTGTTTTAGGCATAGTAAAGCAAACCAGTCATCCAGGTATTTTCCCAAAATATATACACACAAAACCCCACACCTGTTCTATATTTAGAGATCATTTGAGAAACAGCTGAGTTTTGTAATCCTGACAATTGGAAAAGGATTACGTTCATAACACTGCTCAGCACAATTCCATCACTTTCAGCATTGCAATGATTGCGCAACCTGTCACGTGGAGGTTACATTTTCAGGACTAGCCTATTTTTCTTTAAACAGAAAACATCCAGCATAGGTAGAGCGCTCTATACCCCCCAGTACTGCTGCACAAGCAGAGTATATTCTCCATAGTAGGCTACATAAAAGCAATGATGCAGAGCAGCTCAAGCTCACATGGATTACAGCTGAAAGCAACAGATGGCACTCTCCTCGAATGACACTCTCATGGCCACCTCACCATCACTCCCTCACACACACACAAATGCACTAACACGGAAGATGTTACCTTTTTCTTGGGTGGCATGCCCACTTGCTCGTTTTTCTTTTCGTTTCTCCACGATTAACAGCTTAAGTAGTGGTCAATTTTGTGCTCTCACAGCCGAGATTGACCAACGACTGAGAAATATCCATGTACTATCCCCTTTAATCTGTTCCGTCCCAGGACAGCCAGCCAACTTTGTCAGATGAACCCTAAGCAGGTTTTACGGCATGTTTTGCGCGTTGTGAAATTCATAACGTCGCGAGCCTCAGGTTTTTCTGACTGTTTTAGCAAACGATGAGTACCGAAAGTCTCTCCATGAGTGGACACACAAGCAGTGCGAGAGTCTCTCGCTGTAGAGTGGAGTTTGCCACACTACTCCACCCTCCCCCGCTCTGAAGGGCTTTATTCCACATAGTGGCATCTGTTGCTCCAAGCACGAGCTGCAAACCCGCACGATTAGCAAAACTGATATTCTGTAGGCCTATATAAGGTAGATATATTCGTAAAACTCGTAGACATAACGGTTTTTTACTATTAAAGGGATAGTTCACCCAAAAATGAAAATTGCCCCATGATCCCCCTCAAGCCATCCTAGGTGTAGGCCTATGCTTCTTTCAGAGAAATATACAATCGGAGTTATATTAAACAAATGTCCTGGCTCTTCCAAGCTTTATAATGGCACTGAAGGGTTTTTCTGTTTTGAAGTCCATAAGTGCATGGCATGCATCCATCCATGATAAATGGTGCGTTCACGTGCTATGGAAAATATGATATTTTCCACTTGTGAACTGGTTTACCAGTGCGTTGCGTTCAAGTGCTTTTGTTGTCGTAATGTGGTAAAAAGATGGAGATCCAGGCCTGTTATTTAGCTAAAACTTTTTTAGATTGCTTAAGTCATCTGCTACAGTAAGAAGATGATTTATCAAAACTCAAACGGTAAATAATATGCCATAATAATATGGTATATTTTCTAGATCATGAAAAGTACATATTTTTACCATTCACGACTCTCGTGTTGCTCTCCACCCTTTCAAGGTCAAAGGCTATCTCATCATGGCAACTCGTGCATCAAAATATTCTATGAGCTGCCCAGTGGAAAATACCACATGAGGGGGTGTTCATGTGCATTTTCCACGTCGGCTTTTGGTATTTACCATATTTACCATAGCACGTGAACGCACCAAAAGGCTACTCCTCAAGGCTCTGGGGGGTTAATAAAGGCCTTCTGAAGCAAAGCACTGTGTTTGTGAAAAATATCCATATTTAAAACTTTATCGACTAGGCTACAATATCTAGCTCTTGGCAGACGGCCGTGTGCATCGATTTACGACGAAATAGTTTATTACTCTTTTGGTGTAAGTCGACTTGCATAGGCCGTCTGCCGGAAGAATTTTTCTTTTTCTTACACGAATGCATCGCTTCACTTCAGAAGGCCTTTATTAACCCCCCAAGAGCCGTGTGGATTACTTTTATCATGGATGGATGCACTTTTATGGACTTCAGAACAGAAACGGCCATTCCATTATAAAGCTTGGAAGAGCCAGGAATTTTTTTCTCCGATTGTATTCTTCTTCTGAATGAAGAATGTACACCTAGAATGGCTTGAGGGTGATCATAATTTTCATTTTGGGGTGAACTATCTCTTTAACCCGAAAAAAATTTAATTTTACAACTAAACTTAATCTCGCAGGCCTATTGATATCAGTGTATTCAAAATAAGGGTGAAGTTAGGTTAAGTCAGGTCCCAATGAACTAAATCATGACTTGTCAGATATGAGTTTCAGTGGGGGCCGCTTCAAATGTTATAAGTCAATTTTAATCATGTTTTACTGTATTAGGGAGTACACAAAAATGTGGTCCTCAAGAATAAATAGTTCCAAAAGGCTACTAGCCTTCAGAATAAAATGCTTTGCGCCTCCAAGCTACAACTACAGGAGTTACTAAATGAATCAGGTTGAGTAAATGATTCAATTATAAAGACATTGGCTGAATTCGAAATTGCATACTAGAACACTACTTTTACCATTTCTGCCATAACGCTATTCCAATTATTTCTAAAGTGAAAATGTTTTTCTTTGCAGGCTTGACTGAAAGTGTTTGGAACAAATCGGATGATGGAATGATTCACTCATATTACAGTCACTTGTCGCCACCTACTGGTGAAATGATGTAACCTTTAGAAAAAGTCACATATATAATAATAATAATTCCACAGTGAAAAGGCCCATTGTTCATGGACTGTAATATCAGCATAATAGATCGCCACTTGAACAATCAAATTTGACCGGAACTAACAGATACGTAAAACTGTTTATTGTACAAAAGTATCAAAATGTTCTTAAAATCAGATATTTTTATTCACACAACAAAACATGACAGAAAATTGGACATTTTAAATGCATAAACAACAGCAGGAGTATGATTCACCAGCATGACACATGGAGCAAACACTGGGCCAAATATTACATACCAAGTAAAAGGTGAATTTGCACCAAAATACGTCAATCGGACTGGGATACACAGCTTTTGGAAATACTGTAGACACTATTATTTTTATATTACATACAATCAATTATAATTAATATAGACTAACATTATAGCCCACTAAAGACCACTACATATTTCTAGATGACCTATATATGGCACTAATCAGATAACAGAGTATTAAAGGTATAATGAGTATGAGTAGCGATGGTGATCCTGCGTGTGTGTGTGTGTGTGTGTGTGTGTGTGTGTGTGTGTGTGTGTGTGTGTGTGTGTGTGTGTGTGTGTGTGTGTGTGTGTGTGTGTGTGTGTGTGTGTGTGTGTGTGTGTGTGTGTGTGGTGAGAGAGAGAGAGAGAGAGAGAGAGAGAGAGAGAGAGAGAGAGACTCTTTCAGTATGTGCATTTCTCTTCAGTGTTTGCATGTAGGCTATCTTGTAAACTTGTTTTGATAGAAGTAAGGAAAAACTCTAAATAGCATCCTATAAAGAAGTCAAATACAAAAACCAATGGGAAAGCACTAACTCAAACCTTTCAGAGAAAAAAGTGAGAAAGTGGATCAGAACCATACATACAAGACCAGTTAGTGCCTCCAGTTATTGTTATTTTGTCATAAATAGTTTATTTGGATCACACTGAATGGTTTGCTTTTTTTTAGATACTAGTTTTATTATAATTTGTTTATATGCATATTTATAAAATATATTATGCAATTAAATAGTCATGAAAATCATAATGGAATTGGCCAAGTAATTCAGTCCATCAAAAGTCTTTTGATTATAATTTGTATTATTAAAATTAACGTTCAATGCCACAAGAGTTAATGTTGATGCATTCCGTGTTCTTATAAAATGTACATTAATTATTAACCAATTCAAATGCTTGATTATAGTACTCACTTAAAAGTAGTAGCTATATCTGGTTCTTTTCATTTCTTTAGATTCTTACAAAATATCTATAGTAAAAATTACAAAACATGTAGCCAAGAGTATGAACAATACAACTATCCTTTTTTTTAGATGTTTCTCTCTTTTAAATGTCATCAACCCACACACATACACACACAAGCAGTCATGATCATTCCATCATGAGTACCCTAGTGAAAAAGAAAATGCTAAGTATACTTGCAGCCAGACTTTTTATCAGTGTACTTCAAATGTTTTAATGATTATTTAACTTGAAGTGTGCTATTTTGAAACAACTAATTTTGTATATTTTAGTTGTAATTAAATTGTAGTAAAGCATCATTTTAAGTGTATTTAGTGTACATTTGTATACTAAATTGGTCCAACTTCAAGTATATAAGTATATGCCTATGTAGGGACTGATTACATGCTTGATTAGTGATATTAAAGTGTACTTTATTTGTGTTACAAGTACATTACAAATTAATTACTAGTGTCTTCGAAATATACAAGCAATATAAGCCTACCATTAGTGTATTTGTATAGCCTATATATAGATACAATACAATAAACTTTTTTTTTTGCATAGATGCATAGGTGCACAGATGCATTTACTAAATTACTAGTTGACAAATCTTAGCGTGAGACACTTTACGTCAGCCACACTAAATGAATGAGTGTCCATTGACCATAAAAATGTCTGCTACATTGTCTAATTATAGATTGCCTTAGCCTACAATGCGGTCAAAATATAGGGACACACAGCTCTTTGCCTGTTTATAAAATTATTTTATAGACCTTATGATATTACACACAATGAACATGCATTGATATGCATGAAAGCACATGCAGTTGGATTATGCTTTTCTCACACACACACACACACACACACACACACACACACACACACACACACACACACACACACACACACACACACACACACACACACACACACACACCACACACACACACACACACACACACACACACACACACACACACTGAGTGAATCTATAAGCCTCTTACAGAGGGGTGTGTGCAGTGTAAAGCCACGCTCAGTAATACACTTCTCAGAAGGGCAGAACTAGGCAGACACGCACTGCTGGAGTTTCAGCTTCTGCACCTCTCTCCTCTGGTCCATTCAACCTCACACACACAAACACATCCAGCTGGAAGACAAACATCTGTCTGACCTTACAATCACACCAGAAATGATCAGCATTTGGGTGAGAGACTACAAAACCCTAACCCTAACCTTAGTTCTTGGTGACAAGTGACACTTCATCCAAAGAATTCTGTCATCATTTACCCTCATGTCATCTCAAACCTGTTTGATTATCTTCTTTCTTTTTTTTAAAAAAAAAAAAAACGCCCCAAAAAACATCTTGAAGCATGCATGTTTAAACTATATCCATTCAATGAAAGGATATAGTTTTTTTTCTTTACAGGTGAACTATCCCTTTAAAAAGCAGAGTTCGTAAGTTTATATGAACCTTCTGAGGGATTCAATTCAGTTATTGCTGACTTTATTGATAAATCAAATTTAGTCCAGTACCAACTAGAATAGCTGCATCTTTTTGTACCTAAAATATTGGCTATGTGACTGTCTACTTACAATACTCCAGAAGAGCTTATTTTGTGTTTCTGGGAGTCCTCAGTAATCCTTGTTCTTAACAGCATTCAGGTCACTCATTACGCCTGTTTGAAATGTGTCCTGGCATGAAAGCATCTTTCCATGCACATCTGTTTGAATATGGCATTATAAATCAAATTTATAAGGTCTTCAGGGACCATGGAGCAATTTTTAGTCTCGCTGAGCAGCGTTTTCAAACCTCAAACCACTTTCGCAAGATCATTGTGCTAATAATGACAAACTAAATTATATTATACATAAAGGCTAATGTTGTGGCATTTGATGGGCTGCTCCCTTCATATGCTAATGAGGACCTTGTTTTAAAAAAAAATATTTGACAGTCACATCATTATAACCACAAACCGGCCCTCACACACTGTCAATAAAGAGCTCATGGAGTTCCATCTAATGAAATCCATGTGCCTTGAATGACAATTTAGCTAGACACACACTTACAATGAACCTTAGGGCTTACCCTTTTAGTTTCAGACAGTACTCACCCAAGAGACGTTTTTATTCTTAAGAGTTCTAGGCATTTCTGCAAAGAGGAGAAGGAGAACCGGTGACTGATGCCCTCAATTTCCAAATTCACCTCTGAGATCTGTGGCCCATTTGCGCTGGTGTCTGGTCCCACCGAAGTTAGGCTTTGAAATGATACACAGTGGCCATTGGCCACCACCTACATGATGTGTACAGCAACTGACATGACCATGACATAACGAAAACTACAAAGTTTGATCTTCTTGTCTCTATCATTTTCTCCCTCCTCAGCCCGGCAATGCATTAAAATACTGCATGGATATGCAACGTAACATCTGGATGATGCTCCGCCCCATAGTACTGGAGGCAGGAACTCATGAGCGGCCAATCCAGCCCACCCAACAGCTGGGAGAGGAGATTTAAAATGATAGAAAGAATAAGGTGGAGCACAGGGCACGTCCTGCCCAGTGTTGTCAGACAGATTGTATGTCTCTATAAAACAGGATGAGCAATGCTCATAATCCTCCGCCACTGTTCAAACACTCCCTGTCCTGCCTCTGGAATAGGTCAAAGCATACTGCAAAACAGCAGGGTATGCTTTTCATAACCATCAACTAATACCAGCCTTCTCTCTGTAAATATGATAGGTCCATTCTGTGAAAAAAAAATGGTGAAAATACTATAATGTATTTTAATGGAAAAGTATGCAAATGGCGAAGACATACAGAGGTATGTCAGAGTTTTTGAACAGCTCTTCACTTCTAGTATGGGGTGCGACCTTCTTTATACTTAATCTTATGTATCTTGCAACTAATGTTAATTTTACTCAACGTTGATATACATGAACAGGTAAAATTAAATTTCAATCAGCATTGAACTGTCAGTATAGCAAATTAAATTTTGGGGTGGCCAATCAGATGTCAAGGGACACCCCTCTGGCTCCACCACTGTATCATCTTGCAATGGCCTTATTTTGTACATTGCAATGCACTATTTTTTTATCACATCACTTTTAAGATAATATACAGGTAAAATATAATAACCAGAAGTACAACTCCAATATTTACACCATGTAACGAAAACAAGAAATTCCAAAAGCAGGAGTTTCCAAAAGTGCGATAAGATTTGCACAAGCCGCTCCTTTCGCAATAATAAAATATGCACCCTATCTGATTTCTTACTACTTTAAAATGCTATAGAAACATCAAACAGCCACATAATCTAAAAAGACTGAGGAGAAAAAGAGAAAATATCGTCTTGCACCAAAATTAATTGGAAGGCTTTTCCCCCCATGACCACCCTAGAATTTGTCACGTTTTATTGTATTTACTGAGGTTTTGACCGAAAAATAAATAAATAAATAGGCCTAAACATCAACCAACTTTGCACGTGTAGATGATAGGTAACCTAACATTTTGAGAAAAAATATTTCTAACAAGAGGACCCCGCTAAAACGGTTTACTCTTCAACCCCCAATGTTCAAACCAAACCTACGCCCTTGGTGAAGCTTAAAACTTTGAACTGGTGCCTACATTCATTTCCTTAATTCAAAACCTCCTCAGCTTTTCCACTCATGTGACACATGATTCTTCACATAAAACAATTAAATACTCAGCGTTCCAAAGGGATATGAAAAACATGAGCCCATTGCTAAAGTTTCATGTGTACATTAATCAAACGTTTTTGGCGGGCGTCTCTCAACTCTACGAACTGTTAAAAAAACACTCAGAGTGAGGGAAATGGCTTATCAAACAAAATAGAATGGGTTTGCTCAACCTTTTCATTTAAATTATGTGGTGTATGTCAATGCCAGAAATTGGCATTAACAGAGGCATGTCCTTCATCCGCTGCCTGTCTCCAGTATTTTGGCAGAATATGATAGAGACGGGTTCTCTTCCATTAGCTACTGCCAATAGCCAGATAAACACTTAATATAATTCAAGTTCACTCAAGATCAATATCTGCCAAAGAAAAACAAGAGTTGAACGTCGTATTGGAAGAACATTAAAGTCAAAGCTGAACTAGGCCGTGTCGCAAACCCTTCTACTCATATTAAAGCCTTAATAATTTACCTTGTCAAGTTCAGCTGCTAAGTGACAGCAATTCTATTTAATGATTTCTTCATGAAACTATAATGGATTAAGTTAGTTTCTCCCTCACAATGTCACACTTGTGAATCACACATGTGAATCACATCTAATAAAAACAAATCACATAAAAAAACAGACAGTAGCCTACTCAAGGTATAACCTTTGATCAAGTTCACAAGTGCTGTCAAGTCAAAGAGCCTTTGTCAAGAGAAGTGGTAAATGTGTCTGCAAGAGATGGCCTGGATGAAATATAAATTGTGTCTTTGAGACACAAATACTTGCCGTATAATCCATGTTAGGGGATTAGATATACAACAGAAACCAAGAACACATGGCAGGGAATTGGAACAGGCCGCACCTCCCAAGTGCACTTCAGAGGCTTAACATGAAAGTGCAATACATTCAACACATCAATATATCACACAAAGCTCCCACACTGTCCTGCTCTATACTGAAGACAAAAATAGAGTTTGGTGGGGAAAAAACCCACCTCACATAATCTCTTTAGTCTTGTTTTTAAATAAAAAAAGTAAACATGAAAACGCATCTGCAACCTGTTGTCCATATAATGTGATGTAGGCCTATGTGTCAGAGTGAAACAGGACATTCAATGCTAATTATAATTGCATACTAATACCATACATTTATTGCTGCATTATACAGTATGTGCAAATTTTCTGAACGCATAGAATATTATACGACAGAGGTTACTGTCTGAAATACTGCATCCCACAATGCAATGCAATGTACTTTACTTTTAAGTATGACCAGACTATCCAAATTTAGCATATGTTTTTTTTTTACAAAACTAGATTTAAAATACAAAATGATAGTGTTTTATAGCCTACCCATGACACTAAGTTGACTCCACTTGCTGATCAATCATGTGGTCGTGATAAAAATGAAGCAGCTTGAAACGTTTATTATGAAATGTTTAGCACTTAAAAAACAAATAGTAGGCCATATATAGTTTTTAGTGTACAGTAGGCTATGTATACAGGCAGCACAAAGTTGTATACTAGCATTCCATTCTGAACATATCCTGTGTTTGCTAAAACAAAACCTACAGTTTGTAACTAATTGTAACATTTATTATTATTATTGCTATTATTATTGTTATTCAAATTGTCAGCTGCGGTTGCAAATAAAGATGAGAATCACAGCAGTAATGATTTTTTAAAACTCAAACTCAAAACAAAAACTAGAAAACCATGAACAAAACAATTTAAGGAACTGAAAGAAATGCAGAGCTTAAGCAAACCAATCAATGAAATGAACAACAGGTGCAAAACTGATAATCAAATCAATGAAAAACCATACTGAATACTATAGACACAGATTACCCCTACCAAATATTAGGCTGCGTCCGAAATCGCATACTCTCTTGAGTAGGCACTCATTTTGAAAAATTACTTTATGACAAAAAAAGTATGTTATGTATGAGTGTGTGTAGTAGCCTATAATCTGGACGTAGGCCTACGCCATGTTGTCATTATCATGTGACCTACCAGCATCAGTTACGTTGCTTCACCGCCATTCATAAATCCTCTCCCGTGGCCTCATCATGGGATAGTAAATGTTCATCGTGCACACCTCAGAATCTCGCCGGAAGTAGGTAATCCGGGTACTTTTTGCCTACTCTTTTATGTGTAGCTACTATGAATTCGGACATGCTTCTTTGGTCTCATACTATTTCGCCTATAGACAATTAGTTACATTTTTTTTTTGATTGATACCTACTGTGAAGCTGCTTTGGTACAATCTGAAAAGCGCTATATAAAAATATACTTGACTATAGGTAGGCTCTAGCTAGTAGATGAGTAGCTAGTATGCAAGAATTTCGGACTCAGTGTGCAATGGCCTTTAATATTTTTATTTCATTTCATGTTGACTCAAAGGCTACTTGAGAAATTACTACAGATCAAGGTAATTTCTTTGAAAACCAGTGTTAATATCCTATGCAGTGCTAGAATATATTTTACAAATCGGACTATGTAGCTTGCAGTTTCACTACTCATAGCAAAAGACACTGATGATCGTCCTGTGCCGAAAATACCAACGGCACATTTCTGAGGATTTGCAAACATCTGACGCAGCGGTTACAGTAAAAGACGGCGCTTTTATGATTCCTTTCTTTGCACTTTAAGGTCTTCGCCTGACACTGCATACTGAGGCACGATAAGCCTATTTACTACCTGTTTGCTTTGACAGCTTTGGAGCTCAGTGTGCTTCTGTGTGACTGTGATCCCCTTCCGCCTGCTCTGGGGGATTTAGGTAAGGTATTCATCATGAGACACACACACACACACACACACACACACACACACACACACACACACACACACACACAGTGACTCACGCGTTTCTCATTTTGTTCTTTTACACACACTCTCGTTCACTTTTTCTCCATGCGGCAGCCGGCAGCCCGGTGGCAGTAAAACATGGTGGATGAAGTACACATACCATCTACTTGAGTAAAAGTAAAGATACTCAAGGTAAAATATTACTCAAGTAAAAGTAGAAGTGCTGCCTTTAAACATTCACTTGAGTAAAAGTACAAAAGTATTTGCCTTCAAATGTACTTAAGTATCCAAGTACTTAGATTTTTTTATGGCTATAATGTCCTATTATAATTTGTCACAAGACTCTTGCTTAACTCAGTCTAGACTCTAAGTGAAGACTAATGTCACTCTTGGCACACCAATCTATTAATGAAATGACATTAATGAGTCTGATATATATATATATAATTTTTTGTGTGTTTAATTTTGGAGGGAAGGGGACTGTTCCCATAATGTATAACATTTACAGTATTTACTATAGGCCTATATATTTTTCTCCAGCGCCTATGGTCATCATTATTAATATCTTAATGTTATGATACATTCACATAAACCTGCACAACGCCATTAAATATATATATATATATATATATATATATATATATATATATATATATATATATATATATATATATATATATATACACACACAAACGCACACACATATATTCACACACGCGCTCGCGTGCACACACACACATATATGTATATATATATATATATATAATATATATATATATATATATATATATATATATATATATTCTATATTCTATGTCATGGGAGCCAATTTCCCTCCAAAATTAAACACAAAAACGTATTAATGCAGTGTTTCTGCTAGGCTACTCCCCAGAAAAAAATATGCAAGTCATTTTAGTGGCAACGTAAGCAATGTACATTATGCGTCAATACTGTAGGCCTACTTACCGATAATTGCTGCAATAATAGCTGCTGCTCTCTGTCCCGCTTAAAATCATTGTCAACGCGATTTGTTTGGAACTATTGAGAGCTACACGAATAACTTGACCGCGCGGCGGTGAAATCACTGTCACAACCATCTATGTTCGCAACTCTCATATTAAACGGCTCTGGTTCGTGCTTAGATACCGCCAAGGCAAGTTCAAAACAAAGCGCGCACGTGCTGTACTGTGATTGGTGGCTCGTGTGACCAGTTACGTTTTTATCCACTCATAAATAAAAAGGAACGACTGATTTTGAAAATGTAGTGGAGTAAAAAGTAAGATATTTGACTTTGAAATGTAGTGGAGTTAAAGTAAAAGTCTCCCAAAATTTAAATACTTGAGTAAAGTACAGATACGCAAAAAATCTACTTAAGTACAGTAACGAATTACATTTACTTCGTTACTGTCCACCACTGGTCTTATAATAGCATCAATTATATTTTTAGACCTTCTACGTTTTGAGTCGAGTTCCCGCTGAAAATACGTACTCTCGTACGTCAAATGTTATGAATGACAAGCTCAGAGAGATACTGTGGTGATGGTGGTGGTAGTAGCAGATTCAGTTCGGATCTCTTACTCAATATACTACTGAGGGAACAGGTTGCCATTTTGAAACAATAAAAGTCCAGAACAAAACAGTCAGGACATTATTATGAACTTCACCCCTGTTTTTAGCTTTATAATACATAATAGACAGACAGAATCACTCAATGAAAACTTTGAGGCTTAGAATGACAATATGTAGGATACCCTTATTTCACAGGTTCTAGTTCAATATAAAGTGCATTTTGTGATATTTACTCAAAATTGTATGTTTACAGGTTAAATTTTCATGTATTTTCAACCAAGAGCATCCTGACAGTGGAAGATCACATTGAGCATGCTGCAGTTACTCACATAGGTGGACTGTTCTCTCCGCCAGTGTCCCAGACCACAGCAATACATCAAGAGAACATCCAGTTGGGTCCTGATGATGGTGCAGCCAAATCACTCTTTCTGTGAGACACAGCCTCTGGTTCCCTTTCTGTAAGGGAAAGCCATCAAATCAGTCTGATAAGAGGCACAGCAGCAGGTAACTGTCTCCGTTCCACGCAGCCTCTGGTCCAGCCCATTGGTTTACAGAGCGTGTAAAAAGCGAACATTCCTCCACAAACAGTGATGAATGCGATGCAGTCAGTCAAAGTGAGTGATTCACATCCTCCTGATGCTTGAGACCAACAGGCTCACAGTCTGCTGGCTCCAGGTGTGTGCGGTTTTTGTTTGATCCGCTCTTCTCCCGTTGAGTTCCTCGCCTTATTTATTTATGCCCTCCCCAGACAACCCCCCCACCCCCACCCCTCCCACCGCACCCCTTTTTTCAAAGACAGACACAGGCTCAGAGTTTAAAATTGATACACGGTGTAAATGTCATTTTCCTGCCTGACTTTCTCTGCATCAGCTTTTCCCCGCCCACTCTGGCCAATCAGAATCCAGAGGCGAGCCACGTCTGGGTTACCTTGTCTCCAGTCCACACAGGCAGAGGAGGCTTGGAGTCCACTGTCTGCTGTCTCTCCTCCCTGGATTCTGCTGCTTCTCTACCTCCACGACCGCTCCCGGCTCTCGCCTCCCCTGTGGATACAGGCTCTTTCTGTTTCCGCTCCTGATTACCTGCGTTACCCCCTTGTGTCCTTTCTGTGGCTGTAGTTTGCCATTTTCCCTCCCTCACGGTTGCTACACTGCGTGCTTGAGCACTTAGTGAAGCTTGTAATGCAGGAGAAACACAGACTGAATTCAAATGCGCTCCCTTCTTCCTTTCATTGAATCTCAGCCCCTTTTCTGCATCATGGGCTTTATCAGTCAGTCCACTCCTCTTCTTTATCTGTATACTGTATCTGAGTGTCTGCCCTTGCTGTCTCCTCTCCCTCTGTTGTCCCCTGCTGAGGAGGCGAGCGAGAGCTCATGCACTTTCATTTGCAGCATCTGTTCACATGCTGACTGTCAAGTTTAAATGGAATGAATTAAAATTTAGCTCTATTCTGAAATCTGTGGGAGGCACACTGAGGCGAACAATTCAGTCACACTCAGAGATGGGTTTTTATCATCTCCTTTCGAGCAAATAAATTACACCTCATTGGTTAGATGGGAATAATGCCAAGCTGAGAAAATAGGCTTGAAATAAGCATCAGATAGAGAAAGAAGAATATTATATTCTGAGATTTCTTCAGGAATACTTAGGATAGCCTACATAAAGCATTATTCTGGTGGTCACAGACTTCAAAAATGTTTGGATGTTTAATCAAACTATATATATATAGTCGTATATATATATATATAAAATGATAATAAATTTATAAAATGAATATATCAATAATATTATAATTTGATCATTTGAAAATTATCGGAAAAATAATGAAATATTTGTTTTTTATTAAACATCCTGTAAAATTAACTAACGTGCATATTATCCTTATTAAAATTCATAAAAAATATGAATATAGATATATATTCAATTGTATTTAATAAATAGTAAAAGAGTTAAAAAAAATAGTACATTTTTTTTTTTAACTGTATGAACTCTCGCACACTGTCATAGCTCTCAAGGTTACAAATGCATTAGTATCTGACAACAACAATAACAAATCAAGCGAGTCCATGTATCATGAAATTAAAAAGAAATGATGGATGGAATTATGGTTTGCAGCAATATGAGGATTCATTTATGAGATGCAAGGGGATTTCTGAACATCATGGAAATTCAAAAGCTTCTCTGCATCTTATGATATGCATGAGAGTAGAATCAAAGTATTACTGTTCAGGCTTTTTATGAAAAGCAATCAGTTTTTACATGATCAAAACATGTCGTGGCATAAGATGAGCTTGCATTATCAAGTCAATGGAATAGCTCCACTCATATGCTGAAATGAAATCCAACAATAAATGTTCTTCATAAAATGTTATATTCTACAAATTTGAATGACATTTGGCACAGTGAATTAAAATGTACATTCATTTTTTTTTTTGACAAATGCATGGATTGTGATGCATAGAAAAACACCAAAAACAGAAAGCCTTAATACATGTAAAGTAAAATATTAACACATAAAACAGCATTTACCAATATATTTTTCAATAAATATAATTACTAAACATTCAGATACATCTATAGTTTTGGTCATCTGTAAAAAAAAAAAAACTCATGAAATATACACTTTCATTCGGAGACTAAAACATATTTACAAGTTAAAATTCATGGACTGTAAATCTGAATGGTTTTCCTCTGCTATTTTTCCCGCAATGTCCTCAGAACATGCTTCTTTTGTTCAGCAGCTTTAGTTTAGTCATAAAGACAAAGTACATAAAAGATACCGCAACAAGAATGTTCTTTAGTATGTACAGCACGGGGTCACATAACCGAAGACCCCCACCAGGCATATGCGCACCACCAGAAAGGGCAAATCTTGGGAAAGGACACTGGATGAAGCCAGCAGAGGACTGTCTGGAGTTATAACAGCACGCAGGATGGACAGATAAGCCAGTATGTAAATGGGAAACACCCACGCTGAGTAATACACCGAATCAGTCCCGGCCACCCTCACCATTTCCACGGTGTCAAACCAGAACATGAAGGTGGCCATAAAGAGGTCATGCCGAGGGTCTCGTATCCAGACAAAGCGAAAGGGACCTGAGTGAGAATGAGAGGAGTAGAGATATGCCGTGCTGCTGGTGCGAGACGGGCCGTGTGCATCTGCATTTCCCCAACGGCCTGAGAGTGACCCGTTCCTGACCGCCGAACTTGGAGACGTGTCGCCGTCCCATCCGTTAGCCTGCAGCTGTGCGGACACTGATGTCACCTGCTCCAAGTGAGTCAGAACCGGACCCGGCATCTCAAAATCCAGCTCTAATCCGCTTGCTTTTTAAAAAGAGCATTAAGGTAGAGCACAACTTTGACAGATCATTTAATTGGCCGTATTTATTGGCTATTATCTCTTACCCTGTCCTGTCAGACGAAGAGGGCGAATTCTCTCCACTATGTCCACACAGATGAGGGAGAACAAGACCAGAGAGACGGGGAGCTCAGTGAAGCGGTCATACTTAATGCCAGCGTCAACCTGAACCTGCACAACCATAAGCCAGACGGTTGCTGAGTGAAGAAAGTTATAGGAGCAAAAAGCCTTTTATCATCCCAAGAGAAAATAGAGATGGAAGACTGACAATGAGTTTTAGATGTATCATAATCATTTTAAGATGTATCACCAAAAAGCCAATCAAAAACCATTACACATCTGAAGACTACAGGCCTCGTGGTTTTAACCAGAGACTTAAAGGTGCATTGCGCAACATTTCATGTTAAAAATACCCGTTTTTTAACCCATACATGCGTAAACAATTGGCTGATGGGCTGAATGAGCCCTTCTCTGATCACTGAGATTGCCTCTATAGTGCTGTACAGTAAAATAAATAAGAGGGATTCGGGCTCGAATCTGAGACTGGGCGTGACGTCATGCGCGTTCACGCTCACCAGGCGATGTCTCGGAGGTTTGTGTATTCGCCGCCATTCTCCGTATCAGCGAAGACAACTCGAGCGACAAAACTTTAGTCAACTTTCGACAAAAGTAGAAGATGGATTCAAAGAGACCGGCTTGTAGTTCATTCCAAACCCCAACGCAAACTCCACGTAAGACAAAGAAAAGAGAACTTTTGTCTAGTTATTGACCAAAAGGGCCAAATTGGAGTCAGGCGTCGGAATAAGACGAGACGAGAGTCAGCATCGGGAAGGCTTTCAACAAATGGAGAGATCTCCGGTGTGCTCTAGGGCTCAAACGGGATCATCAGTTGGCTGTTTTCTTGTTAAAACGGTAAGAAGATATACCCCAGTCTCTAATGTCTGATGCGGCAAATCTATGACAACAAATGACGATGCGTAAAATGTGTAATGCTTTAGCCTAAGCTAGATAAATGTACAATCGGAATTGATTTGACTAACGTTACCATTGTCAGTGAACAGGTTCATAAACTAGGAATTGTCTTCGGAAGAATAGTACAACATGAAACATAAAACATGTCCCATAAAAGATGCTAACTATGTTTTTGTGTATGGCCTACCGGTAGCCTTGTGTCCTTTGCCTGCGCTCTGCTCTTCTATCTTCTTCCATCATATTACTTTAGACTTTCCACCATAGTCTTTAAACGCCGCCGTTCGTACTCCGTTATTAAGGTCCCGGTAGGCAGAACGGGAACATTGCGATAGCCTCCTCGGCTCCTCCATGCTGGTTTGTTGTTGTTGTATGTGGCGCCGCCGCCGTGCTCGCGTCACTCCCTTACTCATCGGTTCTGGCCACTGGCCAGTGCGACCGCAAACAGCAAAACCGAGTTTGAGGGAGAGTAGTCCTACTCAAATGCCTTTCCTTTCATATATGTAAAATGACTTGCAGATTTATAACTTTATAACATCTGAAGACATTATGACTGTAAACAAAAGATTTGTGCGGCTGATGCTCCTTTGGTTATGAATGAACAGCTCGTGCTCGTGCAAGCGTGCGTGTGCGTGTGCTCCATGAGCGTGCACACCTCTGGTTGCAGTTTCGCTTGTCGCCAGAGGGGGTGTAGTTCTGCAAAAACTCAGAGACCTGCGTTATGCACCTTTAAGTTGGCTGTAATACAGCTCCATTCACATTCCACAGTCTATAATACCCCATCGTTGGGTTAATAGTAAATCTACTGTTCTACAGTGAGTTACTGAGTACCTCAGAGAGGATCTGTTTATGAAAGTTTGTGTCGATGAGCCCTACGGTTTTTATTACATACCGAAACTGCCATAATTTCTCTCACAAACAGTGTTTACTACTTTCAGAACAAAGAAACAGCATATGGTGTTTACACGTTCAAATGGATACAGACTTTTAAAAATGAAAGTTTAACAGCCTGATTCCATTAAGAACCTTTTAAAGTTCCAAATTATTCCCAAGTCCTCCAGAAACCATCAATGTAGTGATGTTTAATCAACCTAGGAACCAATATGCTATTAAGAACTAATAACATAACATGAAACATTTTAATCTCCAAACCATCTACAGTGAACCACTGAAGAACCTTTATTTTTTATGTAATTGATAATATGGTTTCTAATAGTTATTTTATTATACAATTTTTACAATGTAATTACAAAATAAGTAATTGTAATTAACAACATGTACTATACTTTAGGTTTAGGGTTAGTTGCTTGTAATTATGCATTATCAACTGTTATTAATACAGGAAATACATTCAAATAAAGTTTTACTGCATATTCATAGCCATTTCTTAATGAGACTGAATAATGCATTACCTTTGAGTTGGCTATGATGATAGCAAAGCATGGTAAAGTGCTGAGAATCACATATGCAAGTGTAACAGGTCTCCTACAGAAGAAATAAAAGTGTTTTCATTGTTAAACACAATTAGCATCACAAACCAAGAGACATAGGTTAGAAACTAAGAGCATGATGGGAGGGGGAGGGGGTCCCATGATGTGCCTTACTTATAATGCAGCTTGGTTTATAGTTAGTTGACGTGTATAGCTAACACTTTTTTCCATGTATAACTAACATTTCTTAGACATGTTAATGTGTGACATGCTATAATTCATCTAAACCTTTTCAGTATTGTCCCACACAATTCTATCATTAGTTTTTATGAATATATTAAAACAATTTGTTATTACACCGCAGAACCATTTACAGTGAAGGCAAAAAAAAATAAAAACGGTGATTCTGAAATGTGAAAATTGGAAAGAAGATCAGTCAGGTGACACAATGTGTACATTTTCACTTTATATGAAAATTCTAACTAAAAAGTTACTGTTGAATAATAGAGTCTATGGATCAACTGGCCTTGTATAAAAATGGAGAAGCAGCAGTTAGTACTCACCAGTTAGTCACTTCTGAGAACCGTTGCGTCTTAAGGATGAAGTATTTCAAAGGAACCCACACAAACAGGGTTGCAGACGCCATATAGGCCACAGAGGCCGCCACCACCAGCCAGTAGGCAGTGTCACTAGACTTTACAAGTCGAATGACTGAAGCAAAGCGCTCCATAACTACAAACACAGGAATACAGAGACATGCGAACTGCAGAAGCTCATAAAGCATGAGTTTGACAGTCTTCCATGAGGGCATCTTGACAGTATGAGTCTTCAGTAAATCCCCTACGAGTGAGCCGTCACTGAATGTATCCAGTGCATCTCCCACAACACTGAATGACTGAACACTCTGGACTCTGTACACTGGCACTGCTTACACTGCATTCCTACAGGTGCTCTTTTATTGCCACGGTAATGAAGCAGTCATTCTTTTTTTATGGAGTTATGGGAGAAAAATGTGTCATTCCAGTAGCAAACTAAAACATCACAGTCATAATGACGGGCTGCAAGGTCTTCATATCAAAAACATGTATTAATGGTGTTCTTAGCACAATGACAGTAAAAACAAAACAAAAGTGAGGATGAAAGTGTCTTATTTTAGTTTACATATCAAGTAGTATTTTGCGGAGAAAAAACAAAAAAAACTCTTAACACAGGGACGTGCACAGACATTTTGAGGGGCAGGGGCTCAAGTGAAAAAAAGGGCACTTCTCATAATTACGTTTTTTTTTTTTTTTTTTTCTTTTTTTAAACCAAAAAGTACATATATTAACAACTCCTTTGAGCGCACACAACTCCTTTTTAAAAAAATTATGTAAAAAGTTAATTTTATCTTCCTCAAACTCACGCAATTGTTTCATTTTCAAAAGATGTCTACAAAATAATCAGTTCACAAAGAAACCATGGTCTCCTTAGTATTAATTTTTTTAAAACATTTATTAGGCTTCAAAAAATAAAACAGCTTTTAATTTAAGTGAACTTCAAACAATCCTCACATAAACCCATAATAAATGTCATATTTAGGCTACCTGTGCCCTTCCTATCTAACAGGTAGTTCATATACAGAAACTGAATAAAGTTATAAGACATACTGCGCTGCATAAATTATCAATTATATATAGACTAATCATTATTAAAGCTACGCAAGTTATTTAGTCAAGAGCAGTGGGTAATTTTCTCTGTTCCTTTTGTTCTTTGATTAACTTTACAGACAGAAAGCTTTATTGGTAGCTGGCCCTTTAAGACCAGCGTGGAGAGCCAGAGACGCGGATCTCACACGCGCCTCATTCTCTCAAGACAACTCTTTATGTCCATCATAAGACTGCTCTTAGGTTATGAAGATACTTGACAAACTACATTTTGGCATAATTGTGTGTGTTATTGTGCGTTCAAGCGCGAAAGAGAACTGTGGCGCGCGTCTTCACAGTGAGGACATTCACATGAGAAGAGAGAGAGAGAGGGAGCGCTTTAAACTCCTGACCTGATATTTAGATACACTATTCAATAAATATATTTGTTTGACAGGGAAGCTGTGCGCAAACAGAAATATATATATTATTTTTCAAAAAAAAAAAAAAAAGCGCCCCCAAAAAAGGGCACTTTCTCTCCAGAATAAAAAGGGCAGGTGCTCAAGCCCTTTTGATGTCTATGTGTGCACGTGCCTGCTTAACACTATCTTTAATTATTCAGTAAAAATACGTACTCTCTCCTAAAACAAAATTTACTAAGTTGATGGAAAAAATACATGCTTCATAAATATTTATTTAAAAAAAAACTTGACAATAATTGTCAGGAAATACTCAAAATTATTTTGAAAAATGTTTTTGAAACTCTCGAAAGGCTAAATACATTTAACCAAAAACACATAAAATAGTAATATTGTGAAATATTATTACAATTTAAATAAACAGTTTTCTATTTTAATACATTTTAAAATGCAATTTATTCCTGTGATGGCAAAGCTGAATTTTCAGCATCATTACTCAATTCAGCATGTCACATGATCCTTCAGAAATCAAGCACCATTATTATACAACTGAAGACTTTACACTGCTGTTGGATGGATCAAATTACAATAGCATGCTTTTTAGTGCATCTGACAAGAGTTGACAAATGAAGTTATATTAAGTGGATAAATGTTATTTTTTAGAGAATCCCCCCCCCCCCCCCCCAAAATAATAATGTATTATTAAACGATGAAAACAAACATCTAAAGCATGTTTTTGTAAGTTATCTGAAAAATCAGTGAATCATAGTTACAGAGTCTATTTTGTTTGTTAAATTAGCACACTTACACATCAAATGTAAATTATTATGTTTTTCACATGAAACTACTTATACTACTACACTAATTACAAGGAATGGCTTGCTGTCATAAACTAGCCCCTTAAACAATAAGCCACTAATAAACCACCTGTCTGCCTGAGCAAAGAACAGTGACGCACAAACATGAGACACAACATGTGCTGTACATTTGGCCTAGTTTTATTGTGAATACTAATAATTAAGATGATTAAAATAGTACATACGAACAACTGGGTACATAGAACTGATACACCAAAAACAGTCATTTTCCCTGTGGATAAGGTTGACGTAAGGATTATCATCTCCGTGTGCAAATGCTAAGGTGTTACATTAGAACTGGCCCGTGGTCCCAATTTCTCAGAATGTTCTCAATGAAACGTCAGTAACTCACTGTAGCTACATCGAGATGTGGGGTACTGCCTTAGTTTAGAGTAGGAGATTCCAATGAACCGAGTCTGTTCTCTTTAGTGTCAGTCTCAGCCCTCGCCAGGACTTACGAAGTTAGATCAATCATTCAACGCGCTACAGTGCATTTACACAAGATCATTCATTCCCAGGGGATAAGTTCGCAAAATCCAAGACAAGTTGCATGAGTTTTTCTATCATCTGTTTTGAAACGGTTATGGAAAAAAGGGGGAGGGTTAGAGTGCAAGGTTAATGCCATTCGGGTTCTTCGAGAGCTTAGGAAATGTACGTTTTAAATAGACACATCTGAAATGAGGGTAATGAAAAAGGTAAATTAAAAGTGCATGATGTGGAGTAACAAAACTCCTCAACTTCCAATGTGCCCTTTCTACAGAAGCAGCAGCTGCTTTGAACATTACGCTCTAAAGACAGAGGTGAGCTCTTGTATATACACATCTGCACACAGGCAGAATATTACATCCTTCTATTAATGTACTGTCAATTAAAACAGCAAAACGACAATCAAAATATAAATAAAATACACTAAAAAAAACATCGGATCGTTTTTAACACTGAGAAGTGAGCTTAAAGACATTGGGGTGATGGGCCACTGTCAAGACAATGGCAGTGTTTCGCTATATGGTTCTGGAGGAGAGATGCGAGATGACTTCTGTGGACCTGAACACTCTCTCGCATACACACACAGACACATAGTGATGACAAATTAAAATGATGATGTAACCTCCCCTTTAAGTCCTGTTGTGACAAATGCTGGACTATCGGGGACCGACATTGGTACGGAAATGTATGTACAACACAAGCATGCTCTCTTTGTGTGTTTTCCTGTAAGAAACGTCCAGTTAATTATTACTATAATGAAAATGCCAAATAAATGGTATAACTTAGTGTTTCTCATTATCTTCAGCAAAATGTTCTTATAAAAGAGAAGAGACCAAAAAAAGTATCAATCAGAACCGCTCTGTGAGAACACCACCTGTTAGTAGTCAACAATCGGCACATCCTGTCATGATCAGAATCAGTGTTTATATGTAGTGTGTCTTAAAGAAAAGGAGGAGAAGAAAATCTAAGAGATCTCTGTTTATGACTGTAAGTGTGTCTGTATGAAACCACAGAGGTTGAGTCTCTAGGGGTCCTATAAGAGGGCTTTCTCAGGGTAAGGGGTCTGTAGGTTGTCTGCAGTAGCAGGGTGGTTTTGGGAGGAGGGCACATTGTAGCCATGGGTCTGGGTCATGGTCGCTGGAGCGCCGGGTTGGGTCTGGTAGTACTGAACATCAGCTGGGGCCGGGCTGTAGACTGGAGGCTGGCTCATGTACATATGGGCATCACTGATAAACACATGGGACAAAAACAAATCAGATTTTATTAGAATTATACAAATATAATAATAATTTCAACAATGTATTGATACAGATTTTTTGTTTTGTTTTTTAGACGGACAAGAAGTTCAGCCGACTTTGTTATCTTATGTTCTGAACATTTTGGTATCTAAACACCTGTGAAGAGACGACTCAACGCCGGCGATATGTTATGCCCTAAATTAATATGTACATTTCTGAAATGCACTTTTTGTAAAGCTGCTTTGAAACAATATGTATTGTGAAAGGCGTTATACAAATACATTTGAATTGAATTGAATGTTCTTTCTTGGCATGACCCAAGGAATCTATTAAGACCAGGGATCGGTTGCATTAACATAGCCATTATGTTAAGACAGTGTCCTAAGAACTAGTATGACCAATTAGCATTTAGTTAGGGGTTGAACAATGTACGTTTTTGTGTTAACTTTAAAAAGTTATGAATATTAAATTTTATAGAATAAGCTAATTTAATCAAAAGTTATTAACATTATTGGAAATAGCTTTATAATTTTTGACCAGAAGGTGGCGCTGCCCTAAAACATTTTGAGTACCATCATGACATGGTGCTGAAGACACGTACAGAGTTCCGTAACGATACCCCAATGCGCAAGTAAAATATAACATTTTACGTCGAAATTCAAAATGGCCAACACCCAAAACGGCCGATATGGAAAAATTGGGTATTGTTTCGAATCGGCATGCTGCACTGATTCTAAAGAGACCAGATTTGTGATTTTGTTTTGCCAAACTGTTCAGAAGTTATAAGCAAAAAGACAATTTTTCATATGTTAGATCATGGTTGTCATAACAGAAACCACGTTTGGTCAGAATACGCTAAAGCGTTACTGAGATACAGCCTAATGTTCATATTGGCATACTATTCGTCAAATTCGTTCACATGTTTTTCAAAAATGGTTTGACGAATCAACTTGAATTCCATAACGTTTTGTCGGAATTCATCTGGTCTGAAGATGATCTGGTTAAACTTACGTGAAAATTGGAGCAACGGCCTCCAATCGAAAAAGTTTTTTCTGAAAATTGTAAATGTCGTAAAAATGTTCATGATGGAAAATGATGTCATATGGTGCAATCAAATCGTCTTTGCCAAGGAATCAGAGGAAAACATTTGTTTCTAGGCCTTATGGTACAAAAGTTATTAGCAAAAACGTAAGTGAAACTTTCTACAGTGATAATAGGAAATGAATGCAACAAAGATTGTTTTGGCTGTTAGCTTTTTTTAATTAAGTTTTTAATTGATGCATTTCCGATGTAAAAATCATTAGTTAGTAACTTAGGGGCCACTTACACAACACCGTTTTCGACAGAAAACAGAAAACTTTTAATGCGTTCTGGCAGTTCATTTACACAACAACGTTGTTCTGGCACAATTACTGTTCAAAAGTTATTAGCATAAACGTGAGTGAAAATTTGGACAGTTGGTGGGGCTGGAGGGATTGAGTTAGAGACTCCACATCTGCTATGGTAACAGTTCAGACTGTCCAAATTCCATAGCTTTTCCGTACATGGTTCTATAAGCTGCCAGAGACTCAATAGCGGAAGAAGAACACTAACGATTACAATAGGTGGTGCCTACCCACCTTCAGTGCTTGGCCCCTAATAAATAAAAAACTATAATAATAATAATAATAATTTTATTAATGCATTGATACAGATTTTAATTTTATTTTTGTAAATTTAAAAACAATGACAACAACAATAATAATATATTATTATCAATGCATTGAACAGCCTTTTATGTTTTTATTTCTTTTAAATACTAATAACTTTTAAAATGCTTATATTTGTGAAATCTAATAAATTGTGATTACCTGGGAGGCTGCCCAGCCATTGGTGTTCCTGTTTGGTTCATTGCAGAGAGCTGCTCCATTGGAACATTGTATCCCGGTACTGCTGTGCTACCCATTGCATACTGCCCTCCAGTGGACTGGCCAGAGTACACCTGAAAATAAAACAGAGACCTTTTCTATTATACCAATGCCAAGACCTTTTCTATTATACCAATGCCAAGACCTTTTCTATTATACCAATGCCAAAACAATCAAGGCAAGGCAAGGCAAGTTTATTTATATAGCACATTTCATACACAATGGTAATTCAAAGTGCTTTACATAGGAGAAAATAAAATAATCAAAACAAATAAGAATAATTAAAACAGTTTAGAATAAAAAATAAAATAAAGTACAGTAAAAACAGTCGGACGAACAGTGGCACAGTGCTCATTCAGTAAATGCATAGCTAAACAGATGTGTTTTGAGTCTGGATTTGAATGTGACTACTGTAGAAGCACATATGATCTCTTCTGGAAGCTGGTTCCAGCTGCGGCTGGCATAGTAGCTAAAAGCAGACTCACCATGCTTAGAGTGAACCCTTGGTATTTCTAGCTGATGTGATCCTAATGATCTGAGTGATCTGTTGGGTTTATATTCAGTGAGCATATCTGTAATATATTGAGGTCCTAGCCCATTGAATGATTTATATACCAGTAATAATACTTTAAAATCAATCCTAAATGTAACTGGGAGCCAGTGTAAAGACCTGAGGACTGGTGTGATATGTTCATATTTTCTGGTTCTGCTCAGAATCCTGGCAGCAGCGTTCTGTATGAGCTGCAACTGTCTTATGGTCTTTTTAGGAAGGCCAGTGAGGAGTCCATTACAGTAATCCACCCTGCTGGTGATGAAAGCATGCACAAGTTTCTCTAAGTCTTGACTGGAAACAAAGCATCTAATTCTTGCAATATTTTTCAGATGATAGTATGCTGATTTAGTTATTGCTTTGACATGACTACTGAAACTAAGGTCTGACTCTAGAGACACACCAAGATTCCTGACTTGATTTTTAGTTGTTAGACCTCTAGAGTGAAGGTATGCATTCACCTTGAGAACTTCATCTTTGTTTCCAAACGCAATGACTTCAGTTTTGTCTTTGTTTAGCTGAAGAAAGTTTTGGCACATCCAGCTGTTTACTTCATCAATGCATTGGCACAGGGAGTCAATGGGGCTGTAATCGTTAGGCGATAGGGCTAAGTAGAGCTGTGTGTCGTCTGCAAAGCTGTGGTAAGAGATTCGGTTCTTTCTCATTATTTGGCTCATTGGGAGCATATACAGTTGAATAGGAGTGGCGCAAGAATTGAGCCCTGGGGGACTCCGCATGTCATGGATGTCCACTCAGACTTATGGTCTCCTATACTCACATAATAACCTCTCCGTTCTAAGTATGACCTGAACCATTTTAGGACTATCCCAGAAAGCCCCACCCAGTTTTCCAGCCTGTCAATAAGTATGTTGTGATCGACAGTGTCAAATGCAGCACTGAGGTCGAGAAGTACCAGCACTGATAATTTGCCTGTATCAGTATTTAAGCGAATATCGTTTATTATCTTTATGAGCGCTGTCTCTGTGCTGTGATGCGATCGGAAACCAGATTGAAAATTGTCAAAGTAACCATTCAAGCTTAAGAATTTGTTCAGCTGATTGAAGACAACTTTTTCAATGATCTTGCCTATGAAAGGAAGATTTGAGATCGGTCTATAATTGCTTAATATGGTCTTATCTAGATTGCTCTTTTTCAGGAGGGGTTTGACAACTGCAGTTTTCAGGGAGTTTGGAAAGCTTCCAGAGAAAAGTGAGGCATTTACCACTTCTAGGAGATCTGCTTCTAAACTGTTTAACACACTTTTGAAAAAGGATGTGGGAAGTGTGTCAAGGGCGCAGGTTGATGTTTTAAGCCTTAAGGTGCTGTACGGTATCTTCCAAAATTTTGCCATCAATTTCTTCGAAAACAGACATAGTAACTACTTTCTCAGGTAGTGGTCTGATCTGTTTGACCACAGCGCAACTCAAGGATGTGCTGATCACCTTTCTGATATTAACAACAAACAGCCATCATAACAAATTATATTTAGCATTAAACCATATCAAACTTTAATCATTTGACAGGTGCTGTACGGTTTCTTCCAAAATTTGAAGAGGTAGTGGTCTGATCTGTTTGACCCCAGCGCACCTCAAGGATGTGCTGATCACCTTTCTGATATCAACAACAAACAGCCATCATAACAAATTATATTTAGCATTAAACCATATCAAACTTTAATTATTTGACAGATTCTCACCTGCTGGGAACCGTTTGGGGTCTGCTGCATGTAGTACTGCTGGCTCTGTAGTTTAGCATACATAGTGTATACTGGGTCTTCATTCATTAGCTTAGCATAGAGAGACAGTGCTTCCATGACCTTCACGTTCAGGTCGGACAGCTCTGAGTGTTTTCTGAAAGCATGACACATTTCCTACATGTGAGATCTATGGGGAATGACATGCACATTGGTTTCAATGGATTTCATATCTTACAAATAATTGGAGGTTTGTTTATACGCTTTGCTAGATATATGGAAGGATGCATGTTTTTATTTATTTAAATTAGTTTTTAGATGGGAATACCTGTCAATGTCCTCCAACTTCTGATCAATGAGAGGACCCATCTGGTTGCAAGCAGCTGATTGTGGGAGGGGGGAACAAATTTGAATCAATGTGCTCTACAACACAGATCCAACGTACTCTGTCAGAGCATACGGATATGGTTTTATACTCACCCTCCAACTGCAGGAGTTCACAGGAGTCCGACTGGTCGTCTGTTGGGTCTGCACTCTGGATCATCTGAAGCAGCTGGTCCATTTTCTCCTGCAAAACATTCCAAAGACATTCAGACAAGACTGCATGACACTTCTATGAGAGCTGAACACAGTTCTCCAACAATACAAGATTCTGACATCGTTGATAGGAAATAGTGAATAGTGGATCATTCATTTCACTGTCCAATTTCATGTGTCTATGGTTGTGAGGAGTGTGTATGAAGCCAAATGCTGTGAGATATATGCAGCCTCACCTCATCAATGTAGACAGGCTCTGGCTCCGGTTCAATCGTCTCTACCTGGACGTCTTCACTGAACTGCACAGTCTTCTTCTCTGTTTTCACTTAGGACAGAGAAATATTAAAGATGAAATAATGTAATGTAATATGCAGAAAACCAAAACTCAAGAGGATATTAGCTTGTGTTAATGAACGTCAGTCGGCTATGAAGCACCTGCCGTTTACTTTCATTTTATTTATTTTAAAACTTCCGTTTACCATTCCCCGGTTCCCCCTTAATTCCCTGCACCTTTAACTTTGTTACATTTATATTAAAAAGCATTTTAAATAGCACATTAAAAATAAAACACTTAATAATAATAATAATAATAATACCTAAAGAGGTAGGGCCTAATCTTTTTATTTTACCTCAGATGCGTTTTCTTTGTGTCAGTCACAGAGAGCACAAAAAATGACCGCTCAAAAGACAAATGAGGACAGGTGCGGGAGTTTTTGAATTTGAATAAAAACGGAAACGTTTTTTGTAAGCTGTGCCATTTCAAAATGGGATAATTCCACTAGAGCCATGCATAACCATATTCAGCGCATGTACTTTTCTGTGATAGCCGAAGCAAGCAAACGCCAATCACATAAAAAATAACTGCGCTTCAGAATCAGAATGAGCTTTATTCGCCAAATGTGGGGTGTTTAGCAGCATTTATAATGGGTTACTCCAATGTGAACTCCATTGTACAGACAGATGTTCTTCCAGTGGAGCTCAAGATCAAAATCATTCTCAAATCATGCGGGAGAACATGATCATCAGATTTTATAAAATTTTAAATTTGTAGAGTTCATGAAGCTCGAATGCTGCTGCCAATAAAGCAAGAGCCATATACAAAGTAATGACAATTATAAGAAAATAGATAATTATGAGAAAAGAAAGAGAAAAAAAAATATACTTAAACTCCCTAGTGGTCTCTACTCTTTGGACCCCACTGTAGTTCTCTTTTTCATTGTATTGGAATACTGAATGATATGCTACTGTTAAAAAGTTTGGGGTCGGTGCGTTTTTTGAATTTTTTTTGAAGACTCTTAAGCCTGTTTTATGCTTCTGCGTCGAATCGACGGCGTACCCGCGCAGAGCCCTCTGCGTCACCGCGAACCCCTCTCCACCCCCTACGCCGTAGCTTGACGTGCACCTCCAAAAAATTGTAACTACGCGTCGAGGCGACGCAGACCGCAAGGGCTGTGATTGGTCAGATGCACCACGATGCAACGCAACCTGACGCAGAACCATAAAACGGAAACGACGCCGTAGGAGTGACGACGAAGCTACGCCGTGGAGTTGACGCAGAAGCATAATGAGGCCATTATGGTCACCAAGGCTGCATTTATTTGAAGAAACACCAATAAACATTTCTTACTTATGTCTATACTTAAAACAGTTTTGCAGCATAAAATGTTCTGTTTGTTAGGATAAAATATTGTGTTCACAATTGAGGGACTGTAAAAGAGTTGATGTGACAGATTTACTCACTCATCTCAGGCTCAGCAGTCAGGTCTGCTGTCACGAAGTTGGACGGAAAAAGCCCAACCCCCTGGTACGTCTCGCCCTTCCACCAGTTAGGGTCACTGTGATAGAGAAGATATACTTAAGCCACCACCCACCAAGTTTCATTTAAAAACAACAACTCATTGGCTGTGTTTAGAATCATTCACTCCATCTCTACAGAACGCTGAATGAACAAATTACTAGGGCTGGTCCGAATACCATTTTTTGAGCTTCGAAGCTTTGGTAGTAATGAACATCGAATATTCGAAGCTTCCGAATCTCTATATGTTTGTCTGTCCGTTTACATTTTGATTATTTCGAGAACCGTTCATCCAAACGACTTCAGAAGTGAGTGCAGTGAGTGCATATTTGGTGCAATTTAGATAAGACAGGCGAGACACGACACGTTCAGAATGAATAAACTTTGAATAAACTAGAGAACAGCGCGAGCGGGAAGCGGCGCGCCTCACGCGAGCAGAGCAACTTATGCAATATTTTTAATAAGGTAGTCTAATATTTTTTCACTAACAAATTACTGACAAAGCAGGGTAGATTTAAATAAAGAAGCGGCGTGCCTCACGCGAGCAGGGCTTATATGATCCGAGAATGAACACAGCACTAATGATATAAAACACACACACACACACACACACACACACACACACACACACACACACCCCACACACACACACACACACACACCACACACACACACACACACACACACACAGGTCTTTTAACTTAAGCAATATTTTTAATAAAGTAGCCTTTTAATATTTTTCTCACTGACAAAGTAGGGTAGATTTAAATAAATAAAAACAAAATTTAAATAAATAAAAACGATATTTAAATAAATTTAAAAAATAATTAAATATAGAAAAAATTCATTTAAATAAAGAAAAAATAAATTTAAATGAACAAACTGTAATAACCTAAATAAAGAACACGGTAGCAATAACAATAATTTAGATTGATAATAACGGGTAAAAAGGATAATACATTTTGTTTCTATCATTCTATTTTCCACAATGTCAAAGCAACGCAGCTTAACCCAAAATACATATAGCCAGAGAATACTCTCGTTGCAGGAACACTTTTAGTAGTCCAAGAAGAAGCAAATATATGTAGCTATACATAGAAGTAGTAGCTATAACGAAGTTATATGTTAAGTATTATATTTCACCAGATTTTAAAATGTAAAACATATTCAAGCGCAAATGAGGTGTGAAAAAAAAAATATTTTTTTTTTAATGTCACATTTTCAAATCGAATACCAACCCACCGAACGAATATTCGGGTCCAGCCCTAGAAATCACCAGTGAATAATACAAAAGCCCTATTCGGACGGGACTAGATTTCTAATTACCCAACATTTGTGATTTGATACGTAGATTTGGACGGGACTAACATCAGTGTTAGCCCTGGAAATTGAACTGATGTTGTGTGAAAAAAACACAGAAATGGCAGATTTGGACAGGATTAAAATCCATAAAATTAAGTCTGTAAAATGCGATTTTTTCCCATAAAAACGAAACAAAAACCTAGTTCCATCCAAATAGGGCTAAAGGGAATGATTTCAAACACAGCCTGAACTAGGGATGGGCATTCGATTAAATTTTCTTAGTCGATCGTTGGGAGAATTAACGATCGACTATCGATTAATCATTAATATTTTTATTTTCAAATTCGTTATTTATTTAACTTTTTATAAATTAAAAATTCAATGAAAATACAAAAATACAGCGTGTTTTTCCTCGATTAGATCTTTATTAGGCTACAAGATGATCAACTTGTGGCAGTTAAACTGTTCGGTTATAGGCTAAACTTGAAGATATGCTGCGGTGCTAGTCTAACACAACAGAACCTGCAGCTGCAAGTTGGCATCTTAAACAGAGACCCTCGTTTGTTCCTAAATAATAAAAAAATCATGTTAAACAATAACTTAACCAAAAACATAATAATACTTAGATCTGACAGGTTTTGTCAAAATCTAACTCAAAACTATCCAAGGCACGGAGTCAAGAAAGAGTGAGAGAGATTAGCCTAAGTTAACTTACCTTACAATCAATTAGCCTAGCTAGGCTACTAAACAAAGCCTCATAAAAAATAACTAGTAACTCACATACAACTTCTACACCAGTCTACTGATTTTTGTTGAGAAATTTGTTGATGACATGATCTGGGGTCAGACGCGACCGCAACCTGGGGCTCGTTCTTCGTACGTTGCTTAAAACATCCGAGATCAAATGAGACATCCAAGATAATATCATCGGGCTAATCATGATCCGGCTAATTGGGTTCTTCGAACACACCTGTTGTTTATGATTAGTATCGCTGGATTGAATTATCTGAGATAACTGCGCGTTCATGCGCTGGGTTAAAAGGGGATATGTATCGATAGTAGAAACATTGATCAGCTACGCTGCTATTGGCTGCTCACCGTGGCCAAAGAGCGCGCTCAGTTTTTTTTCTCCACAGAAGAGCAAGAGTTATTGCTTGAAGGATATGCTGAATTTGAAAACTTAATTAAAACGCCAGGGAACACCTTAACGTGTGCAAAAGCCAGGAGAGAGGGCTGGCAAAAAGTAGCAGGCAAATTAAGTTTGTAGTTAGATGTTTTTATCACTTATTACAGTATATTTTTTTATATTTGAATAATTTCTAAATAATTAATAACTTTGTTCATTGTAATGTCAGAGTCACCACCCACTACTAGAACATAGGAACAAGTAAAAGTGAAGTACTAGATTATTCTACATAATAGTAATTTGTACTTATACTAATCTCTTTTAAAAAGGCATTGTTAATAAATGTTTGCCTGTTTATAAAAGCAACCATGAAAAAGGCTGAGAAATAAAAAGAAAAGAAAAACAAACAGGTGGTGGTCTTGCACCCCCACATTATACCCAGGCAGAAGAGCTGGCCCTTGGGTTAAATGTGACCCATTGTGGAGGGCATCCCTGGGTTCAGCTCTTCCTCAGACCCACAGCCAGGAGCAGCAACACCTTCACTGCTGGTAAAATAATTTGTTGCTGCATTAAATTAAGTAAGCCCAATGGCTGTCCAGTCATATCAGCTGTTAAACCTTGTAATGAATTGCTTTGACTTGTGAAAGTCTACATGTGTGACTGTGAAACATAGTTAATGTAAAACAAATGTAGAAATGAGTTATTGATCACATTTCCCCCCAGTGTACTTCATTGTAATGCAATTGTGTTTTCCTCTTTTGTGCAGTTTTAAACAATACACCAACACTTTTATGTGTTCCCAAGCAAGTGGCTGAAGCATGTGCAGTAAGACTTTTCATAACTTTACATCAAAAGGGAAGAAAGTACAACACTTTATAATGCCCATTTTCCCCCCAATGCACAGGACAGTGAAGAAACCCTCTCAGGTATCTTTAAGTGCATAAATAACTTTACTTAATTTACACTTGAGTTACCTATTATTTCTGAATGCAATATGAGTTGCAGGAGTCCACATCTACAGAAGAGTCTGCACAAAGCAGTGATGCAGAGGTGGGCAGTGTTGTACTTTTCCTTGTCATTTTTGTTGCATAAGGCTTGTGTTGACAGGTTTAACCCTAGCCCCCCCAAAATATAGAGTATATATACAATATAGAGCCTTTTTTTCTTTCGGGGGTGGGGGGGGGGGTGGACTTGACAACTTGAAGAAAAAGACTGGCACTAGAGATATAGTTGCTTCAAATGAACTTCAGAGTAAGTGCTAATATATTATTTCACACAGAGAACTATCGCTGACCTTGCATAGTATCTCTTATTGCAGGCAAAATATGACTTGATCACTGGCTTTTCTTTACAAAGAACAATTGAAATAAAACTCAAAGAACTAAGCAAATTTGTCTCGTCTTCTGATGGTGGTTGTGTGTAATATGACACATGCAATGTCACAGGTCCTGTCAGGTGCAACCCTCAGGCTTTTCAGACACTGAAATCTCCCCTTTAGTTGGCCAAAGTTCATTGCATTGTGTGCCCTTGTCCTAGAGCTGCATTGTAACTGGAGTGTATGTACAGTAATACAGTGAGCTTGATATTAATATTTTCCTTACCACGTTCAAATATGTGCATAAATTTGAATCGCTGTGCTTCCACATTTGTGATATGGAACAGTCACACACCATCTAAGAGATTTTAGTCTGTCAACTGCCTTTTTTTACAATTTGATGTAATATTAGGCTACTAATCTGGAATATTCGTAATAGAAGAATCGTAATAGTAACTTGGCAGCACATTTACATTGTGATCCCCCTTTCAGTTCACAAAATCCCCTTCATTGTGGCCTAGATGGGAACACATGTGCAGTCTATGGCACCAATCACATTAGGGAAGCCTGAGGAATAGGCCTATATTGTACTGAAAGTCATAATCATCATGCTAACGATTACATGATCGACATTAAAAATTATAATGTAACGTTAGGCCTACCTGCGTTGAAAAAAAACTGCTATACAACCAATTGGGTCTAAAGTGGCTTGGAAATGCCCTAAAACCTGCTTAAGAGGCAGGTAAACTTTGCGAATAGCACGACAGACATTACTTCACCAAGTTCTCCGCATCTCCAATGTAAAGGAAAGAGCCACTCGCAAAGAATCTCTATATGCTGTTTATTTGTGCTGTTATTAAAGCCCGACTCCGACGAGTCGAACATTTGTGCGTTTCCAACAAATTAATGATGTAACGACATACTCACGAGTCATGAGAAAAAAAAAATATCTCAAAAAGTACACTATCGCGCTGCGTCAAAAGACTTCCCGTATCAGCTCTGCTTATAAAGCCGCGATCTAATCCTGTTTACATGAAATAAGCCTGCTCGCGAGCAGGTTCAAGCTAGCGCACCTGTTGCTATGACAGCAAGTCTAGGATGAGCTTCGAAGAACCAAACGATCCAAGATCATGCCAAATCGCCAACAATCAAATCCAGCTAACTGAGTTAGCGACGTACGAAGAACGAGCCCCTGGTGACCGTCAAGCGTGTTTACATTTTCGCCTGGCTCTTCCCCGCGAGTCTCCGCACCTCCCCAAACGGACGAGGCGTTTATACTCGACGCGCTCGCCTGTGAAACACCGAATACCACAATGACATAATTTTTGCCGCGCTCACCTTCGCGCTCAGGCGGACGCGTCGAGTGTAAACAAGGCTTCAGTCCAGCCGCTGAAAACACCCGCTCTGATGGGACTGACGTTGCCGGGATGCACAGGAACCTCTGCGCTAACTTGACCAGCCACTTTCCACTCACACTGCGCAGCAGCATTAGTTTAATGATAATCGATAACAAATTAACGTGATCGACGAAATTCTTAACGATCAATAATCGATCGTCGATTAATTGTGCCCATCCCTAGCCTGAACCATTGTGACCATCAATGAACAGAACCAGACTCACCTGTCATCCATGATGGTGATGATCTCGCCTGATTTAAAGGTGAGCTCATTGTCCTCGGCTGCCTCAAAGTCATAGATGGCCCTGACCTTTCTGCCCTCAGTCTTGTGAGAGGTGAGGAGGCTGCTGGTGCTCGGGTAGAGGCCAGACAGAGAGACCTGAGGCTGCTGCCGCTGGTCCTTCAGAGACAGTTCGATCGCTGAGAAAGAGACACAGAAAGAGAGATTTCTATCTTCAAGGAAATTTATTGCTGACTTCAGCATTACAGATTTATGCCCACCTTTAGCAAGGTCTTCTTCTTCCTTCTTGTTTGTTGATGTTGCAGGGTCTTTAGCTACCAATGCAGGACTGGCTTTAGCTTGTTCTGCTGCCTGAACAAATAAAGTTAAACATCTCATTACTAAACGCTCTCTCTGCCATTGATGGAAATTTCCGACATTAATGGCTATGCTCAAGGCTATGTCCACACTGATACGTTTTCGTTTGAAAACGTATATTTTTTTCTCTCGTTTTGGCCTTCCGTCCACACTGAAACGGCGTTTTAAGTCAACGAAAACGTAGCTTTTGGAAAACGCTCTCCAAAGTGGATAAATTTGAAAACTCCGTTTTCGCGTTGTAGTGTGGACTGTGAAGACGGAGGTATTTGAAAACGATGACGTAAGTTTAGTCATGTGATCCATGTTGTACCAATAGATGTTTACCTGATGTTTACCGGTATTGTGCCTGTTATGTGCTATTCACTTTCACACTGTTGCTAAAATATGTTACTTTGCACACTCTTCATATCACAGTACTGCACAGATGATAGAAAATGTACACACATTTGCTGTCCTGCGGCAATACAGGAGAGCAGTCGCGTTTTAGACCAAACATATGGTGACTGAGTGCGACCTGGACGCATCAGTGAATGGTGAGATATTTTGCTAAATAAAATTATCATGTTAGAAGAATTGCGCGATACCTTTCTTTATTTTTCCATCTGTCAGTGAGCTTTTGTGAGGTTTCACGCATGCGCAGTAAGGTGAATTTATAAGTTTCTCATCCACACTGAAACGTCTGAAAACGCCTGAAAACGCTAGTGTGGACGGAGAGCGTTTTTAAACGAAAACTCCGTTTTCAAATTTATCCGGATTAATGTGGACGTAGCCCAAAACACATGTGAAAAAGACGCAGAAACAAGCGATATCATATGTTATTTAAATATGTACAATAATGCAGTCATCAACATTATAAAGTGCATATAATTCAAAACTGCTTAACGTTACTGAATGAAATGTTGACCCTGTCGAGGTATAGGACTGTGAAGCTTTGGGGGTGTTGATGGACTACTCCATCTATCTTTTGATCATCGTTCTGAATCAGATCCGGATGTCGTATTTGACAAAAATGGGATTTTCTCAGCTTTTTACTCAAAATATTGTTATCAAGTGTTGATAAAAAAGAAATGCATGTTTTTTTTCTTTTGTTTAAAAGCAGAGGGTCTGTTCTTTCTTTTGATATATTCATATTGCATATTCAAATATTCATACAACAAAATATTCTGGGGGCCATGAAACTTGTGAAAATGATCACAAATGCTAGCAGTGGCATGGCAATGTTTTTCAATTACATTAATGTTTTACATTAATCATGCACATATTTTCTCGTTTTAAATCTAAATACTAATTCATAACAGAACACAAGGTTAAAAATTTTCTGTTATTCCATTTGAACTATGATGAACTTTATTCATGAACTTTATTATTTAAGTGTGAACTTAATAGTTCAGCATCCAAAAAAACAAAAAAAACATCTAAAACCTGAAAAAACAATGTTTGTTTGAACAGCCCAACATAATGGAAAAAATACGTTTATTGCATTTAAAGTAAAAAAAATTTTTTTGAAATATTATTACAAATTCTAATTGATTATATTTTAGTCTATTTTTTGTGATGACAAAACAGATTTATTTTAGCAGCCAGGACTCCAGTCGTCAGAGTGTCACATGATCCTTCAGAAATGTACATTTATTCATCAAACACAGGCAATAGACACGGGAAAAGTGCTACTAATACAAAGTTTCAGACATTCAGAATAATAAAAGCTAAAACAAGGCCGGATTATGGAATAGAGAAAGCACTGACTTTATTTCCAGCTTTTTTTTGTGCTGAAGATTTGCCCTTTAAACTGAAACTGCCCTCCTGTCCTGACCCACATTCAATTCCCTACATACTTGTATAACAAGTAACTACAGCATTTCCCAGAATCCAGTGAACTGGCAGATCCTGGTAGAGCTGCTCACCTGAGAGCCCACCGCAGGGAAGATGACGCCCTGTTCTCTGAGGTTCTTGATCATGGCCGATATGAGGCTGAGCTGAGGGTCATTACGGAAATCCTCTGCCCATTCCACCATGAGAGCCTTCAGCTTCTCACACACTTTTGGGTGGCCCTTGAAAAGAAAGGCCAAAGCATCAGTCTTATGCTGCTGGACAAAACAATGAAGCATAGTAGTTCTACAAACAAAAGTACGTACCTTATTTAGCACGTTGCTAACTTCACTAGCAAATTCCCTGGAGCAGACCTCTAAATGGAATATTTTTCCACAGTTTGACACGCATGCACCAAGTAGCTATGGAAGAGAAAACATTTATTTCATTCTCAACAGTTCATTAATGGCCTCTAATGTTTGCCTACTTTAGATGGAACCATGCTTCCTGCACATCCACTAGAAAGCATTAAGAATTGTTTGCCTTACCGTCAATGCTTGCATGGCAACATGGGGATCCTTATGATTCACTCTCCTCATTATAGATCGCAGGCATTCTTTAGGCCTTCAGAAGAGCAATAACATTTAACCTGTTAAACACCCATTCACCTAAAAGACACTCTCAAAATCATTCTGAGCGCTTGTTCACTAACCCAGTGCGAGACTGTCCGATCTTGTCACAAATGTCCAGAATGAGGCCCCAGTCCTCAGCTGTGTTCATCTCACTTGTTGCTTTCTCTGCAAAACAAGTTACTCGAATATTTATCCCTCATCATACTGACAGATTAATCAGCATAACATATATACATATTCATACGGAATAAAAAGGTATCTATCTGTAAAAGGCCCCAGGTTGTTCAAGCAAAATCGAAGAACTGATGACGTCCTGTCGAACGAAATCAGGTCAAGACGAAGTTTGTTATGTGCTTGTTTCGGGAATTCGAAACAGCCAGCCAAAGTGAACTTTCCGGAAAAGTCAACGCCTTCGAACTATCATTGGTCCGTGGCGATTACACAATGGTTAGGTGTGCGAAGAGGCTCCGCCTTCTTTGACGTGAAAATCTTCTCCAGTTCATTTCTTCTGTTCAATCTGTCAATGTCAGACTTCCACGAGTAAAAACATGAACAGCTGCTTTATAGTAAAAAGTGAAGTTGTAATTCTATTTGAAAGAGACACTGACACTGTTCTTCATGTTTGATACTGTTTAAAAGCAAGCAGTTTACATCACATCACTATGATCAGATGCTGCTTAATGCTGTTTTATCATCGCTGTCATATTAGTTTTCAGTTTATTCTGTTATTGAGAGAAAAGCGCGCAGCACATAGGCCTATTAATTTAAAGGCCGCTCTCAGCAGTGTGGGTGGCGTCGGATGTTCGCTAACAGTATACCGCTGATGGAGTATTTCCAACTTCTTTTTACTCCTAAGCGAAGAACGTGAGTTTACCTGGGTTTTTACTGCAACCAGTTTTTAAGACAAAAATGCAACCGAAAGGGATAAACCACCCCTTTTATGAATTATATTATGTTATAAGTTTTATTATTATATCTGTAAGTATACACCACTTTTAAAAAATTTGGGGTGTGTACGATTTTTTGTTATGTTTTTGAAAGTCACTTATGATAAAGGCTGCATTTATTTGAAATATTTATTTATTTATTTAAAACTACATTTTAGCATCATTACTCCAGACTTCAGAGTAAACATGATATATATATATAATATATCATATATATCACATGATATCATATCATATCATATCATATATATATATATATATATATATATATTTTTTTTTTTCAGGATTCTTTGATGAACAATTCAATAGAACAACATTTATTTAAAACAAATCTTTTTAACATTCTAACAATTATTTAGGCCTATTAAAATTTCAATTTAATACATTCTTGCTGAATAAAAGTATTAATAAATTCCCTTCTGAAAAAATCTTACAGATGGACTAAACATTTGAATGGCAGTTTATATGTCAGATATATGTATACTACATGACATTTAAGAATGCGGCTATCAAAAATCTCCATGTTAATTGTTATGATATGTATTACAAATAATTATTTACAGCAACTTTTGTATTTGATGTGGATTTGATTTTATAATTAACAGCCATAATTTCCATTGTAAATTAAAAAAGTCCTATGTAAATCAATTCCAGCAGGCAGCAAACATTCCCCTTAATAAAACAAAGGTTCATTTATGACACTTACAGAAAGCAAAAGGTTAACCAGTGACCAGTTGATCAATCTGTGTCAAATAGAGGACAGAGGTTAACTTACACAAAAACACACCTGCCATGGTCAGTATCTGCGATTTGGTACAGAGATAACTTACCACTACAAAACACTCACAATAAACAAATCCGACCCGGATATTAATTCTATAATACACTCTTATACCATCAAACAGCCAATAACATCTGCAGCACCAGAACACCAGTCACTGCCAAAATATGACATTTCCAACATCACCATGATTTTATCTGCAAAGTTTGATAAACTCATATGTGGTTTTATTAACTAACCTACACAAGTGCATGAACTAAGTAACAGTTATTAAATATAAACGCGTTTATATTACATCAACACATTCTGGCTTTAACGGTGGTCCAAGCTAAACTATCATCAACAGGCTCATAATACAGTGATAAAATACACAATACAACACTGAAATCTTACTAAAAGCCTATTATAAAGGATACAGTCATGCAGTAGGAACAGCATCATTTAGCAAAACAAACACGGATAATAACATATAAGAGGTGCAGAATGGGGCATTTGCAGCGTCACCGTATTAACCGTTAGCTCGAGTCAGTCGGGGCTGAATTAAACCATTAAGAGTGAGATAGCTCAAATCATCTGAAGTAAACTGCAAAACACCTGGTTTTACTAAATTGTGCGCTGTCAGTGCCATACAGAAAGAGGAAATTAGATATGCTCGCTAACAATCATAGCTTCTTCAGCTACAAACTTGATTAACGTTAGCCATCAGGCTAATAACATGTCTAACGTTAGCAGTGAGACTGTTGTCATTAATGCTTAGGTTAATTGTGTCAAGGAACCGCTGGTGGGAAGTATGTATTTGCCGGAATGCCATTGCGAAAAAAATACACAATATTAAAAGTGAACTCGAAAGGAAACAGAAAGCCGGTGGGTTGCCATGAACAACAATAGACAGATATGAGGTCCCGTTAGCTCGCCTGCTAACTGCATGACAAACTTACCAACATCTTGATCAAAGGGATTTGACGTGAAGAGAGGCATGGCCGAGATATACACACAACGAAATCTAAGCTTGGTCCTCTTCTTGGTCGTCTCCCTGTCAGCACTTGGTTAAACGTGAATTAATAAACATAATAAAATAGTAACTACAGTCAGTGATGCTGATGGGATCCCCTCCTCAGTCTCTTACTCAGTCTCGCAGCAGTGCATTCTGGGTTTAAAAGAGGTTCTGGAGTGTGCACTGCACATACTACACAAACAGTTTGGCATATCCAAATAAATATGAGCGGGGTTAGATGTAACGTTACTGAAGCCTACGACCTGTATGTTATTCGACACGGGGATTTGTTAATCGGATTGTGTAAATGATGAATTAGTGAAGGTTATGGAAAATACATGGTAAATACAGCTGATAAATCATATGACTTAATCACATGGTAGACTCTGACTCAGCAGCAGTCACGAGATAATATAAACATATTTTTTGTTTGTTTGTCTTAATAGATAACATAATTTGTGATTTTTGTGATAGGGGAGACCGTGGAAGTGGTCACAAAAAGTGCTTTCAGTAACTATAAAAAGAGTGAGGTGTAAAAAGGGCAGTGATAAATGTGTTTTGTCTAACAACATTGACTTTATATGTTGGTTTCAAAGAGGATAATTCATACGTTGATATCATATTTTTATATGGCTTTTAGGTAAACAAGTAAACACATAGGCCTACCTCAGACAAGGGGATTTTCCATAAATATGTTTTATCATAAAATGTAACATTTAAATATATACATATAAAGTATAAAAACTATGTCTCTTATGCTCACAAAGGCTGCATTTATTAGATTAAAACAGTAATATTGTGAAATATTATATCAATATTGTTTTCTATTGTAATATATTTAAAAAAGGCTGAATTTTTCACACACACACACACACACACACACACACACACACACACACACACACACACACACACACACACACACACACACGTTGTGTCGTATGGACTTTCAGTTACCATAGACTTAATCATATTCATACTGTACAAACTGTATATCCCCTAACCCTAAACACAACCCACACAGAAAACTCTCACAAGACTTTCTGTATTTATATATACAGGGGATACAATGAAACTGAAACACGAAGTTTTAGACCACAACAAGTTATTATTAGTATGGTGCAGCCCTAGTGAAAAAAAAGTATGCTAAGTATACTTGCAGCCAGACCAATTGTCAGTATACTTCAAGTGTGTTAATAATTAGTTAACTTGAAGTGTGCTATTTTGGATAAATTTTTTTTGTACTAAGTGTATTTTAGTTATGATTAAATTATACTAAAGTATAACTTTAAGTGTATTTAGTGTACTTTTTGATGCTAAATTGAGACAATTTCAAGTATATTTAGTACACTTTAAGTACATGCGTATTTAGCATCAAAAAGTACACTAAATACACTTAAAGTTATACTTAAGTGTATTTTAGTTATAATTAAATTATACTAAAGTAGAACTTTAAGTGTATTTAGTGTACTTTTTGATGCTAAATACACATGTTCTTAAAGTGTACTAAGTATACTTGAAATTGTCTCAATTTAGCATCAAAAAGTACACTAAATACACTTAAAGTTATACTTAAGTGTATTTTAGTTATAATTAAATTATACTAAAGTATAACTTTAAGTGTATTTAGTGTACTTTTTGATGCTAAATACACATGTACTTAAAGTGTACTAAGTATACTTGAAATTGTCTCAATTTAGCATCAAAAAGTACACTAAATACACTTAAAGTTATACTTTAGTATAATTTAATCATAACTAAAATACACTTAGTACAAAAAAATTATCCAAAATAGCACACTTCAAGTTAACTAATCATTAACACACTTGAAGTATACTGACAATTAGTCTGGCTGCAAGTATACTTAGCATACTTTTTTTTCACTAGGGAGGGTCTCCTTTTGCGGCCAATATACAGAATCAATTCATCTGGGCATGGGAGATGTTCAACTTAACTTTTATGTTCATTAAACCATTCTGTTGCAAGTCTTGCTGTGTGTATGGTGATACATGGCACTCCCTACAGGCAACAATATTTGAACGATCAGGTGCACGTGGTCCTCCAGAATGATTCTGTAGTCTTTAGCAGTGATGCGCCCATCAATCACAGTAGGGAATGCCGTGATGTGGGACAGCGAAGGTGGATTCATCAGAGAACATTATATGTTCCTCATTGTGCACAGGCCAAGATTTGCACTGTTGGCACTATTTAAACCGACATTTGGCATTGGCACAAGTGACCAAAGGTTTGGGTATAACAGCCCGACCATTAATATTGACTATGTGGAGCTGCCGACAAACAGTTTTGGTGAGAAACGGGAGAGTCGAGATGTGCATTTAATTCTGCAGCGAGTTGGGCAGCCGTGGTTTTATGTTTTTTGGATACAACCTGGGTTAGCTGCTGCCTGGACATACCTTTCAGGCAACTTCCTCTTACGTCGACAGTTACTCCTGTTGGATGTGGTTTGTCTACATGGTGGTATGCCGACCTTACCCTGGATAACATAGCTATCGATACACCACAAATACTTGCTGTCCTGGTCACAGATGAGCCATGCAGTGAGATGACCACACCAAATCCTGTCCTCTTATTTGTTCTGCTCTACTGATGGAATGTAAAATCGGTGAAGATTGAAGAAATATATGCGTGAAACCTCCAACACAATAAAAACTTTATACACACACTGGCAGACAAGGTAATACAGACATGATACATTTCAAATTCAGACATAAATAATAAAAATTTCAACATAGAGCTTTTTGAAAAATACCAACTATATTTTATTTCAGATAAAAATTAATGGTCTTTCATGATGATTACATACATGTATTCAAATACACAACTATTTTATACCTAGCTACTGCATAATCAAATATTTGAAGCGTTAAAGATTTATTCACAAAATCACATCAATGATGTCCAAGACTTAAGAAGTAAAACTCTGGTGTGAACAAATTTTGGATTATAGTTATTACAACATATTAATTTGTAGCTTTATGGTTGGCTGTTCAAAGCTTTATTTTAATTAAAGCAGCTACAAAGCTTCATTGTATTGCACTGGAGTAATGTGGCATCAGCTTTGTTAATGACACAGGTAAAACAGGTATTTACAATCATATGATTACAATACATTACAGCTTTTTCAATTATCTAAACATTAACATGACTGGTGATCAGTGTATTTAAAATAGTTTGCAGTCTTGACTTGCTCGTGATTGTCAATGACATTTACTTTTGTGTCCATCCTGTATGCTGCTCACTGGGCAAAGCGAACGTTCGTGCTTTGTGAGAGGATACTTTGACAGAAGTCTTCTGAACTGTCTCTGTGATTGTCATATCCAATACTCTGTTCATTCATAACAGATGCTATAAAACTGGAACTTTGGCTGTGAATAATGGAGAAAATACCTCAATGAATTATATGAACTCAAGCACACCATGCAGATAACACATTTCAACAAAAATGAGTTAGAAATATATATGCAAGAAACAAGAATAGTAACTTACATTCATTTGTTCGTTCACAAATTAAACCAATGCGTTCTGTGCAGAAAAAGTCATTCCAACTGCCCTCGTGTATTAAACCTGCACAGTCTTCCCCCGCTTCATGACCATGGCTCCAGTTATCAGGCTGCCCGAGTTTCCATTTCCTTTTAATTAAAATCAGACGTGACTAATGGGGAATGTCTCCTAACACTGTAATCTCCCCTCTATATTACTGTGGATCCTCACTGGATACACATTACATTATGTATTATGTACACTTATATACACTGGAGTAACAATAATAGTTCATGGGTATTTTATTTCATGCATTGTCATCTACTCACGTATAGTTGGGCAGGCTCCCATCCACCCATCTCCAGATGTTTTCCTCTAAACTGTCTGTGAGGCCCAGCCAAAAGTAGCCCTTTCCGGAAATCTGCCTCTTTATCCATAGCTGTGATAGATAATAAAGAGTGCATTGTTTAACACAAATGTATAGAGTGATATTAGGTCTACAACTCAAGAAGAGTAATATAGATAATGCTGTTTAATTAAGACACATTACATATTCAAGAGTAGTTTCTAAGATTTACCTGTTCATCTTCATCATTGATAATCAGCATAGATGAACTCTTGTTGTTGCAACTTTCCTTTGTTTCATTAAAGTTCAGAATTTCTGGCGGAGCTGAGAAGTAGTAACATTTGTCTCTGAAGCCCTTCCACTGAGGTGGGCACCCTTAGATATAAGGGAAAAAAAACAATAAATAAGAAATATTGTCACATTTCCATTTGTGCTAAAAAAGTAGCACTTATGAGAAATACAGAATGGTTATGTACTGTAAAGTCTTCAAGTTCGAGTGCATCAGTATATAGCATGTGCTATAATCTCTATGTACAATGCATCTTTAGTTTTTCATGTACTGTCACAAACATTTTAAAAAAGTAACATCAGTTACATACTAAAGTGTGGTTTGGGAATTGACAACTTTTAAAGTGCCCCAATTTTGCCATTTTAAAGATTCCAAATTTTGGAACATTAGGTTTACATGCATCCAAGGTCGAAAAACATTTGAATTTTTTTCATAATATACATTGCACATCACCTCTTTCTCACAGTGTCCGAAACGGTTCGATCAAGGATCCAGTCTCTCTAAACCCCTCCTTTCTAAGAGCCTACTCTGCTCTGATTGGTCAGATGGCCCGGTCTTGTGATTGGTCTACCACTTACAGCACATGTTGGAAACGAAATGCCTATTACCATATCTGAATTTCAGCACTGGAAGCTTACTCAGCGCTTGAAACACAGTAACAGTGGTGTCGGTTTTACGCCATACACTGTAAAAGGTTTTACCGTATCAATTCCAGCATGAGTCCTCATCCTTTTGAAGTGCATGCAAAGTTGCAAAAAGGATTTGCAGCATTGAAAACAGCATCTATGTCGACAACACAAACCAAACTCTTCCAGGCCTCAGCTACAACTACGGTGTTTGAGGGCGGGTATATGTAGAGCAGTCAATAAAACAGCCAATGAAGACCATAGGCTTGCATTATGCAAATATGTTACATTGTTATGTAGGTTTGTAACAGGAAGTGACACTGGAATTGCGGACAACTCGTTTCAGCAGCTCAGAATCGATTCTTTCTTTTAGGAAACAATAACTAAATTTGTCGAGCACTCTGATTTTTTAAAATTCATCTCAGAGTACAAATGCCTAATGTTTTGAGATCCTCATTTTATATCAAAACTATCCACATTACATAAAATCTGAATTATTTATTCTGTATAAACCGTCAACATAAGAAAAGCTTGTACCTGGTGTACTTGTTGGGGGCGGCGCTACCTGGCGGTTGACAAAGCCTTGTGGATCTACCGGGTGCACAACTACTTGTGCAGGAAGTCCTGGTAATCCAGGAGGTCCAGGTGGGCCAATGGGGCCAACAGGCCCACGGGCGCCTTCCAGTCCTGCAGGCCCAGCTGGCCCTCTGAGTCCCTGGGGCCCCTGTGGCCCAGCAGGACCTGGCTGACCATCTCTTCCAGGCAGACCAGGTATACCAGGGTCACCTTTCTCTCCTGAAGGCCCTGCCCTGCCCCCTGATCCTCGTGAACCCTTTGACCCAGGGCTTCCTCTTGAACCAGGTAGCCCTTTTAACCCTGGCACACCAGGAGGCCCTGTTGGACCCCTTTCTCCTTTAGGCCAGCAATACCAGGTACTCCTTTTTCACCACTTTCACCTTTCTGGCCAGCTTTGCCAGGCAGTCCCTGGGACCCTTTGTCTCCCCGAGGACCTCTTGGACCAGGAGGACCTGAAATTAATGACAAAAAAATAGTATCTTCTTCTTAATTGTCTAAAAGCACAAAGTGCATTTTCTTTTGCATTTAATGAACATAAACTCACCAGCAGCAGTAAAGGGAACAATATTCGACAAGAGATAACAGAAACATGAAGGCTATATATACACAAAGACAAATAACTTAACAAGACACACCTGTGAACAATCAACAAGGACCCAAAGAGAACATGACACGTAGACAAGAGAACCAATCAGAACAAGACACATGAACCAGGAAAGCACATGACAGGATCACATGAGGGGAACAGAGAATCACATGACAAACAGGGGGCAGGAAACTTGACTAAGGGAAAATTACAAATTAAAAGGCATGAAAACAAAAAGAACCAAAACCCAAACCAACGTCTTTGATAATGTGCACTGCATGATTGACACTAATGTGAACGAGCACCGATTTGCCTCTGATATCGGGCATTTATCTGCGATTTCGCAAAATCTGTCAGCGAGTGAAAATTGGGGCTAAAATCGTGCTGTGTATGTAGTTAACTAATGGAACCTTATTGTAAAGTGTTATCTATATTTTTAAAATAAAATAATCTTTTAAAATACTTTAAACAGGCTACATGTTCCTGTTTTCTGAATTCAGATTTATTATTTATTACACCATTAATTAGCTTGCCTTAATCACCTCAAATCAAATCTGTAGCTCCTCAAAATTTGTACTACAAGAATTTCGTTAAGCTTTTGATTTGAATATTTAGTGCTAAATATATGTAGTATTTTTCATTATTTATTTTAGTAAATAATTTTATATTGCATCATTGTTGTGCTTGTTTTTTTTGTTTTTTTTTGTTTACAAAAACAATTTAGCTGTTTCAGCAATTTAATTCTTCAACATAACAATGAATTTGAAAAATGCTGTAAAGCAGTCGACAACTTATGGCACGCGGAGAGATAATCACAGAAGTGTGCACCTCCAGTCAAATAAATGTTTTATCGGGTCTGCGCGCTAACGTGCGTTATAATTTCACTGTGTAATAGTATTTATAGATCTTCCTAACTTAAAGGGATACTCCACTTTTTTTTTTGAAAATAGGCTCATTTTACAACTCCCCCAGAGTTTAACAGTTGGGTTTTACCGTTTTCGAATCCTTTCAGCCGATTTTCTGATATTTAGAAGAATATCAGTTACCAGACAGTTTCTGGTCTCATTGACTTCCATAGTAGGAAATAAAATATACTATGGGAGTCAATGAGACCAGAAACTGTCTGGTTACTGATATTCTTCTAAATATCAGAAAATCGCTGAATGGATTCGAAAACGGTAAAACTCAACTGTTTAACTCTGGGGGAGTTGTAAAATGAGTCTATTTCCAAAAAAAGTGGAGTATCCCTTTAATAAAACAGGCAATGTGACTATGAGGAAAGATTACCTCGAAATTTACGTCCGTATGCAAGTTCGAGGGATTTTAATTTAAATTTAATACAATCACCTCTTTAGCTATTGTCATGTGCCAATGATTATCCCTCCCCTAAGCCAATGTTGGCACACGTGCCATAGGTTGCTGACCCCAGCTGTAATATTTTGTATAACAATAATGACAAAATATAAAAAAGAATTATTCAATTGTGTATAACAAAACAGAATAGTTTTAAATAGTCATTATGTGATAGCCTCAGCTCTTACCCTGAAGGATAGTGAAGTTTGTGATGAGCTGCGAGTGTTTGCTGTCGACCAGTTTCATTTCCTCCATGACTATAGAGAGGCTGCTGACCTCTTTGTCGAGCCTGGCAGCGAGTTCCTCCTGCTGGGCTTTGAGCTCTGTGCTGTCTGCCTTAGTCTCTCCCACACTGTTGTTGAGCCCCAGCAGCAGGTCCGAGTGTTGGGTCACCGTCTCGGCGCAGGTGCGCAGGCCATTCAGGTCCATGCTGATCGCTCCGAGGAGCTGCGTGGCGAAGCTAACATTCCCTGTAATGCGGTCCATTTCCCCCTCGTTGCGGTCAAGACGTGCCTCTAGTGCATCAAACTTCATGGAAGTGGCATTGTCGTGGTCTCGCTGCTGGTCCATGAGCTCACGCAGGCTCTGGTCGTGGCCTTCGGTGATGGCCGAGGCGTTCTGCACCTGCTCTGAAAGCGAGTTCAGCTGAGAGGTCACGTCCTCCAGAGAGTCACTGTTAGAGCGAGTCAGTGCAGAATTATTAGCAGCTAAGGCCTGAAGGTTCTGCACCTTCTCCCTCAGCCAGTCGGCATCCGCTTTGGTCTGCCTAGCCACCTGCTGAAGGCTCTGATAGTCATTCTTAAGCTTCTGGACAGCCTGGCTAGTGTCCTCCACTGACCTCTGGAGGGAGCTGAGAAGGCTCCTCTGCTGGGTCTGGGTGAAGTTCAGAGTGCTGATGCTGTGACTGTTTCGTCCCTGTTCATCTGTCTGCACCTGTAGATTCGTCTGGAGCTGCACAGTGTCAGTCTTTAGTCTGTCAATCAGACCGCTGTATAAGTTTAAGGTGCGGTTTACTTTGTTGATGACGTTGGCGTTGCTCTCCAGCAGATCTCGGAGTGAGAGGTGTCCGCTTTGCATGTCCTCGCCGGCTAGCTGTAGCTCACCGAGAACAGCTCTGTTGCTAGAAGCCTTCATGGCAACGTCGCTGAGCTGCTTCTGCAAGGTTTGAAATTCCGACTTGAATGAGAGGAGTTCACTGGTGGCGTTCTCTGACTTCTCTCCCGTTTGATAATCTACACATTAAATATAGAGGTTCATGAAGTGAAAATCAAAAATGGATTCAGAGCAGCTGAGCCAATGACGAATAACAGTGTCCATTATAAATATTTAATGATCAATTTAATGCAATGTTTAATGGCTGTTCTTAATTAATTTTAATGACTTTTAATTAAGTAAAAAGTCAAAATATATATTTAAAAATGTATATTTTTTTAATATTTTTCAAGACAATTGTTTTACATATATCATGAATTATTAATTCATAGAAATCACACATTATATAATACAACCTGTACTAACCTTCCCTTGACATAAAAAGGTCCCACCACATGACTATAAGCAGTGAAGCAGAATTGTTAAATAATAATAATCATAATATTATATTATAGTAAACTACCTAAACTAGCTTTTTTCTTCATTATGATTGTGTATTACAATCACTGTTTTTGACGTAATGCCACAAACAAAATATACATTTTATTTAAAAAATACATTTTAATTCAGAAATTCAAAACGTGCTCATCATAGAAAATGTGTATTCAAATTCAAATTGAATGTGTGAAAACATTTATAGATAGGAAGGACATTTTTTTGCCAGTTATTTGATTTGGTCTACTTACCAAGTTTCTTGAGGTCCGTCTCTACAGCCATGATTTTCCCTCCATAATCCTCCATACCTTCTGTTACATTATCCATCCTTTGGACCACTGTGGGACACACATTACAGATGTGTACATCAAAACTTGTCTGTACTATGGACTAGTATACTATAAATCCTGAAGGATGCACTTTTAATAAAGAGGCAAGAGGCTGCTTGAGATTCATCTCTGAAATTTCCTGCAAAATGCTGATCATTTTGACCTGTGGACATGATTCAACAATTTTAACTTGTCCAGTGCACATGCATACAAATGCAACATAAATTCCACAGAGTCATGCAGGAAATACATGACACTTAATTTCCTCTGGAATTTGGAATGGATCCTGAGGAGTCTTTATCTAAGCATCTCCTGAGCCGTTGTGGTAATTCCCAGCAGTCTTGCTGGCACCACTTTAGATATTCAAGGACAGATTTGGGTCTCATCCCTGATTTGTACAATAATGAAACCCCAGTTTAAGATGCCCAAGGGCTAAAATGTTAACTGCCATAACCATGACTAGACCATTTATGTACTTATGTACAATGTTGTAAAAATCTAAAGTTAGTCTTGATTCTAGAGCTAGTGTTCACATACACCACTAGAGGGCGCTTTCACTATGCATTAAGTGGTATATGATTAAAACACCAACTGTCACATTCATCTTTTTCTTTGGAACGATCAGAACACGATCTTACAGTCTATTATGACAAATTCCTGGTATGGCTTCAAAGCCCCCTCTTGGTCCCAGTGTTTATCCCATAATATCTCCCTGGCGGTCAAACATGAATGAAAAAATAAAGTCATAATCTTTGCTCTCTAGTGTATTTACTATCACTGTTTTCAACTCGTGTTTCATTCAGACATGCAGCACTCAGCAATTCACTGACAGCAAACTCAAACACATCAAAGATCTAGGTTGTTAGCATTCCTGACTGTGCTTGTGTAACCAAACACAAAAAAAATATATGCTGTAGGGGAAAAACAAAACATGGAGGTCCATTTCAAAGGCTTGTTGGTCATTTTCACACTGGGAGTCTGTCAGCGTGAGGTCAACACTGCCAGTTCCTCCTCTCGGTCTCCTGCCCTCCTTCTCTCTCCCACTCTCCATTCTTTCTTGTAAAGCCATGTTATTTTTGAATGGAGTTTAGTAGAATGGTTCTCTTAGCTGTATTAGGTCTCAATCTAAATATGCACCAAAGACTATTGAGACACTAACTGGACTAAATCTGAACATGCAGTTGATATATAGCTGTTCAGGAGACAGTTTAGAATAAATACAGAATAAGCCATAAAGTGACCAGATTAAACTAAACAGGAACTGTATTTAGAATGCCACAAAGTCCCTGTCAATCAACCAATGGGTTTTGGGACAACAAATTGCTGCTAAGGCATAAAATCTCCTCTGGAGCAGGTTTACAGTGAGACTCGCTGCTTTACATGGTTTTCTCATCTGGTTGGCATTATGGCTTTAGAGAACCAGAGGACACATATGGACTCAATGGACACGTGATCTGGACAATCGGATCAAATTCATTGAAAGGTAAATAAGAATTGAAAGGACATTTTAAATTTCAGTACAGATTTGGGGTGATTTGTAGAAGTTCAATTGTTCCATTCAAAGATACAGGGATGACAGTAGAAGACAATCAATATTAGTGAAGAGTGTACAGTCTTACTTTAGTCTTATTATATGGTAATCATTTACAGATACTTTTATCCAAAGTGACTTGCATTGCATTCAAGGTATACATTTGATATACATTTTTGTATGTGTGTATCTATACTGTATGTCTGTCTGTCAGTCAGTGTATGTGTGTCTGTCTGTCTGTCTGTCTGTCTGTCTGTCTGTCTGTCTATCCAGCTAACAGGGAACGTTCTGTCGAGGTTCACCTACAGATGAACAAATATTCTTTCAGTAATGTTAATAAAACATTCCTTCAAAGTTATCTGGTCTTTAACAATGTTCTCAAAAAAATACTTATACATTGTTCATGGAATAAATGTAATACATCTGAAACATTTAGTTGTAAATCAGAGAACATTCAAAAGTAACGTTCCCATTATGTTTGCAAAATGATCAAATAGAATGTTCCTTCAACTTTCGCTTAACCAAGAATAACCCTTTTTAAACTGGGCATTTTGAATGTTCAGAGAACATTCAGAAATACTATTTGTAACATTAACCCTTTGTAAGTCCTCCAAAATCGATCCAAATACGGCGTTCGATTTGAGGTGAAGGTTTCACACGTGTTTCGTCTTTTCTCATGACAAAGTATTTTGGGTTAAATGCAGTACATTTTCTCATATGTATTAACTCGTTTCATCTGACTCCATAAAATGAAAAGGTTTTTCAATGATGTCTGTGTATCATTAAGTATACGTTAATGTTTGACTATTCCTTTTAACTCCAATGAAAATAAAGTCAAAGTTTGTTAGAATAATCAAATATAACAATTTATTATGTCAGGTAAATGTATTATTACAATTCCATAATCAATTGAAAGATAATCAATACAAATCATCAAATGTTCTAGAACAAAGAGGAAAATCCTTTACCCAACATTGTATGGCTACGTGAGCCAAGCTCACGGGCTAATCTGAATACAGAAAACAGCCCTGATCTTCTAGCTGCATTTCCTTATATACCCAGACCTCATTTCATATGTAAACAAGAGTTCACAGTGGAAATTTACTGTGTTTCCCCCCGCCCAGACTTACTGGGGGCAGAAGTTGACCATTTGTTAACAGTGGTACTTTGCATTCATGAATTTACACCTTTTGGGAGTAGAACCATAGAGACCACATTCCTTTGTGTCCTTTGATGCGCAAGCTATGGAAACCCCTTCTAATGCACAACATGGGTCTAAAAAGACCCGTATTCATTTCCTATGTTATTTCATGCATGGCTGAGTGTTTCTTTGCTGAATCTTTATAGTCCCCGTGAACCGGAAGTTGCAAACGACTTTTCTCCAGTGCTGTGACGTATTTCCGAGAGAAACGGAATACTAAATGAGGCAAAATAGTGAGCGTGGCTTTTTTTTCCAACTAGCACCTGATTGGATCTAGAAAAATGCACCTCCTCGCCATCTCTCCTTTCACACGCTGTGTGCCTGTCTAATGTCAGTTGGAGGGGCGTGGTTACTGATGTTAAGCAGACACCCAAACCGTCAAGCCTACGTCATCGGGCAAGGTCCTCCAACGCAGAGGGGAGGGGCATTTTCAGAATTTGATTAAAGATTACGAAGCCAAAAAATTTTTTTGTGTGGATTGACTTGCATGGATGAATTGTTCACCACAAAACGATCAATTTAGGCAAACAAAGTAAGTATGGTCAATTTTGATTTCATGGGGACTTTAAAATATATCTATTTTATCATTTGTTATTCCAGGTATTCATTAAATATCTTGTTTTTGATTTCCACAAATCATTATGTTTATGTTTTCTTTCTTACTTTATAAACAAACACAGTTTTTGTATTTCTACATTTTTTTTACATACATGGGTCTAAAAAGACCCGTATTCATTTTCTATGTTATTTTATGCATGGGTGTTTCTTTGCTGAATCTTTAAAATATATCTATTTTATCATTTGTTATTCCAGGTATTCATTAAATATCTTGTTTTTTTTTTCTTTTGAGATCAATTTATTTAAGCATTTAATATTCCATGATCTATAAATTCCATGATTTATAAATATTAAAAATTTCTTGTTTTCAATTTAAAAAAAAAAATATTTTATTTATTTCTAGGTTGTGTTATATCGAATTTACTTATCAAGCATGATAAAACAAAATAATAAAGACAACATTTTGTCAAATTAATCATTTTAGCAGTCATTTAGACAAACACTTGAAATGTTTATTTGCCACTTTGTCTCACATAGCATTCACATATCATCACAGATAACTGATAACACTGAAATTGTAACTGTATTGAATTGTGGTGAATGTGATCAAATAAAAGAAAATACAAAAATCAAAATAAAATCACACTGGTACAGCGGCATCTGTACTGTTAGGCCTTCTACATGTAAATAAGCTTTAAAATAATCTTTTTTAGCTAACATTAGCTAGAATATGTCACCAGCTAGCTTTAGCTAATAGTGTTGGACATGTTTCTCCTTCTCACAAGTAATTTCTCTCTAGGATTACAAGGTCAAGGTAACCATAGCCTAATATTCAAATATTATGTCCATCTTTTACAAAATATAAAATATTTTCTGTGGTTAAAATAAAATAAGACTTGCGTCAAATATACAAAAGCAGCCGTGTTGAGTTGTGAAATGTGTGGCATGTTGAATAGTATTCTGCAGTAAATGTTCCTACTTGCAACAGTGTGCAAATATCAAAGGTTTCTATATGGGTCATTTTTGAATATATGTAAAATTGATGTAGAAATAAAAAAAAAAACAACGGTGTTTTTTTATAAAGAAAGAAAGGAAACATTAACATAATGATTTGTGGAAATCAAAAACAAAATATTGAATGAAGACCTGGAATGAAAAAAATAAATAAAAAAATAAAAAACGGTTTCACTTTATTTTGATGGTCCCTTTAACACATTCTGTTGACTATAAGTAACGGTGCACCTACATGTCTCCTAACTCTCAGTAGAGTATTAATAGACTGGTAGGGTTAGGGTTAGAATAAGTTGACATTTAGTTGCATAGATACTTATAGTCATGTAATGAGAGTTAGTTGACATGTAGTTGCAAAGTTACTTATATGTAATGACAGTTAGTTGGCATGTAGTTGCAAAGTTACAATCAACAGAATATTCAAAAGGGACCATCAAAATAAAGTGTTACCAAAAAAACATGTCTTTTAAAGATTCAGCAAAGAAACACTCAGCCATCACTGAAATAACATAGGAAATGAATACGGGTCTTTTCAGACCCATGTATGTAAAAAAAAAAAAAAAAATGAAGAAATACAAAAACTGTGTTTGTTTATAAAGTAAGAAAGGAAACAATGATTTGTGGAAATCAAAAACAAGATATTTAATGAATACCTGGAATAAAAAATGATAAAATAGATATATTTTAAAGATTCAGCAAAGAAACACTCAGCCATGCATGAAATAACATAGGAAATGAATACGGGTCTTTTTAGACCCATGTATGTAAAAAAAATGTAGAAATACAAAAACTGTGTTTGTTTATAAAGTAAGAAAGGAAACATAAACATAATGATTTGTGGAAATCAAAAAAAAGATATTTAATGAATACCTGGAATAAAAAATGATAAAATAGATATATTTTAAAGATTCAGCAAAGAAACACTCAGCCATGCATGAAATAACATAGGAAATGAATACGGGTCTTTTTAGACCCATGTTGCGCATTAGAAGGGTTGCGATACAAAAGCGATTTTTATTCGAAAAGTAAGAAATGAAAAATTTCAATTAGGATTTTTAATGATCTAAAACAAGTTAATTGAAGAATACCTGGAATACTGAATGATGAAATTAATTTCTTGCAAAGATATAGAAAATGAAAACTCAGTCGGGTCTTTTTAGACCCATGTTATGCATCAAAGGGTTAAGGTTATTAAATGTAGCTTATTTCATAATGCCTTACAATATTATCTCTTTTCTTCTCAAACTGCAAATAAGGCATATTTGATCAGGGCCCGGTTTCCCGATAACGCTCACTCTTAGCGCGCTAAGAAGACTCTTAAGGTATAACTTAACTGAAGGTATACCATTTCTCGGCGTGTTCCCCGAACTATACCTTAGAAAGCTGCTTAAGATATACCTTCTTACGTGCGACGTTACCGGGTGCTGTCCGTGGCGATGGTGCTGAATCTGTTGATATCGATGACTCGCGAATCAATTATTCTCTCGTACAGGGGCTGTTTATGTGAGAAAGCGCTGTTCTTTATAAAAGAAGCACTTCAGAAATAGTTGAAATTGCATTTACAAGGACTCATGGGCTATTATAAAAAATTATCCAAACTATAACAGCCTATAATAGCCTTGCCTACATATTTTAAAATTGCATCATATATGCCATAATAACCATTTAAATTTTTTATGTGCTTTCTTCTCTTTCCCATTTTTGTTTTTTTCCCATTTTTGAGGTGAGCTGCGATGAAATATTGTTCTTGTAAATACTTTCAAGCATTTCAGTAATAAAAGTGTACGTCATAGCTACGGTGCACGGTAGTGATCAAAAAGGATTTAAACAGTGAATTTTGAATCTCTTCTTGTAAACTCAGAGATGTGGATTCAGACGGCAATTCAATTACCACACGACCTGTTTGTCAAAAATCAGTAGGTACTAATTTGCACAGAGATTTTTACGCGGGTTGAGTGAGAAAAAAACACTGATATTATGGATTCGGACGGCACTAAAATAACCGATTTACCCCTGTTAATGTTTTAAATACCGTACAAGCCCATGATAAACAATATTAGCGTCCAAATAGGACTTAACTGACAGTACCCGCCTTTAAAAGCGCTCTTTAATTAAAATAAATTTATAAAATTGTATTATTGCCTATATAATAATATAATTAAAATTCTAACAACAATCAGTGTAATGACAATTTTATTATTTGCATGAAAACACTTGAATTAGCCTAATTGAACACTGTCTGGGTGTATTAAAACTTCAGAATTATATTCATATAGACATTTAACAGTGATAAGGTAAAGCTAAGAGTGGTCCAGACCAACCTTCCGAAAGTATGACTTACAGAAGGTATACTTAACTAAGAACGTTTCGGGAAACACGTATTAACGATAAGGTACAGCTTAAGGTGTAACTTAAGAACGACGTAGCGTTAAGAAGGTTTCGGGAAACTCAGCCCAGTTCATCCATTCCTTAAGAATCAAACCCATTGAGTGCCGAAGTTATGACGTCACTTTGTAGGACAACTCGGAAGTTAGCGGCGCATGGGTTCTCTCCATAGACAGTAAAAGAAATGGACACAGCGACCCCATAGATTTCAACGGAGAAAACTGAAGCCCTTTAGAAGCACTCACTTCCTGATGGCTGAGCGTACTCTGCGCAGGCTCAAACTGAGCTTGACGACGTAAATGTGACGTGAGCAACCTAGTAGCTGCGCCAGCCGAAATCTGAACCATTCCCTTCCGAATCTTGCAGAGCTGGAGATCATGAGTATTAGCTGTCAATGAGTTCGCAGCAGGAGCAACTTTATAACTCTCTATGGGCTTCTCCCTTGACTTTATGCCTCCACGTCCCCCCGATTGCCTGCGAGCTTCTCCTTCTGTCTATACGGTAATTTCTATTCTGTGCGACAAAGAGTCGTGGGGTTATGACGCAATCGTTAGCCTATATTTACAAAAACGACTTCTAAATCGGCCATAACGTAAGATACAAAGTAATTGAGCCTTTTATACATTGTCGTGTTTCTTTAGAAATAAATAATGGACAAATGGAGTCTTTGGACGTCTCCGATGTAAAGTTATTCGCTGTCAAAGTGACGCCAAAATGAATGGGAGTCAATGGAATGCTAACAGCAGGTGATGGTCTGCTACAATGGCGGCACACAGAGAGGCTTCAGTTTCCAGCTGATGGATTACCCCCTTGGTTCCCTCGATCGAAAGGCTATGCATGTTCCCCATAGACTTTTGGAAAAAAAAAAAAATAAGATCTGTGTTCAACAAAGAGTTGTGACCCTTAGCTACACGTTTTGTCTATCAAGATAATCTTTACAAGTTAATCCAAAATTTATACATTTTGAAGCCTAAATAAAGCCGTCAGATATACATTTTAAGACACAATAAAGTTTAAAAAACCACAACCAGGTTATAACTGGTGTGTTTTATGTCAAAGATCAAAACGTGAAAATATTTTAGAGGCTTCCACAGACCTTATTTCAGGCGATTTAGCAAAAACTCATTCAAAAAACCCATAGACTTTAGGGCGAGGGAACCGGAAGTGCTAAAATGCTAACTCACGTCCGCGTTTTGGCCTACAAAGTGACGTCATAACTTCGGCACTCTATTAGCAATCCAATCTATAGACTTATGCGCCAGAGAGACAAGCGCGCGCATCTTTAGAATTTTGTCAGTGAACTTCTGTTTTTGTTCTGTAGCTCTGTATTTCAATGGCATCACAGTCGAAGAGTGTTTAGCTGGTGAAGTGTATTTACTTATTGTAGAGTTAAGGAAAGTTATCATGACCATTGTAATGTTTGAAGCGGTTGTCAAAACAAATGTCATAGACCAGGAAGATTTTAAAATGAGCGGTGTAAGATCTTACCTTTATAATGTGCAAATACAAACCGGAAGACAGAACACAACAAGCGCAGCGCTTAAAAGGGGTCGGGCTACATAAGGTAGATATAAGAATGCTTTAAATCACATAACTGACTAAAATTACTTAAAAATCAAACTATATACAAAAACTAGAAAAATACATCTAATTTATAGTGACTGCCTGGAAGACTGTGCATTATCTTATCCTGATTTTTAGCACCAGACAAAATAAACTGCGATGCTCTGTTTCACAGCGCTCTGACTTTCCCAGCTAATACAGAAAGCAGATGCCACAGTCTGATTGACAATATTTGGAAAACTATCTTGTTTCTATGGTGCAATACAGTTGCCTTATGTCAGGACAAACAATAAAGTGAGCCAAAGTTCAAAACTGAACAGAAGAAATTATGGTGAATGTTAAATTATGGCACATTCTTGCTACATATTAGCTGGACATAAAAAAGGTATAAACCCAATGAACCTAGATTTTCCAGGTTTCTGGTCTAAACAACAGACAGCATGAATTGTTTGTACTGTACTTTTGTTGATTTGCAATCTTCAGTGTGAAAGCAGGCTCTAAACGACTCTGAAAGATGAATGAGAGATTATTTTCAAATACAACGATCAGAGGACTTCCTACCTTTGTATCCCAGCACAGCCACAGCTATGGTGAGCAGAGCACAAAGCACATACAGAAGAGCAATGGCCACCCTCAGTGCCCAGTCATTTTTACATTTAGTGCATTCACTTCCCTCCTGGATTCCTGCAACACAAAAGAGCATTGCATTAAAACATTGAAAATGCTTTTTTAGCATGATGTAAATAGATATCACTCAATGAAAAACTCTGACAGGAAAAATCAGGGAACTGCCTTTGGTTCCTTAATAGTTCACTCACAAATCATCATTTACTCAGCCTAATGTTGTTCCAACCTATATGACTTTCTTCTGTGTGACATAAAATAAGATATTTTGAAGAATGTCTCTTTTTTCAGTAGGGTCCAATGTTGTTTTGGACCTGACTGACTTACATTGTATGGATAAAAACATTCTTTAAATATTCACAAAATTTGTGTAACTTTTTTCGGCAACACTTTACAATAAGGTTTCATTAGTTTACACAAGTTTCACAACACGAACTAAGAATGAACTTCGACTGCATTTAGTAATCTTAGTTAACGTTAATTTCAACATGTACTAATACATACAATTAAAAGTTGTATTTGTTAAGTAAGGGTAAATGTACATCCAGCCGGTTATTATCGCAGAATAAACACCGACAGAGTGATCATGACCCCGACGCAAAGTGAAAAATGGCAGCAGCGTTTGTATGAAACAAGTTATTATTGATTTGAGTTTTAATATTTTATTAATATTTTATTAGCTCAACAAATGCAAAACTTCCACAAAGAAAAAACATGTCTAGCAAGTGTAAAGTGCTGACTTTAGTGACAGTTACTCAGATGAGCCTGGTGTATTAGCTTTTACCGGTTGTTTTGGGAAATAACATACCGCTGGATGGCGCAATCAGAATTCCACAAAGCCCTGTAATAACATTAGTTAATGCACTGTGAACTAACATGAACAAACAATGAACAACTGTATTTTTATTAACTAACATTAACAAAGATTCAAAATACTGTAACAAATGTATTGCTTGTTGTTAGTTCATTCATGTTAATTAATACATGAACTAATGTAAACAAATGAGACCTTATTGTAAAGTGTAACCCTTTTTTTTCTAGCATATTTTTATGCTCATTATGTTTGACATGTTGATGATGACCTATGATTTTCATTCAAGTTTTAGACATGACTAAGAATTGCCAAACATAAATTGTCAAAACATCTGAAACACCGTCAGGAAATTACTTGAAGAAAAAAAAAAATTCCAAGGGACAAACAACTATTTCAGTGATTTCACGCAAAGCAGCTTTAGAGATCAAGTGTTTCACCACATGATGGTGTAAGCGAATAACTGCTTCTCTGTTTGTTTTCAAGAGTCAAGCTGAAACTACACCATCGGGGCTTACTGCAGCGAGAGACCATGTGTCATGCTTGTCCTGAACAAGAATGACTGATTTGTGTCAGTCTGGTTCAGATTACCATTGAGCCAAATTGTTTTCCCCTTCGGTCCAGAGGAAATAAGCGGTCGACCGTAAACAGTGTCCCACTAGGACAAACCACAAGTTTGTATGGTCATAACAGACTATTATGTCAAATTCACCAAACGCTGCATGTTTTTGCTGCAGCAAAGAGTAAAGATGACCCCTGTTGTGTTTAAGTTGAGGCTTAGCAAATAAACATGTCCACTATCTCCAGAAACACTCCAGACATTCCACAACGAGGCTCACATCCTTGCTTGACTTATCAGCATATGGTCGGAGTGGCAGCCATGGCATCCAGGTCAGGCCAAAATGAAAGCCCCAGGAGAGAGCTGGGGGGTGGGCAGGTCGCTGAGGAGCTTGTCCTTAGACCCACACATCTGTGTAAACATCATGGCAGAGCGCCTTAAAGGGCCTCTCCGAGCTATGGCCCCGGATGTAGGGGGGGTTTACATCGAGGATTTGGTGAGGTGGTCTGTGTGGGGGAGATCAGAAGAGGCCTACCCACCCTCACCCAACTATAACCAAACCGCACCATGTAAACAAGCAACATCACAACCTCTGGCTATGGGTCACTGGGCTGTGCAAAGGAGAGAGAGAAAAGAAAACAATAAATGCATCACTTTTACATTGCTGTAGAGTGTTTATTGCTGTGTTTCCTTCACCTAATGAAAACTATTAACTAGAGATGGACAAATTGCTCCTGACTAACAGCTCTGAAGCTAGATTAACCACACAGCTTGCACCTTTTCACGCATGCTTTCAAAATCAGGAGGGAAAAGCTTATTTAACTTAAGAAATACAGATGTATTCTTTCAGATAGCTGGAATTCCAAGACGGGACACTTCAATTTGCACTCTGTAACAACAGATAGGGAACAAGCAAACATGTTCCCACACTAGGGTTTGGAATGCTTCTTATTCAGTTTTTTTCGGGGTAAATTCTGGAACTAATTGGTGTTCCGTTAACTGTTCCCGCACGTGTTCCCACTGAACCTATAGAGTTACCTGCAGTAGTTAAACAATGATGCAGCAATTCTTGCAGAATTAACAATTATGTGCTTCTGAAACTTGAAATGTCCCAAAACACTTTGGTCAAAGTCAGTCAGTTAACGTGTCTGAATCATGTCCGAATGTAACAAAAGGGAAAATTAAACTTTAAATTATATAAACTCATGACTTTGAGTAACAAAGTAATCAAGAAATCAGGATTTGCTTTTACAGTAAAAGAAGGGTTTGCGGAATTATACATATGAAGAACCAATCATATTGTTGAAAAATGATGTAATGAATCATGTCGAGGAACGAGACGTCGTTTGACTCAGTGTGAGACTCTTAGGTGGGAGCAGATGCGGTCAGGTAACTATAATTCTTAGACATTTTATGCGGTCTGAGTAGCTACACTAGGCGTCAACCAACGCGGTCAGAGTCACCTTGAGTATAATTTTGCAGGTGTCAGGGACACTTGGTTAAACTTAAGTCAGGTGCGTAGGGGAAAATCAACCACACGACTACCTTGTAACCAATTACGTCAACGTGCCGGCGGGTTTTACCATATCATTAACAGCGAACTAGCAGGAGAGTCTTGAGAGAAGCCAAATTATCCAGGTATATTTTTCTGTTGATATGAAAAATCTGGTCGATTTAGCATAGTGGTCTATAATGTATATTACTATTTTAAGCCATGAAGCATTTTTTTTTTCACAGGAAAAAACTTTTAAATATATTATGTTGGTGATCAAAGATGAGTTTTAAAGGTGACATATTATGCCCCTTTTCACAAGATGTAATATAAATCTATGGTGGTGTCCCCAGAATGCGTCTGTGAAATTTCAGCTCAAAATAGCCCCCAGGTCATTTATTATAGCTTGTCAAAGTTAGTGAGCAAAAACATCCCTTTAAAGGGGTCATGTAATGGTACATGCACTTTTACAAGTTGATTGTACTGAAATGTGTGTTGGCAGTGGCTGTACACAACCATCATATAATGATAAAAATCCATCCAGTGTTTTTGTTTTAATCTCCTTATATGTTTTCCCCTGCCTTAAATTGAGTCGTTCGTTTTTGTGGCGTAGATAAAAAGGACACCCCTCCCACGATTGTTGATTGACAGCAGCGTTTCAACACAGACCCGCCCTGAGCGAGCTGTCATCATAGACAGTTATTGTTGTTACACTGGAGCAGAATGGCGTTTAAGCGATTGTGGTGTTCTGTTCTTGGGTGTAATAAGGAACACAGCAGTCATTTTAATGTTCCTAAATCCGAACCGCTGAAGACGCAGTGGCTGAGTTTTGTTTTCGAAGGGAATATTCCCCACGATCAACGTCAATGCTTTCATGTTTGCGCAAATCATTTCTCACCAGACTGCTTTATAAACGAGAGACAGTACCGTATAAAGCTGGTTTTGCTAAGAAGCTGCTCCTGAAAAAGGAATCGGTACCAACTATTCGTGTTCCTGCTGGACCTCCAGAAGAAGTGAGTGTAACGTTTTATTAACCTTTAAATATTAATCTTTGCAAATCGCTTGCATGCTTCACGATGAATGTGGCTAATGTTTACACTCAGGGTACATTATACAGCATGTACAGTATTCTATGTAACGTTACGATGTTTTCAATATAATTCATAATCCCACATTTATAATGAACAACGCGTTATGGTTATTGTGTTATTAAAAACTGTGTACTCAGAGGGGCGGAGTGAGCAAAGCTCATTTTCATTTAAAGGCATATGCACTGAAACGGCGTGCTGACAACAGAGCTGTTTTTGTGCAGGTAAAATTAGTGTTTTCTTAAAATACTAATGAGAATTTTTAATAAAAGTATTACAAAGTTTTCATTAGACCCTAAAGATTCATATTAACTTGGCATTATATGACCCTTTAAATGCAAATGAGATGCTGCTCCCCACCCCCGTTCTGAAGAGAGCAGGTCCTTTACACAAGCTTCGGATACAATAACAAAATACGCAAATCTCACTTATCCAAAATCTCATCAGAAATAACCAGTAGCGGAGTGCAACCTTACGGAGAGACTCAGGAAGAGGTTTCCACTTTTAGACTGCACCTGGACGTTTCTGAATGGTTAGTGGATAAATTTCTGTAGTTGTTGTGGAGTTACATTGATTAATCTGTTTCTGGGCGATTTCCGTTGAAAATAAAATGAATCCACTGCTCTCTTGTCTCATCTGAGGCTGGGACTCTAAAAAGTGTTCTGTGTGTTGTATGTGCAGCCAACGACAGAACAGTTAGCATGCTTTGCTGGAACTTTTGCCATTGCGTTAATATTAAGATCCCCTTCCTACGTCAGAAGGGGAGCGAAATCTGATAAGCTTATTTTTTGACGTGCTTGCAGAGAAAGGCTTACCAAAACAAAGTTACTGGGTTGTCACTTTTCATGTTTTCTGGGTTGGTAGATGCACCGGGGACCTGATTATAGCACTTAAACACGGAACAAGTCTGATTTTCATGATATGTCACCAAAGGAAAACAGGATTGACTACAGGGGGACTTTAAGTGAATCAAAAGCTGTTGAAGATTTTATTATTTACAAAACAAGTAATTTAGCCTTATAAGAATACACCATTATTTCTCTATGTCTTTGGAGTGACTTTGAAAGACTGCAAGGCCTTAAATGCTGGGGTGACTGTAAGAGGAGAAGGCTGAGACAACAGAGTGTTATTTCAGTATGTCACATGGTGCAAAACCTTCACCCAAAATCTATCTATAGGGTGTGTTTACCTTCTATGGAAGATGATGTATGTATTTAACTCTGAACCCAAAAAGACTCGGGAGCGCCAGTGGGCCGGATGGCCAGAGCGCTCGGCTTTGTTGGAGCGCCGTTCTATGGAACGGAGCGGCGTTCCAGAATAAAGTCTAATTGTTTCTGAATCAAAGATCTCTGCGAAGTTATTTACAGAAAAGTTTAATCCACTTCAAATGGCGCCCAACGTGGGGCTGGTTCAGGAGCTGATGATGCTGAACTGCGGGGCTTTGCTGGACGAGGAACACAAACTAAAGGTAAGCAGTTTTGCTTGGGGGTTTGTGTTTTTCGCCCAGACATTTGCTCCTTGCGGTAAGCCCCTTTAAAAGCTTCTCCAAATTTAAAGAACTAAAAAATTGAAAGATCTTTGATTTCCAGAAACAAGTGCATGCATTGTAGTTGTTGATGATGTCGAGTAAATGTAAATGTGTAAAAGTGCGGGGGAGCTCCCATTAGTGTTTGCTAGTGCTCATATAATTCTAGGTGGATTGTTTGATCTCTGGTGCCACTGATTTAGCGCAAAGGTTTTGTCATACGTACGTACGGATGTGAGTTTAATGATAAGGCTATCATTTTCTGATTAAGGCTAATCAGTGTTTATGTTTAGAACTTGTTAAGGCTAACAGGTTTAATGACAAGGATGTCATTACTGATTAAGGATGATCGGTTATTTATGTTTAGAACTTGTTAAGGCTAGCAAGTTTAATGACAAGGATGTCATTACTGATAAGGTTATCAGTTACTTATCTGTGTTTCTTATTAAGGATAATAGGATAGCATGTACACAGATAAGGTGTTGTCATAGGTATGACAATGGGCTGCTCAGGAGAGCTGAATTAAATCGCAGAGGTCTGTGATAGTTTAAAGTTGTTTTTCACTGTGTTGGGGAAGTGTAACAGTGGAATATTGTTTGTAAAAACAGTGAGAAACACTGTTAGTAGAACATAGTTCTGTCTGTAGGATCCTGTGTTGTGTGTGTGCCTGATTGTGACTGTGGGTAAAAATAGGTGCGAAGGAATGTGTGTGAGCTTGAGGGACAAGCATGAATGATAAGTAAAGGAAATAGTGAAAGAAAACAATTGTTTCGAGATATTAATCTTGCAGATTATTGTAGTATGAAATAAGATTAAAGTTATAAAATATATATTTAATGAATAAATATAATGAAAGATATTAATAGATAAAAGGAATATAAAAATGCACGTGCTTAATATCTTATATCTTATATCTGAAGACGTCTAAAATTTGTATCTCATTATCCCTGAAGACAAAGTGAGAAAAAGTCCCCATTGTAAGATTAAGTTTGTGCTAAGAAGAAAAAATAACTTGTGTGCTAAAAATGAACAGAATTGGGTGACCAAGTTTCAAAAGTCATAAATAATTTACAGCAATCTTAGAACTGCAGTAATTGGGAATTGTTGAAAATGGCTGAGGAAAAAGTTTGTTCACCATGAGAGATTATTTTAAGCAGCATGCAACTAGGAGAAAGATTAAAGGCTGAATTTATGATAGGAAAAATTATTTAATTGGATTATACTAAGATAATTAAAGTTAGATTATTGAAATAGCTTGCTTTCCTGCAACGAAGAATTGCTTTACTAAAAAAAAAAAAAAAAAAACAGAATGGAAGAACTGCGGTTGTCAACCAGTGATTTTTATAAATAACTAGTGAAAAAGATGGTTAAATCCTTTGGATAATTTTTGTGAATATAGATAGAGCTAATAGCTCAAGGACAGTTTGAATTATTATTTGTAAAAGTTCAATTTGATTCATGCAGATCTCTGAGTGTTCAAATTACAGATGGCTTCAGTGTCAGTGGAAGAGGTGAAAGGTCAAAGTGACGACTGCAGAGAGAAGAGTGTGTGAGGGGTTTCATCTCCCTCCTGAAGAAACTTTCTGCAAACTCAACATGAAGAAAGACTGAGTAAAGCTGGAAAAGGTGAAACTCTGACTATTTCACTAAAGACTTTTTCCTCAGGACAAAGAGGAAAATCCTGAGATGCAAAGGTGTGGCAAATCTCTATCAACGTCTAAACTCAGAAGAGGCAGAGAAACAGCAGAGTCTAAATTCCAGTCTACAACACCAAGAACTTTGAGTGACAGTTGATGACACATGCAGAGCGAGAGCCATGCAGCTTCAAGAGACAGAGATATCTAAAAACAGAGAAACTGACTGACACCCTTCCCGTACGAACAACACAGGTGTGTCAAACTCCAAAGATCACTCAATAGAGACTGCTTCAAATTTAGTTAATTATTAGATTAACTTTATTCATTCTGATTATTCACTGGTCTCATAAGCACTTCTTTATATTCTCTGCTGCTAATTAACCCTCTCTGCTCTTTCAATACAAGTAGGTACAAGTCCAGCTCTTTAAGAAAAAGAAAGCTTTCTGAAATAGAAAAGTGTGTGCTAAAATTATCGAACAATTAAAACGGAGGCTGGATTTGGTATAGTGAGGACTAGTTATGAAACAACTAGGGCAAAAAGCATGATATAATTCTTATATAGCAAAGAATAAAAAATAGGGGAAAATGTCAAAGAATAATTATTATTGTTGGCAAAACAATGCTACTGGTCACTCCATTTTGTTTTTGATAATTTACTAGAGATAGATTGGAGAAAAAGTTACTTCAAAGTTCCAAAATTATTAAATCATAAATACTGTAAAAAAATGTTGTTGGCCATGGATCCAAGACTATGAAGAGATCTCCAAACAGCTCATGAGCAAAACACCAAAAAGAATAGGAAAAAATTAGATCAACAAATGAGAAAAGAACAAATGCATTTGAAAAAATACAATTGACAGGCTTACTATTCTAAAGTACTTAGGCTATTAGAATTTGTAAAAGGAAAAATGTTTTAACTAAACCCAAAGACACTTCTCAGCGCTGACATTTTTGGGGACATAGCTGTGTTGACCTGACTGGACCTTGTGGCAAAATTTAGACCACAACCTGCAAGAATGCTGGCCAGCTCTTATGACAGTGTGTGTGGGAATGACTGAGTATGAACGGAGAGAGAGAGAGATGGTGTGGAAGAAATACCAAGGCAAATCAATTACTTTGCCAATACAGCTGTATTGAAACTATAACATGTGGGCCCACAGGGCAAATTATGCCCGATAAAATAATGACCATGGATGGATTTGATTAAATGTCCTGGTTGGAACTATAGTGGCAATAGAAAAACAAAAAATTGAAAAACCAGTGCCATAATTGCGCAGCGCATAACATCTGACTTTCTTTGCAGCATAACATGTTTGACTTTCTTTACAGCATATCAAGAGGAGCTGATCTTTGTCAAAAGTATGAAATATTGTCTAATAACTTTGTCTTGTAACAAAGTGAGTTGAGTGTATCCAGATGCCTAATAAACAGTGTGCTGTTAGTGGAAATGACAAAGAGAAATAACTGAGGTGTATTAACTAATTGTAAAAGTATATGGGAAGATTATTGTGAGAAAAATGTAAAGAAATTGCAATTATAATGATAAAGAGCTGAACTATATGAAAAACAAGAGGAATATTTGGATTAAAGTCCTAATATATGGATTAAAGTATGGATTAAATCAGTCACTCTGTAGGCAAAACCTTAAACAAGTTTAGGTAGTTAAGACACTGTTTGCAAATCTCATCCACTCTTTTTGCAAAACTCTAAACACATTCTCACTCACTAAAAGACATTTTGCACTGTGTTGCAAAATGGTAAATACATGTGGCAAAAGTTAAACACAACAACAACACTGCTGTCATCGTTTACACACAACAACTCAAAATTGTTCACACTTTTTTCTAATGATGTGATCAAATCAGTTGTCTAGAATATAAGCCAGTTCGGAGTACACAGGTGGCCCATGTACGTTGAATGTTGATACCAACAATGGATGGAAACAATGTGAGAGGCAGAGGAGGAAGAGTTCGTGTAAGAGGTGGTGGACGAGGAGGAAGAGTACAAGGACAACGAAGAACAAGACCAAGAATAGTAATTTCAGATCAAATTCGGGCAACTGTTATAGACCATGTTCTTGTTCATGGAATGACAATGAGGGAAGCAGGACAAAGAGTACAACCCAATGTGAGCAGATATCTAAGGATATCTGAGGCCACCATAATCCGGACATTTAGAGAAGAGAACAGGTAAATGTATAGTTTTTCTAATTTGTGCGACTGAAAGTTTACTGTACATTTGATACAGTACATCAGTTTGTCAATAGAAAGGGGACTGGGGGAAAAAGAAAAAAAGATGTACAATACATTTTACATAATATGTGATGTCCATTACTATTGTTACTGTATGTATACTTTTGTAAGAAACACTTTCCCTTTTGTAGAATTGCAAGACTACCAAATGAGGGTGGAAGGACTCCTTTTTTCTCCAAACAGCAATGATTTGATTTTGCAATTGCACAATATTTGTGTAATACACTTTTCATTAGAGTTGTCTTTGTTCTTTGGGCTTACTTGATTTTTATGCTGAAAATACAGACATTCAATACTGTATTACTTGCAGTACTTACAGTGTGCAATATATTTGCTATACTGAGTTGTGAATTATTTACTTTTATTTATGGCAAAATGATTTTCTATATGCAGTAAACATTTTTTTTTTCTCTGTAACTACATGCCCTGGACGCTGTGTTCTCAATTTTTTTATGTAGTGTCTAATGAATGCTGATGAGTGTTTTTTTATTGACTGGCTGTGTTTATGTTTTGAAAGCATTGTTTGATTTTGAGCACATATCAAATGGTTTTGAAGCAAATGTTTGATTTTGCCAGAAGAGTCAGGGGTTTTGTGAATGTAGTTTAAAGACTGGGTTTTGTGTTTAAAGTTTTGACAATATGGGTGAAGGTTACAAGAAATGTGTCTTAGCAATTGTGAAAAACTGTAATGTTTGGAACTCACACACATGAGAAAACCTATAGGGAATAACAAACGGAGGCCCTGAAATAGATGACCATACCTTGCCCTTTATTACAGGGCTTTAGGGAGGGTCTGGAAAGTGACTAGTGTTACAGTAATTTCAACATGCCAGCAGTGACTGGTTCAGGTCCAGGAAATTCCAAATGAGAAAATAACTAGTCTAACAGGCTGAATGAAGTTAAAGCATAACACACAACAAACAGACAGATCCTACTTTATGTTAATGTGCATTGGATGACTGCTATCTTAGTCAACACTTCAGAGTTTGAATCCTACAGACCTCATGATGGATCATATTAAAAGTTGGAGAACAAAAGTGCTGCTTTAACTCTGAGTGAGATGAGGTTGTTAAGCTGTGGCAGGAGATTGAGAGAGAGAGAGAGAGAGAGAGAGAGAGAGAGAGAGAGAGAGAGAGAGAGAGAGAGAGAGAGAGAGAGAGAGAGAGAGAGAGAGAGAGAGAGAGAGAGAGAGAGGAGAGAGAGAGAGAGAGAGAAGAGAGAGAGGAGAGAGAGAGAGAGAGAGAGAGACTGAGGCCCGCATCAATGCCTGTGCAACAGCTGTGTTTCATTTAGACTCAGGAAGTCGCTCAAAGAAAATTCCTGTACTTCTCTTTTTTCTTTGTACCTGCTATAAGACCCACTTACACTTGCCCAATGCAACAGGACACTTATGATGGAAATTTCCATGGCAACAAAAATACATTTTTCCACACTTCACACAGAGAGTGGTCCATGTTTGAGTAGATTTTTGATTGGGTACTGTTACTAAAATATAGAGGGGGGATCCTTCAAATAGGGGAAGTTTTTGTGCCCCTGAATGATTTAAAAGATGCTATTGCTACTTTAATTATTATAGTTTTAGCATAAATTATAGTAGCCATTATGGCTTCACTTTTCAGGACTTGTGTGTTGTGCGGCACACTTGTTTCTACTTGGTTATACAAGAGGGAGTATGATCACAGCCTTATCCCAGGAGAATGAGACAAATGTAGTTAAAAGTGAGAAATCACCCAAGATCTCCCAAGGCCGTCTAATTTGGTCTCACATAAACCATAAAGGCCTCAAGCAGCCTTTACAATTTTTATAAAAACTTGCTTGCACATTTACTGTGGGTGGCTGATTCATAATTATGTTTAATGATGACGTTCAAATGTTTGAGCTATTGTGACCTAAAGTTTGAAAGCTAATGAATAGTTACAGATACATTAAGCAAATCTGAGCAATGAACTCCTCAGGGTCCAATCAGAGTCCAGGCATTCGAGAAAAACAATTATTTTGTCATTTGATAATAATTATAGCCTTATCTGCATGATCTGCATGCAACAAATGTGCAAAAGTACTTTCTCCCTCATAATTTCATTCAAGCATTACCTCTATTGATTTCATGTTGGCCATCGTTTTGTGACTGGACACATCTTAAAGACCAGAAGTGTGAAATGATTAAGCATGGTCAACTAGTAAAAACAGGCCCAGTCAGTCTCTGAAGATGAAGAGGATACAAACCCTTGCTGTATGTCAATGCGGTTTATTTCAACATAAGAAAACAACGAGTTTCATCATGTTAAATATATGCTGCGTCTACAGTATCCCTATATGGCCACTGCTCACATCTGGAATCATCACTCACAATAAGACACAAATAAATTACTATTCGCATGCAGTTCTTTTCAGTTGTGTAGCACTAGAAATATCAAATTTTGTGAACATCTCTGGATCCAATCATCATGCCCCCAGTGTCCCTCATTAAAAGCCCCTCTCTGGAATGTTAACAAGTAACGCTTTAAAAAAAGGGGGTAACTACAGAGACAAATTACTACACCATTATGTTAATAAAACTCTAAACTGTACAGCTCCACACTACTAGCATGCCATGCATCAACATTTTTTCCCCCTTTTTGACAGCAAACAGGTTTATAACACTTTAAATGGGCACAACCATCTGGAGCATATTAAAGAGGGGGGGGGGGGGGGGGGGGGTCAAATGATGCAAGAGTACATTTGATACATCATCCCGCCATGCCAAGGATCGAAGAACAAACATCTAAAATGTCAGCTCAGCTTACAATTTGGATGCAAGGAATGATTTCTTCAAATAACCCTTTATGTTACTGACTTTACCCAAGTTGCATTTAAAATGAGGTTAGGAAGTGAATTCTGTAGCATATTTTAGAGAGATGTTAACATATGAACAGCTTGAACATGCCACCAAATCTGGTGTATCCGTGTGGAATAGGTCTGGACCAATAGCACAGCCAATTAAACTGGAGCATTTTAAATGAGCGAGTGGATTCATGATCGAATCTTTATAGAAAATGACTAACTATCCAGGTTATAATTCCTCTGCATATTGTTACACACTCTGGTTGGGCTACAACATGAAGCCTTTGTTTACATGTTTGCTTGTCTCTGCTCAAATGTAATAAGACACATGCAGTTTTGATACAAACAAATTAACAGCAAAGCAATTTATAGAACATCTTTGTAACGTTTCTGGATCCGACAGTTTTTTTTTTATGACATCAGCAACAAAATAAAGGCAGAAATAGGAATAAATCCTCTCTGGAGTTCAGAGAAAGGCAATAAAGTCTTTCCTAAGACATTGGCAGAGTCACTGGGACACGTGTGGGTTGTTTTCAGCTCCAATTATTTCCTTATGTGATCAAGGCCATGTGCAGTTTTAGAAATCCAGTGAGACTCTAAAAGAATGAGAACTAGTGATTGTGAAAACAGCTTCTCAACAACTTGAATAACTGGTTAATGGTCATTCAAGATAAATTAAACATATTTTGTTTTTGCAGCTTGAAAATATTGAGAACTAGCGTCCATGTAGATGCTTATGTGGAGCCCTGGAGATCATCTGTATTGTATTACTGTAGAAATACAATGTCGAATAAAGCACAACCTTAAGAGGGAATCATAAAAAGGATGTATGGAAAATGTGTGGAGACAAAAACAGAAATAATTCACAGCCAGCCAGACAGGCAGATCCCACTCAGAATCTGAGACAGGAAATCAAAATCCGAAGCCAAGAGCCTCTGGCTAATGAGCTAAAAGAGAGATTCTGCTCTTGATATTGGTCTATGTATTGAACTAAATAAATGCAAATACCTTTAAGGGGGGGGGGGGTGAAATGCTGTTTCATGCATAGTGAGTTTTTTACACTGTTAACTGGATTCCCATGCTAAACATGGACAAAGTTTCAAAAATGAAGTTGTAAGTTTGATGGAGTATTTCTGTTCCAAAAATACTCCTTCCGGTTTGTCACAAGTTTCGTAAAGTTTTTTTCGAATACGTTCGTGTGTGACGTCAGAGGCGCCGGAATTTCCTTATACGAGTCTTAAGGGCACTTCTCCCGGAAGGGCGCGCGCGCAGCTGTAGCTAGTGCGTGCGAGAGTTACGCCGATGTCTTTAGTTTTAAGTTTTAATTTTCTGGCAAATCTACAGTAGTTGCAATAGTTTTGACTTGAGCGTCAACCAATGCCAAATGAGTTTCAAATAAACTGGCCGTAGAGACCTGACAGAAAGGTGAATAGTTGCATGGCATGCTTATGTATACTATGTCGTCAGGTTTCCTTAAAGCATAAACACATGCCTCATTATCCCAACATTAGAAACATTAGGCCACAAGGGCACATGCCATTATAATCATATATGATCCAGACGAACAACTAAAGGCTTATTAGTAAAACATTTGAGTAATCACATTGAGTCTGAGCTGCTTGCATAAATCTGCTTCACTGTAAAATCATACTCGCAGTGACATCATAATGCTGTTATAAAGCTGTACCTATATATATATATATCAAGAGCAATATTTTTTATTGAAATAAAGCTCAAATAAAATATAAATATCAGATGAGCAATTCATGCCAATTGAATTAAGTTAAAAGTTGAAGTACTAAAAATGAAACTAAAAATATATATATATTAAATAAAAAAATGACAATAGCACATAACAGATAAAACAAACAAGTTTAAAACTGAAAATATAAAAATAAAACTAGTATGTAAATAATTAACACATTATATTGTTGCATACTGCATCTGCATTCTTAACTTATATTAGATTTTTGTTTCTAAATCCCTACTAGTATCTAGTAATTTTGAATTTTTAACTTATTTAGTTATAGATACACATTTCATACAGTGTACAAAAGTATAACATAAAGCAGAATTCAAACGTAGTTTAACTTAACAACCTCAAGGCTAAAACATTTGATTTAAAGAGGGTCTTGAAGGACTCATACTAATGACCTCAGTGATAGAAATCATATTACGAAATAAAGGTTTGCTTTCAATCTTTTATGGTTATGGCTTTATAAGGAACAGAGAGGAGACTGCTAGGGGCTAATAAAAAGAACACCTCCCACAAATGTACTGCTGCCTGAACCGATTTTCAATACGACTCATTGCTCTTGACAGTAATATGATGTCATCTAGATGTATCCAAGGAGATTCAAAACAGCCCCCTCATTCAGAACACTGTAATGTTCTGGAATCCGGCCCTGAACTTTCATGACAGAGAAAGACCCTCTGAGCTATTGCAGATTATTTTTGGGTCTGGATACATAAAGTCAAATGTAGTACCTCTCAATTGTTATGTACATGTTTCTTCAATAACACATAATAAGCGGACGATGAGAGTGTTACCACAGAGCTATAGAGTTATATTACACACTGATTTACAATATGATTCTGATGTCAGCTGAAAATCATGACTTGGAGTGAAGAGGGATACTGATTTTCCTGTTTTCTTCATGCACAATTACCGGGTGACATTTGTTTCATATCTTCAGTCTCAGAGGCATGCCATGATCTCATTTCGGCAGTATGTTTGCCAAAGAACATGCTTGGAAACAAAAAGGCAAGAGAGTAAATTACAGCACTAAACAATGATCCTTCAAGGAATTAATGGCATAGTTCAGAGTAAGTCAACAATTCCTGCATCCAAATTCAAACAGAGCAAAAACGCAACAGGCATTAAAGGGATAGTTCACCGAAAAATGAAAATTCTGTCATTTTAATTATTCACCCTCATGTCGTTCCAAACCCGTAAGACAGGGTTCATCTGTTCAATCTGTTCATCTTCGGAACAATAATGAAGATCTTTTTGATGAAATCTGAGTGATTTCTGTTCCTCCATTGACAACTACACAACTACCACTTTGATGCTTCAAAAAGAGATCATAAAACTAATCCATATGAATCGACCGGTTTGTCCAAATTTTCTGAAGAGACACGATATCTTCACAAACAGATTGAATTTAGGCTTTTATTCACATAAACATTCATCAACATACACATCAGTTGTGATAAACAGAAGCTCAAGCACGTTCGTTTCACATGTGAGAACCAATGAGGTTCATTCTCGTGTTATACAGCACGTTTAAGCTTCCATAAAACCAATGAGGTGTTTTCAAGCAGTTACGGGTGAGCTTCTGTTTATGTTCGCTGATCAATGTTTATATATGTGAATAAAAGCCTAAATTCAATCTGAATTTAATCTCAATTCATATGGATTTTTTACGAACTTTTTGAAGCACCAAAGTGCTAGTTGCTGTCAACAGAGGGACAGAAAGCTCTCAGATCTTCATTTATTTGTGTTCTGAAGATGAACGAAGGTCTTACAGGTTTGGAATGACATGGGGGTGAGTAAATGATTACAGAATTTTAATTTTTGGGGGGAACTATCCCTTTATAGCCATTTAGAATTGTAAAACACTTTCTTCTCTTCTTAAAGGGACAGTTCATGCAAATATGTCATTATTTAATCTATGCCCTATTATATTTTCAGTGCAACACAAAAGTAGAATTATCTGTGAAACTGTTATGCAGTCCTTGCCATACAACAACCAGGGGCTGTCGAGCTCAAAAAAGGATAAAACACAATTAAAGACCACAAAAGACAACATTAGGTGGATTATTTATACACTATTATAGTATTTATTCATATTTTTGAGTTAGATTTTATTTTTACATTTACATTTTAGTTTAAGTGTTATCATTTTGTATACTTTTTTTATATATTATTTTTTCAAGATTTTTTATTCTAGATTTGAGGTGAATATACATTTGTTGGTGAATAATAACCGTATTACATTATTGAAGATTTTTCATTTAATATTTAGTTAAAAATTAAAAAAAATAGCAAATAACCTGCAATTTTATGTTTTTAACCACTGATAAAAATCAAGAGCCCAGAATGTCGTACTGTACCTTTAAATTTTAGATGCAAAGCCATTTTTCATGCAAAGCTTTCAAAAGATATTCATATGGAAAAGCATATGAACAATCATTTTTTTCGAGTCATTTTGTTCATTCAACAAACAAAATGAACAAAATGACTCGAAAAAAGACTCGTTCATTTTGATGAACGAGTTCGAACAGGAGAGTCACGACCGCGCATCACAGAACAGAGCAAGGCATAAAACGTACTTTTTTATTTATTTATTTTAGAAATGACCGATCGTTTTGTAGATAAGACCCTTATGCATCGTCTGTTGTCGTTAAAAGCCATTTGAAGCTGCACTGAAACTGTCATTTGGACCTTGAACCGTTTGGATACCAGTAAAGAACATTATACGGAGAAAAATCCTAGAATGTTTTCATCAAAAACCTTCATTTCTTTTCGACTGAAGAAAGAAAGACATGGACATCTTGGATGACATGGGGGTGAGTAAATTATCAGTTTTTTTTAAAGTGAACTAATCCTTTAACAACTTTCATGATATTTGTTGGTGTCTTTTGTTCTTTTTGGAGTTTGACAGCCGTGTTCACTAAGGACTATGTAAAGGGTCTTTAAGAAATTCCTTGGCTGAACTGTCCCTCTAACCTCTTTGCTGTGTATGGAATGTTCTAGCAGGCGGGAGGAGTGTGGGTCGGGGGGTTTGGAGCAGGAAAGGTTCATGCTAGTGGGTGGCCCACCGCAAGGCCTGGATCCTGACTCAGCAATCAGCAGCCGTCACAGTGGAAGGCTGTTTGTTACCGCAGCAACTAAGCTTAGCCTGACATAAGCCAGAATCGCCTAAGAGCACTCACAAGCTTCATCACTTTACGCAGCCAATAAAACCACCAAGCTCTTTAATAAACTTCCATGCCAGGCATGCTTGACACGTAACAGAACAAAGTGCAACAAACACCAGGAAAACGGTGCCACTCCACCCATTGCGTAAATGACTGAGAAACAAATATAAACACTAATTACATTGGGAGACATAAAAATCAAACTACAAAATGAAATGGGGATGTGTTCGCATTATGTTACAACACTCAGTGGAGCCATGTCCAATTAAACTACAGATGTACCACGAAGACAAATACCTTGTGCTATAGTTCAAAGTGATTACAGTCCAAATGTCAGCCATCAGTGGAAGAAATCCTTGCTTTTTCACAATAATTAATAATTTATGAATGCTTATCTGAGTTTAGTTATACACTGAAAAAGTAAAAAAAAAAAAATAAAGATCAAGAATAATACCGTGCATCAGTTCCCTTGACAGCCAAAGTAATCAAAGTCTCAGAAACAAAGGCACTGTGCCTCTGTCTTGGCCAGTTCCGCAAAACAGATTGCCAGTAAGTAGTACTCCGAGCAAAGGAAAATACTACATCTTTCTTTCACTCTACCTTTTTTTTTAGGTCAGGAAGCGCAGAGTTGATTTTGGCTGAGTTGGGAGCCAAAAGACTTTCATTAATATATCAGACACAGCGCTGCACTCGGGGCCTGTCTTTTATTGGTAATGCCAAAAGAAAAAAGTTGGTCTCCATCAGTGACATGTATTGTTTTTGAATGAACGCCAGACCCTGTGGAGCAAGAAAAGGCACAGAGTCCATCCATCATTTAGGTGACACCCTATCATATGACAGCATGTTATAGCGGGCAAGAACATTTCCGAAGACCTCCTGCAAGAGTGGACGGATGCTAACTTGACCCACTCTCCTCACACAGTAGTGTCCAACAGATGGTTTGTTTTAGAAGCTGAATTTATATCTATTTGTCAAGAGTGGAGAAGGAGAGCTTTGGTTGCATTCCTTGTTTACGCAAGGAGACCGCCACTCCTGATCTGTTCCCTGTCATACAAAGAAAATTGACTACTGAGAAGCACAAATTTAGTCAAGGCCTTCAACAACAAGTCAATCCAACATAAACAAGTAAGATTTACTCTAAATCTTTCTTGTCACTGTGTAAACTACATTGTTTCACAAAGAATTGTCTAGTTCAGATTTGTGTGGCTGCTTATCTCTCTTTTCCAATACCACTGAGAGCTCCAGCAAAGGTGCTTTTAAAGAGGCGAATTCAACTGGCCTGACCCAGCGTTGACCCAAGCTCTTTCCAGAATTCTTACAGCCCATGCTATGAACCTCCTGCTGGGAAGCGGCCATTTGTGAAAAAAAAAAAAACCCTGTTCTCTGTTAGAAAACTGTGTGCCATACATATAATCCAGGCTTGAGAGATAAGGATAAAATCCTCCTGACCCCCCTAACAGCTCATCCCGCAGACCCTGTTGGCCATCTACCTCCATATCCTCCTGCGCATATATTGAAAACACAAAAGCATGTCACGTTTCATGGCAGCATTACAGAACACCATGAAGACCCAGGGGGGTGCATTAAGCAAGTACTCTGAAAACATTCTCTTCTTGTAATAAAAATCTTGAGCCAAATCAAAAACACTCACTCTGGCACAACTATACTATATAAAAATGCATCTAATACAAAACGTAAACAGATACAGATACAAAAAAAGAGACAGATTTACTAGAGAAACAAAATTCTGTAAGATAAGACATAAGCTTACTTTCCAACTTTCTAGATTTAGTTCAATTTATGCTTTAAACAAAACAACAACAACAACAATAAACTAACAAACATTATATCCTGAACGACTCTTTATTTCATTGTTTTTATATTTGGATTTGGTTTCTTGTTTTGTCAGAAAAATATAGAAAAAGGTTATAACTTGTTTATTTTTTTCAAATTGTGAAGGTTCTTAAGAAAAAAATAAAATAAAACTAAACTATATATATATTTTTAAATATAAAACTATAGAAATATAGAAATGTATGTGTGTGTGGTCTTGGTAAACCTTACATTATGGGGACAACATATTTGGACATTTTTTGGTCCCCATGAGGAAAACAGCTTATATGTACATGGAAAGTCCCCATAAAACATGCAAATCCAATGCGTGAGTGTGAGTGTAAAAATGTTTACTGTGAGCAACTGATAAATTGTCATGGTCTGGGTTGGAGGAAAGGAGCGAGGACTCAAGTGCACGAACAATAGGTATTTATTAAGTAATAAAAAAAAAAAAAAAATACAAACGAAAACTACCCCATTGGGGAAACCAAGACATGCATCAAGGGATTCCAAATAGACTGAAGCAGGAACAAGAAACACAAGGGAACATAGACAACAATCCAGCACAGGACTGCAAACACAGGGAGACTAAGGGAAGCAAACAAAAGAGGGTAATGAGGGAAGGCAGGTGAGGCAAATGAATCAATAATCAGGTAACAAGATGGGCTAGACAATAGACAAAACAAACAGGACTATTGAGAATGAGGAGTCACGTGCCGATTTGGGCGGGGTCTGAGCCGGTCGGCCATGATGGGAGGAGACGCTATCGGTTGCCAGGGGCAACGCCTTCAGAACTTCACAGAGGCGCGACTAAACATGCCAGAAATAGCGAGAGAGAGACAGCACAGCGCAGTATTTGTTTACATTTCAGCGATACACGGCAGTGTCTTTGGAAGATATGTAGAAGGAAGAGAAATGAAAGTGGTTCTATCGGGTTTAACAATGCTAGCCAGCTTAGAGAAACTGCTTGTCGATAAACTGACAGCAGCAACAGTGAGCAAAGCATGATTTCAAAAGCAGTTCAGCACAGTTCACCTTTTATTGAACACAAACGAACGAAATGAATACTCTGTTATTCAACTAGAGTTGTTTAATTTGTTATAGATATATCTGTACCGCGAAATGTTTTAAAAAGACACTTTTTTAATGACGTATGATTCGCATTGACAGGGGAATGTCCTGTCCGCTTGACGTTGCAAATGCACGTATCTGATTTATATCAGATTTATTTCCACATATGAATGAGGCCTGAAACATCAAGTATGACTGAATTCTCACAGTTTAATGTTACAGGTTTTAGGGTTTCTCTTGCACCCAGCTGCAGCAGAATTGTTCATAAGCTTGTTAATGACTTAAAGCTTCTGAACTCTTGCATTGTGTGGGCAGTAACGTTAGGCACTGATACCATACACCAGGTAATTGACCATGTCAGGGTATGTGACAGGTGGCAGTGCTTTGGGTCTTTCGTCCATTCTGTAGCAGGTCGTACGTGTCCATACTGTATATGTTGATGTCAACTAGTTTCTCTAAATGACGCTGCTTAGTGTTGTTATTTAGTCTCTCCCGATAGAGACCCTTTCCTTTTGCTTCATTTATTCCCAAGAAACTGTGCCTTATCGCAAAAATGCAAATAAATATCAAGCTGCTCTCCTTCTCTGTCACTATTTCTCTCGGTCTCACGGTCGAAGTAACCATGACAACGGATAGCGTATCCTCCCAAAATGGCGGATCCTTCCCACAATGCAACGCGGAGTTATACGCGTGACGTCACTCTCATTCTCAATAACACACCCAGTGTTTCCCTACCATTGTTTTGGGGGCGCCCCCCCCCAACAAAACACACCCCCGCGGCGCGCCCAACCGAGTAAAATGCTGACGAAATCCAGTCATAAAAGTAGATAAAAGAGGAATTTACTGTATAACGTGGAATTTCACGGAATTTACAAATTTAAGGAATAAAAAGCAGTTCAGTACACTTGAAATCAAATCGCGATGTAGACTAGTGTGTGTGAAAGATTATTTAAATACGAATCCTGCATGTTCGGTGTGAATGAATGGTGCAGCGCGCAGTTTCATTTGCCACACACACACACACACACACACACACACACACACACTGAAGCACGTTCGCGACGCTTGCGCTGTTTTTTGCCTATATGAAGACACAAATGCATGAACTTTCTCTCCAAGCTCTAGATCCACTCCGAGTCACTTCGTGAGCATTTAACCGCTTCATTTGAGAAAAAACTATCATCATGACAAACACAGAAACTCAAAAGGTCTTCACGGCAACCCGTCAAAATAAAAGTTCGGTTTAACTTGACAGAAATATATTACTGTTGTACAGTAGAATTTAGATATGTCCCAATGTAATAATAATACTAACACTAATCCAAATAAATTATCATCAAAACTGATTTTTTTTAAAGGAATAATCAATTTTTCTTCCATGTTTTAATTTTAACAGTAAAACTCATTGTGCAGCACGTTATTTGACAAAAAGTTTATTTAATTTTAGATGATTAAAATTGATGATAAATGATAAAATTTGTGTTTTGTCTTCATTTTATTACCAGAAAAAACACAACACAGAATTAGTGATTTTTTTTCATATTTTCATATATTTTTGTTTAATGTTTATAGTTTTATAGTTATAGTTATAATGATTCATAATACATGATTTCAATTAATTACACATGCTTTTTGATTGCTAAAAAATTTACACCACGTATCCGTAACACAACCCCCCCCCCCCCCCCCCCTTAAAAAAAAATCCTAGGGGAAACACTGCGACCAATATATAAACTAGACAGAAGTGACAGAATTCTGACATAAATAATAGCTCATGTACTTTACTACCAGACTTTGATTGCAGTATTGCTCATTTCTCTTCAACATGATCTAAAATAGTTTCTTTCTGTATTTCCTTACATCTACTTCCGTCCCCATCCAACACTTTTTCCCAGTGGCATTGAAAACCATCCGAAAAAACATATTTCCATGTCAACGGCTTATAAAACAGTACGAAGGATCCCTTTCGTTAAAGGATAAAGGGTAACTTTTGCCAAATATCTGGCAGCACTTAGATATTTTGAGTGAAGGGGAAAATAATCAACTTAATAGTGAAAATGTGTTAAAATCAAACTCCAAACAGACAGGGTTGATTGTCTGGTTTTGCCACAGAGATAAGCGGCTAGAATAGTTTCCAAGCTGTCCCACTTTCTGTCTATGACTGCACTGGCTTAGCGAAAAGGGGTGTGTAACCACTTTATTTAGAGGGTACACACCTCTATGTGGACCTCACAACCCATCTGCCCCTACACTCTTGCGCTGACGCAGCAGTTACACATTCTGCTGGATTCCTTCAAAACCAACTTCCACACTTGTTCCCTACACCCACCTCACAGCCATCAAGCAAGAAATGAGCCTGCATGAAAAGAAACCGTTCAGTGACTACCAGCATGTCAAACCCTTGTAAATAATTGCAGTGTACTATGGGACAGCTGCAGTTCTGCACAAACAAACATATTGCAATGTAAAATGAAAAGTTTTAATCCAATTACCTCTAAAGACTAATCAAAACCCTAACTCTGACTTGATCATCATAAAATCTAATTTATAAAGGAAACCTAACCCCAAGTGTAGACTACAGACCCCTTAAATCACCGGTATTCCGTCAAATTAACTTAACACTCCACTAAAGTGATCAAAACTGATGAGGTGCATGACAAATTCACCTGGTACCACTCTTCTGCTGTGACAAATGAACCGTGGGCTCAAGACCAACCACATTTAAGAGCTGTGCTCTTAATGTTCATGCCCTTTATCAACCCATTCCTCTTCCTCAGTGGTCAAACAGCACATTATTACTCTGGATGAAATTAAATCTAAGTCAAACTGGGAAATAACTCATGCTGCTTTAATAACTGCTAGATGTATGGTGGTAGCTCAGACAGAAACCTGAAGCCTTTTTCTTGACCACCAAAGACTGTTACAAATGCTTTAATTTAAAGGTAATAAACTATCGAATTACACAGTTAATGTGATGTGTTGTTAAAGGCATCTCTTGTGGGATACAGTGGCTAAATAAAAGAAAGCGCTTCTTAAAATGAAGAAGGTATAAGATTTAAAGCAGATGCTAAATGAACATACATCTTCAACATGCATTCCAGCATATGCCTTGACATTTTTAAAATTTTGCCCGTCACTATTGTACGTGAGTATAGTTTTTTAAATCTGGATAAATATTTTCATGTTATGGCCAATAACTGATAAATGTCCAATGTAAAATCTTGATGTTGATACTACGGAGCCTTGAAAAAAATGAGATGGGAGGAAAAGTAATAAGTCAAGTTTTTTGGGGGAACACAAAGGTTTTGCAAGCAATGCAAAATTTCTTGGGGGATCGCAAAACATTGGTGAGGGAACGCACAAAAGCCTTATTTTTCCACCCATCCCATATTTTCTTTCCACCACCATGTCCCTTTAGGGGCTCCATATGTTTCAAATGAATTTAGGCAACACAAAATTATAATGTACAGTAGGGAAAATAGATATTCATTTTTAGATTAGACTATTTAACAGTGGTAATAAGTTTTTTTTATAAGTTAAAAATAATAACTTCAACTTTAAAAACTAGTGGCGACAAAGCCAACTGTGCCGTCGCCTCATGCCGACCATGTCTCGGCCAAAAAAATCGTTCGAACACTCTGCAAAGACTTCATCCAACTGCCAATGGCATGTGTGTTCTGTGCCTGCGTGTCAGGAAATAACGGTCTATATCAGCAGGTATAAATAGTCTATATTCATCATTCAAAAAAGGAAACCGAAACACTCCAGACCGCAGGTAAACAAAGCAGCGCTTGCTTACCAGAACACACCTCAAAACCTAGCCCGACAGACACTCGTTCAGCCCTAAGTGAAAGCATCAAAGTGAATAATATGACATATAGAACTTCATAATCAAATCCTCGAGGGAATCTGTTTCATGGGACTAGAGACAAAAAAGCAAACCATTCAAACATATTCCAAGTTTAGAATGATCACAAAACAGTCAAATAAAAAAGTAAAGAAAGGACTGAGGCATTCAGATCTATTCACTAAACATCTGTCTGATGGGATAACGATAATAGCACATGTTAAGAGGGGGAAACAACTGCGGCAGACACCAGAGCATGACCTTGGGTAACTTAGAATCAGCTTTCCTGACTGTAAGGTAAGGTCTAATTCACCTTTCAATCACTAAAAACATGTCCAAGCTGATATATGGAGAAGAATGAAGAAAACGATGAAGAACATCTCTGTGGATCATGAAGGGGATGCAGATTCATCAGGCACTGCAATACACTTACCAAACCGTTTGTAGCCAAAAGACTGCACTTCTTCTTCATCATTGAAGTCGTCTGCAAAAGTAACAAATGACAATGACATTAGTATTGCAAGTGTTACATGCCTGGTAATCACATGATGTCTTAGTATAATATCTGATACTGAAATATAATATTACAATTATAGCTAGACTGTATACATATCATGAAAGTATGAAAGTATTTTTCAAAATCTTCTTACCCCAAACCTTTGAATGGTATTAGTGTATATTACTTTAGCAAAATATTATAATATTAAACTACATTATGCATTATAAACACAACAAGCTCTGACATTTCATAACACCAAATATATGACAGTATTCATATTGTTCCAAATAAACAATGTCAACATATCATGCTGAGATAAATAACATAAACAAAAATATAACATTAGCTTTGGGAGTGATAAAAAGCATGTGGTCTGCATCTGATTCTTGAAATAACACTGGCCAGGATGGTCCATTCATGAGTTAACTAAATGATACCATCTTCTACTTCCTCTTCCTGTCCTGGAGCGCAGTTTGCCTTAGAGCGCTCTCTCATGTGGCTACCATGCTCATGGGAATGGAGAGGGGTGACTCCAGGCGGTTTTATGTGTCATTGTCCAAAGCCAGAGAAAATAAAGAAGGAACACATGTTTCTGTAGTTGGAGCCCACTCCCCCTCGCTCTGATACTAAACCAGAGGAAGAACCGCAGGTGGGAGGGGGAACAGTCCGTCGAGGATCCCTACAGAGTGCGACCTCAGGTCCAAAAATCCATAACCCATAGGAACCTCAGAGTGGAAAACTAGGGAACAAACAGGCTTGGGACAAATAATTGAGGACCGATGCTGACAGCTATTTCAGTCTTTTTGCTGAAAATAACAACACAACTCTGGGAAATGCACAGGAACAAAGCTCCCACACACCCAAAAACCAACATTTGTATAAAGCCACAGCCTGAAACATGACATTGCAAGAGAAATATTGCTCTGCATGGAATATATGCATGGAGAAGAATCACAGAGGACCGCAGATGACCCTTACTCAGAGGAACAGCATTTCACTGTGTGTGGTCTGAACACCCTTATTAGGTTATTTCCATGTGCCTTTTGCTCCGTTTCCTAATCATTAATATGTCAATGCCTTAAATTGATTCATGGTAAATAAACATTTATCTAACCAAATGATGAACCAAAAACAGCTACAGTATCTCATTTGTTTGAAGTCTGGCCAAAATCAAAGCAAACCACAGTTTGTCACTTTTTACAAATATACATCAGTCGGTGAAAAATACAACATCCTGCTTTTATATACAAATTCAGAAGTGATTTGTTTGGGAATTGCACTGCAAATTCCAGTAAAAGCAAGATTCAGTAAATGTACAAATGTCATATAGCCTCAATGAATCACATGCCTATTGTTTTCAGTTCAGTGTGAATTCAAACAAAAGGTGTTCAGATTTTAAATGTCCACTAGATGGCAGCATTCTGATTGAAAATTAGAAGAACAGTGAAATGTTGCATAACTCATATGGCATAAAAATGTGATGTGAAGGCTTGTTGTTTGTTGGAACATCTGGCCATTGGACATCCAAAAAGACTCAGGATGGGGAGATGTGGGAGTTGTTTTTACTGAAAGTGGCCGTATGAGTCAGACGTTTAAATTCTGCTGTGCAATCAAGATGGGAAAACATCTTGGCTTTTAGAAGAACATGCAAGTTTCAACAACCTCTGAAAATACAGAGGACCGTTTCATTTTAATTATATAATTCTGACTTCATTTTCCTCAGCTCAACTGACCTTAGCACATGACACTTTTAAAGTTGCACTCAGTACATTTTTGTTGTTGTTAGTCATCCCAATACTAGTGTTGTTAAAGTTTATACTTAGACTAGCCAGGGATGAAACATGTTGTTGTTGCTGCTGCTCATTAACAATAAAGCTGTTTGTTTACCTTATGGTCTGTTTTTGCTTTCTAATTTTAAAATATATATATATATATATATAGTTGCACTCATTTTGAGCACTGACTAAAATATAGCTATATGAAGTAAACATAATTGACTAACACAGCCGTCACGTGATCTCAACATGGCCGCATCCATTATGGGCCTACTTCATGCAGAATCAAAAGCTGTTTTTAGAAAACTGATATATCCGGAGTCTTGATCTTATGTCAGTGTACATTATTTTAACATTAACATAATATTAACTAACATTCTAGATATTTTTCAAAAGTGCTGTTAATTTATTTGTGAGTAAAACTTTAAATTGCATACCAAAAAATACTGAGTGCACCTTTCATAATAATAAAAAAATAAATAAATCCAAACTCAACATTGAAAACTCAACATTAACACTTTTAAGTCTCTCAAGCTTAACAGAAAGTTTTCAGAAATGAGAATTCACATATTCTTCAACCCTTAGAGGAACGTCTTCACACCCCGCCAGATGTTTCATTTGTAACGTGGCCACGCGTTTTCATTTTTTTAAGATAAAGGAAACAGTGTCACTGAACATCCCGCAATAGCCGGTCAGCAACACAAGGTTGTATGTGTATATCCTGGTATTCAGCTGTTGTATGGCAGTTCAGCCAAACAATCCGCCAACCTTAGACACCAGGAGCAGTTAATCGCAACCAGATGTTTCATGCACTGGACTAACTCACATTCCACTCACAAGAGAAAGAAAAGCAGAAAACTGAAGAGCGAAACGCGTGGATAGACTCAAGAGACTTGCCTTAAAAAGACACAGCACTAAACATGTGTAATGAGAGAGTCATTTGAAATGCATCTTACCCTTCATTGTGGTAAAGCTATGGTACACCGTTCGAGCCAAACGTTCACATCAATCTCATGACAATCGCGCAGACTCAAGAATCGCGCTCGCGCACTTCCACTCTAAAGTTTCACAGATGCGAATATTCCACCTGAAACATGCGTAGTATGGTTCCTATCCCTCAATCCCTGTGACTGACGCTAAACTTGTAAAAAGTAAGACACAAAAGGGAAAAACTCGTTGACACCGATGTTCAATAAGTCGCAAACTTTTTCCCTCTCTCCATGAGAACGTGTTCACGATGGAAATTCACTTGAGGTGAGTGAGGACTGAGGAGGATGCCTCCTCTCTTCTGCTTGTTGGCTGCAACCTGAGAAGAGAGAAGTTGAGAGTCCGTAGGGTGTTTGTTAGTCCGCTTGTTTTCTACATGAACTTATTCTCCTAAAGAAACCCCAGGTAAAAAGCAGCAGCAGCAGCCTCCTCCTCTACACTGAAGCTCTGAATATGCTGCATCGCATCTGGAGTTAAACTTCCTCTGGCACAAGGGAGGGTCTTACACGTAGCACGAGTTAGTTATTGTTGGGCTTAGAGTACTGTGAAATCTTAACCTGTAATAAGAAACAGTATAGAAAACATCAGGCTACTACTATGTAGGCCTATTTGTGTTTACCCAAAGCTCAACATTTTAAAGATCTTAATGTATTTTAAACTGTTATTCATCACTGTTATTATGATGTCTTAAAATGGGTTAAAACTGTGCTATGAAGTTTAAGCATTGTGCAGGCCCAACTTTGAGACAAAAAATAATAATAATAATTATAATAACAATGTTAAGCTTCTGTACTGGCCTGGGGCTTGTTGTCACACAAAAAAGTTATATCTGTAATTTTAAGGTTTGAGCCATTGTAGGGTTAGGGTTTAGGGTTATAATTGTTTGACTCTAAACAGCTTAAAGCAGGTACCACTGTGATCTTATTAAAACTATTTTCCATTACAAAAGTTTAAGATGTGTTAAAAAATATAATGCATTAAAACACATGACTAACACCAAATAATTGTGTTTTATGACAATAACATAATAATAAAAGTTTCATAGAAAGTGTTACTGAATTATTATTATTTTTTTCAATCAGTTGGCGTGTGCTTTTTTCAAAATAAATTGCTCTGAATCCCAGGACTGCCAAGTGTAAAGTTCTTTGCGTGCATTGACTGTTGCTCAAAATTGCTTGCACTATTGTTCCGCTCCCTTCGGGTTTAATAAGCACACAGCTCATTTCGTTCTTTCTTTGCATTTCTCTCTAAATCCCTTTGCCACAGGGATCCGTGATTAATTATTTGACATCCCGCTGGATTGTTCAGAATCGTGTGATCTGTTGCACCACACAAGTCTGGCTGGCCTGAAATGTTTTTCCAACTTAACGAGGCTAAGCACTAATGTAAAAAAAACACAACTCTACCGTATTAAAGCTGCACTGCTGGGCTCTAAACCGACTTTATTTGCCCTCTTAAGTATCTGGAAGCTTTTGTGCCAGAGCAGGTGCCTTATCCATTTTTATTTACCTTAGAAATAAACATTTAGGCTACTATCAAACTTACTAAACTTTACCATGGTAAACAAAGTTTCGGCCAAAATACCATAGTTGAGTTGTAGAAATGAAACAAAATGATTCTGAAAGCTTAATTCGTACAGTAGGCTATTTGAAGGACATCCAATATTAATACGGTTTTACTGGAAAAAAAATGGTACATTTTCATTTTCAAGGTACCTGTATCATTTTATACTAAACCAATGTTTTCTTCTCATGTTCTGCTGTTATATGTATTCTGAGGTTCCAGTAATTCACCCTCAGTCTGCCAGCCACCAGGTCTTTGGCAGTAGATGTGCGCGACAGGTCCAGATAGGGTTATGAGAAACAGGTGTGTTTAGACTTAGCCAGGATTGAGGGGAATGGGCCTACCACATCTTTGTTGCCAATTTATGCTTTGAGGTTGACAAGGCTTTTTTTTTTTAAACCTTGTAATATAGAGGCAAAACTATTTAGACTGTCAAAGTTATCATAACAAAATAAGAACAAAATTAGCATACACCACTTTTACTATTTCACTTCATATACTTTTTATTTCACAATGTTCTATATTTCACAATGTTAGTTTACTATAACATTGCGATACATATACATATATACATAGCCTATATATATATATATAGCAATTTATATATTATATATAGTCATATATATATCAAATATATTTATATAACTATTGCGTATGGCTGCATTGGTTGGATTACATGTTGGACGGCCATAACCTTTAAATGCTTTAATTGGATCGTCTCTGGTTCTACTTATAAATAGAAGCGCCCAGGTAAAGATAAACAACACACCTTCCCTGTTGGAAACAGCAGTCACATTGCATAGTCAGACATCAGTTGGATTTTTCTGGTGAGTTCCTCTCCTATGATCTTTATAATGTTCTGTTTATGTAGCCTATCTCCCGTAATGTATGAAATATGAGCATGGTTTATTTATATTATTATAATACTTTATACTTTAAGTTTCTGAGATGTTTAATTGGCGAGAATTATATAATCACAGTGTTTTTTGCTGTGGACATAAATCAAATATGACAAACATAATTTGCCATGTTGATATATTGATGATCTAATGATGATCTAATAACAAAAGGGTTAATAATGAATATAAGCAATTAGGCATGTACATTTACTCTAGATCATTTTAGGATGTCAGAATAGCGTATGCAGTATAAAGTTAGCTGCATGTAAAGTTACCTTTACTTGTTCATTACTTAAGCAGTGATATGTGGATTTAAAAGCACATCTTATTTTTGACTAATGCAGACACTATTGTGTAATGGTGCTGATCGAACTGAGGCGCAAATTATGGCAGAAAATGATGTACTGATTGTTTTACCAGCACTCAGACATATGCCATATGATGTGAGAGCTTTACAACATTAGCTTTTGACTTCAACTTGCCAAATGTGGCGGCTCTGTTGTGTTCATTTAAGACAACAGATGGCCATGAAGTAAAGCTGGTGAACTTGTGAACCTCTGGTGGTTTTTCAACATGTTTCTTGAATATTTAACTTTGTTTTTCTGGATTACCTCTATGGATTATTTTATAGTGTGATAAGAATCAGTATAGAGAATGCTTTGCCTTCAATAACACCTCATATCGGTTTATAGTCACAAGACTTGTTTGGCTCTATATATTAAGTCATAGCACATTCTGTAATGTTTTAAACTGCCTAATAGGCTATTACATATTCTGCCAACTTAATCCCAGATAGAAGCTTCTAGAGATCAATTGGCTCTCTTGAAGTGGAAAACAGATTAGATACAAAAATACTAACTCTAACTGACCGCAGACTAAAGAATGTCAGAGATTGACTAGTTACAGAGATGTATTGCCTGAAGATCATAAAACAGTGAATTTCATCTGAACGGTTTTCTCATAAGGTGTAGCGCCACACAGTGGTGCTTATGGGTATTTTTGAATTTGATGCGCATCTTGGCGTTTTTGTATACGATAGGCCTATCTCCAAATTCGCATAACAATTTTTGGTTTCCAGAAGGGTCTTTTTTAAGGTTTGTTTTTGGTTAGCCAGGAAAGTTTACATTTCTTTAGCCTCAAATAACAATGACTTCAACACATAGGGCCTATAGCTAGTTTTTAAAATCTGAAATGTATTCACTGACATTAAAAAACGAAAAAACAATGATTTGACTTAAAGTAGATGTAGCCTACTATCTGAATTGTACAGCTAGCGGGATGTGCTTATTTTGGTCCGTAAACAAAGACTTATCTATTAACTCTTCAATAAGGCTGTCAAATCTATCCGAAATCTAATCTAACTGACATATATATATATATATATATATATATATATATATATATATATATATATATATATATATATATAATATATATATATATATATATAAATTATAAGTAATTATTCAATAAAGAGATTGATAAACGGCCATAATTATTATATTAGTCAATCAGCCAGTAAAATGAAATTAAAAATTAAAAACTTGAGTGCGCGTGCTGGAGAAGCGCGTGCAGGGTAGAGGTGCGCAGTAAAATAAAGATAGTAACAGACCCACGAATTTATCATTACTGTGCTTTTCACAACCTTGGCTTAATATTTTAATTTATCTAACGGGTTTTGATTGACCACGTTTCAACTAGCCTATATAAATACAGCCTATAACCCAAAAATAACCTTCATGAAACTTCTGAATAAGTCATTTTTAGGTTATTTAAAAATAACCATCCTGCAAAGTTCTGGGAACGTTATGGTTGGAAAAAATAAAACCTAAAAATAATTTGGTTTGAAATTTGGTTCTCAAAAAAAAATAACCAAACGGGCCTAACGTTTTGTGTTTGCTGGGATAAACACTGATTGGGGGGAAAGGTGAGAAAAGTCAAATATGTTTTGTTGTGTATTATATTACCTTTCAAAAACCACCTGCAACTATTTAATGCAAGTCTCCAAACCACCTAGTGCACCTATAAGAAAAGTTGGCCTATTGATTAATGCCACTTGGAAATAAATATTGTTTAGTCCAAAAAATAAAATGTAGACAGTAGGCCTATACTAAAAACAGCATCATTCAGAAAATTAAATAATTATTTCTAATTTACAGGTATTGTTTTTTTCTTTTGAGCCCGTCAAAGTTGCTGAGGATGAAGGCGTTGATCTTTTCTCTGGTTTTACTGGCGTCTCTGGGGGCCTTTCATTGTGCCCCTGATACCACCCTTCCTCCAATATTAGCCAACACTCTCAAACGTGAGTGCATCCTCTATTGCTAAAGAGATTCATATCATAAATGAATAAACTAAAGCCAGATCTTCTGACATCTAAATGTCCTGAAATATGATGGTCTTTTAGGCCTGTCTCTGGAAGGGGAGAAGCTTGTGGATCAGGAGGTCAGCAAGGCACTGTACGGAATCAAAGAAATGAAGGAGGTGATGGCCAGTAATGAAGAGAAACATGCAAACCTCATGAAGTCTCTCATGCATAGCGGGGAGAAGAAAAAAGTCAGTGAACAATCTTTTTTTTTTTTAAGAAACTAAAATGAATAGTTTTTCTACTGGTGTTTAATTTTTTTAACCTAATATTAAATGCCTTCTTACACCATCAGGGGGCAGCAGAGATTGCACAGGATTTAGAAAAGAAGCTGAATGAAGCCGAGCAGCAGTGCAAAGAATCTCTAAAGTCCTCCTGGGAGGAATGTCGACCTTGTCTTGAGGACACCTGTAAAAACTTCTATACGAACACCTGCCGCCGTGGATTCGCCACCTTCAGCAATAAGGTACAGCATTCTCCTCCACCTTTACCATTCCAATGCCGAGTAGGCTATAACCCCTGAGAGAGATGGTTAAGTTAAGTTGAGTACCAGAGTACGGTAACACCTTATTTTACGGTGTCTTTGTTACACGTTACATGTGCATGCTTTAGTAGCAACAGTAGGTAAATAACAATTACATGTAACTAACCTTAAACCCGACTCTAACCATAACCCTAAAGAATATGTATATTAATTATTATTACATTATAATGCATAGTTACACTGTCACATGGACGCCTTAAAATAAAGTGTAACCAAATAGGCCTACACCATATGTATCTTGATTGTCACTACATTGAATCCGTCTACTCATACAAAAGTGGTGGTACAATGCTCTGAAAAAAAAAAACATATTTCACATGATTATTATTTATTAATTATTAAAAATATGTATAAATAATTTAACATTCATTTAATATTTAAAATGATATATTTTTGAATAAATCAAACTAGCAAAATAGTAGTGGGATTCAATGAAATCAACTTAAGTTTGACTGATTATTTTTCTGTTTTCCACAGCTACAAAACTTCTTCCAAAGACTGAACTCGCGCTTTGGCCCTCGTGATGCTCAGGATGAGGTAGCGTTGAACCAGAGCGCAGAGAATCCTGACCTGGAGGTGGTGAGAATCGAGGACTCCTTCAGCAACCTCCTCACTAAAGTCGGAACCCTGGTCAATCGTAGTGCAGTGCTGGTCTCCCACTTTCACCATGAGCTGGACCAGGCCCTACGCAGAGCCTTCAGCCCTGAGCTTCAGGAAGACAGAGAGAGTGAGCTGGCTCTCAAGCCTGCCAACAAAGCTCTGAAGTCTGCCTTTCTGGAGGGTGTGGGTCTGGACGATGTGCTGGAGTCCTTCTTTGACTTTGGGAGAAATGTGTTGGAGGAGTTTGGGGCCGTAATCACAAAAGCCTTCAGTGACATTCATGATGCAGTGGAGAAGACAGCGAAGGAGGAAGGTGCTTGAGCCTGATACATTTGGGATAGATCAGTCAACCAATTACACACACACACACGTTTATGTAAAAAACAGAGCATTAATGTCCGATGGTGTGAACAGGCCTTAACTCTCTCTGTCTGTATTTACCCCAGAGAAGAAACTCTTCCCTCAGTTTCTGCAGAACAGGAGACTGTGCAGAGATCTGCGCAGACAGTCCTCAGAGTGCTGGCAGCTGCAGAGCAAGTGTGAGGCCTGTCAGGGAACCTTGTTTACTGGTAAGAGCACATGCTCACATCAATTAGTCAAATGGATATTTCTCCATATATAAATCCATGTTTAAGACATTATTAACTGATAATCTTACTACTAGATTTGATTCAGTGAGTTGATTTCGAGAACTATGGGAAATCGTTTTAGATTTTAATGCTCCCAGCGTTACTTGTCGTAATTGCGTTTTTTTTACTAGTAAAAATTATGATTAGAGAGCTCTACAAATGAATTTTTACAAGTCATGTCTCCATTGACTTACATTTACTTTTAATCACACAAGCTCTACAAATTTTAGCGCACAATAACATTGTTTATTATAAGCATGTGCTGCAGTTCTCTATTATTATTATTGTGGTGTGGACAAAACCATTTTTCATTCTAGTTAACGTCTTTGGTGTGAAAGGACTTTAAATGACAGATTTTTAATTTTTGCTTTAACTGTCCCTTTAACCCTTACCAGTCATATTGATCAAGTCAAATGTTTATTGAGTGCCAGAATGCCCAAATGTAAGAGAGCTGCACATCGAGTTGGATGAGGTCTCTCAGCTGTTGGAGGCGTCAAAGCAGCAGTATGAGGAGGTGCTGGGAATCGTGCAACGTCATACTGACGACACCATCAGCTGGCTCAGCAACATGGCCTCCGACTTTGGGTGGGTGACTGAGCTCGCCAATAACAACACCACTCCTGAGAGCATCTTCAGCATTGCCACGGTGAGACACTAACAGAAAAGTAGTTCTAAATGTAGAATTTTTAGGCATAGTAACATAGTAATACTATGGTATTTTGGACATGTAGCACAATGGGAATTATTTATTAGGTGAGAAAAAGTAAAATAAACACAGTAGTGGTAGATTTACCCAAGAAAATAGGCTACAATAAAAAAATCAGATACTAAATCTGTTGTCCCCAAACAACAAGGTGGTGGCACAGACTGAGGAGAGCAGCAACACTCCAGCAGAAGTCACTACAGTGGAAGTGAATATTTTAAACTCCCCCACTCTCACCCTGACGGTTCCTGCGGGTCTCAGGCTGCAGGATCCCGCCTTCGTCCAGTATGTGGCACAGGAGGCTCTGGGCTTGTACAAGCAGATGGCCAGGTCAGACATTTAAAGTCTACTGTATCATATTTGATACATGAATTGCTCAGTCCTCTAAATTGTCAACATGATCCAAACTTTGCTGAAAAATCTGTTGTACTTAAATCTCTTCATGTCTTCTGCACTCTTGATTGATCGTTCATAGTTTTTTAGGAAGTAAAAAAATATAACAGGATGTTTATTTGTTTTCTCAATCATCATTGTACTGTATTGCATTATATGTTTGCCTCCCAAAATGAAAACTACATAGCTTTGCTCATAAAACTAAGCATCTAAATATCATCTTCGTAAGACATTATTGAGAAACAGAGTGACAACTGATAATTATATTACAAGCTATTAGAATTTTATATTTTGAAAATAAATTAAAATCTTATTTTTTGCTAAATAAAAAACATCTGCACCAAATTGGATTTTTTGCTCTGTTTGGCCTCCTGAATAAAATTAAGCTGTGAAGCTCTAAATTCTCACTATATCACTCAAGTGTGATACAAAAACATACAATATATGCAAACTTTGTTTTTCTTTTATATTTTGTTATACATGTTCTAATGCTCACATATGACTCGGCTCTAACAATGTTTTCTTTTTTTTTAGGCACGAGGATGTGTAATCATACTAGAAGTCATCCGTTTTCATCCAAGCACTAGCCAGGGTACACTGCTAAAGAGTACGCCGCTATATATTGTGTGTTTACTTGCATTTTATGCATTGGGCTGAGTTTTTAAAAAAAAAGTTATTGCAAGTATTGTAATTTATTAATGGTGTGATGTGACAGGTTCCAAATAGCTGCAATTGAATCTTGTCTTGTGTTAATTGACTTAAAACATCATCAGTATGTCTGAAATGTACTTCTAACATATATATATATATATATTTAAATATATCACTGTGTGATTGTAAACAGGCATTACTGAATAATCACTGCTTAAAATAATCATTTACTTTCAGTGCAAAACCATTTGCCTAGTTACTTGCATCAATAGGCTTATTTGCGTTCACTTTAAAATACTATAAACGTTTAATTCAATTATCGGGAATGTTTCTATGCAATCCTTCTTCTAGTTTTATGATGTACTACAAAAGTCATACATGATTACCTTTTTTCCTCTCATGTAGGAAAGGGCTTCCATATGTTTCCGTTCAGTCCCAGTTCAAAACGATCCATCTAAAAATGTTCAACTGATAAAATAATTTGACATGTCTGAACAAAAACACAAATCATGATTGGCAAATAACCCACATAAACTTTAAATCATTACGTAAAACTTTATTTTGTACTGTACAAATTCTTCAGATTAGTAATCGTTACCATTTTCACAACAATGTCATTAAAACTCTGCAGCGGAGACCATCACCTCATATCAGAGTACTTTCTCTTTTTTTGACACAAAGAACAAAAATCGATAAAAGAGTTTTGCTCAAACTTGCATGTAGCCCTTGATAAACAGGAGGCGATGATGGGAAAGATGTTTAGGTGATGTCCAGGATACAAAAAAAGTCCCTATGACAAAGGGCTCACATACAGGAAGGACAAAAGCAAGGCCTCTCTCTCTACATATATGAAAAGCTACACGACAAAGGGGAGAAGAAATCAACAAATTAACCCTCCAAAAGATATCCGTCTGATTCATCTCAAGTGCATTCGATTCCTTGTCACGAATGAAATGAACCCGTTACAGAAAGCACATGACCAAACTCGAACATTAAGACTAAATCTGTAATAGTGGTGCAAAAACTGATGTCTATTTTACCCTCTCCATTAGACTTGTACCATTTTTCATTTTAGTGATTTCATCAAACTTTGGTTGGTAAATGATCTTAATCTGTAGTACCTGAATATTTCACAGTGATCGATGCCTAAACAGGAAATGCAACGACTCCACCAGCAGCAAACATGGTACATCGTGGTGAACGAGTTAAAAAAGGCTTTATTCTGATTCCTGTTCAAGAAACTTGCAAAAGAGTCAAAAACAAACGGATCGGTTTTAAATAATTTGAGCAAATTCACATTCATATGTCAGAATGAAGAAACCATGGCTCTCTTGAAATATTTGTGTATGAAATAAACTGTGGAAGATATATAAATCTCTCTGGTTCATTTATTGGAGTGTACATGAGAGAACAATGGATTTGTACCAAGAGGTTGGCAACACTACAAATGTGTTGGCACGAAAAAGACAAACCTGGCAGTGTTTGGTGCTGATGCGTGTAAAAAAGAAACTCGGGCATTGCTGTTGTGATATTAAGACTTGTCAGGTCTCAACAGCAGCGTGAGGAATGATGTTTGGACTGCTCAGGTGACTGTTTTTTTGTTAATAAAACGTTTCTCTCCTAAATTACTGTTGAATAATTCAAGACAAAAATAATATTTATTTATTTTTGCTTGAAAATTAGCAGCTGGCTGAAATGGCGATTGGTCGTCAGAAATGTTTTTGTGAAGGCTTTTCAATATGAATCATCTCCCAGGATATTAATTCAAGCTCTCATAAAGATTGAAACTGAAATTAAGAGACCTACTAAAAAAAAAATCATGATTTGCTATAAAAGTGTTTTAGTGAAAAATATCTGCCCCTGTAATCAATCGTTCGCAAACTTAAGCTCTCATACATTCAGAATGGCTAATGCCCTCATGTGTCTCTCTCTTTTTGTCTTTCTTTAACTTCCACAGTCCCGTCCCAGCAATTAGGTTCAACCGTTTCAACCACAGTTATTGGTCACTTTTAATAAACTACTCAAACTACTAAAAAACTAAATAAAAAGGGAAAAAGACAAATGAACAACGTTAAAATAAGAAAGACTGATTTTACAATAGGATTTAGTGTTCAGGTGAAAAGAATGCAGACAAATAGATAAAAAAATAAAGAAAAAAGCTGATTTTGTGCAACTGTGAACCAGCCATCAGCACGAAGCTCATCGCTTTTTTTTTCACAACTCCCTCTGTTTGCAATGCTGGGTATCAGCCCAGCAGAGTTTTGGGAGCATGAGGTGGTCCTGCCTCAAACCCCCTCATACACACGTCGCCCTCATCAACCCCACCACACACACATCCTCAGGCAAAGCACAGCCTGACAACAAAAGTCATGCTGTGAAAGATGTGTTCTATCTGCTAATAGAGTTTTTACACTTGATTCTTGAGTGGGAAAAGAAACAAAAACAACCACAAATCTCTGTAAGGACAAGTGTGCAGGGGAGCTGTTGGGAGGATGTGCCACAATGGGTTTGAGAACCGTCCTGGTGGCTTATTAGCACGTGGTGGTGAGTCTCTGGGTCGGTCCCGTAGTAGAGGGTCTTTACAGGTTGTCTCCGGGCTGGTACTGTGGCTCAGTGGCGGTAAAGTAGTCCTCCAGGAAGGACTGGATGTACTCGAAGGTGGGCCGCTCATCTGGCTCTTTCTTCCAACAGAGCCGCATCATTTCGTGTAGCGACTCCGGGCAGCCCTGAGGACACGGCATCCTGTAGCCCCGCTCCACCTGCTCCAACACTTCTCGATTCACCATGCCTGAAAAACAGTTGATACAGAGTCAGTTTGTCCAACCGCCCACTGTTCAGCATCCAGACTGCCTGAGACAGGATATGAGGGGTGTGTAATTACTGCAGACACTTCGCTTGGAACCCACAGAGGACAGAGGGGACAGACAGTCTGGTGCTACGTTAGAGAAAAGGATGTGTAAAGTGATAGATTGCCTGCCTTCAAAAGCTCTCGCACGGGAAAGAGATTTTTCTGGGCCGCATATGTAGATTCTTTATGTATGCGAGAAACACTGAGTGACCTTTCGGAGCTCAGCCCACTTACATTTACTCTTGCTTACATAATGACTCACACAACAATAAGGCTTACGCATGCTAACTCGAATCAATAAATCTTAAATTAAGTGGAAAGTTAAAAAGCTTGGATTTCCTGAAATGCTTAAGAATATTAAGCGTGTCATATTACAGATTGTAAAATTACTTCAGTATTTACTCTACTAAACATTTGGAATCACTATGAAATTGTTTTTAATCAAACTGATTCATTGAATCACACTACTTATTTACCAAGGAAGGATTAAACATCAAAAACTACAATAAAAGACATTCCATTTCAAATGCAAACTCTGTTGTGAAAAAGAAATTAGAATCCTCCACTTGAAGCAATGATATACACTATTGGTCAAAAGTCTAAGGAAGGACAGCAAGTTTTTATTAAAAGTTCCACAAGAACAACAACAAGTTTCCACAAAAATATTAAGCAGCTCAACAGTTTGCAACATTGATAATAATAATAAATGTTTCTTAAGCACCAAATCAACATATTAGAATGATTTCTGAAGGATCAGTAATGATGCTGAAAATTCAGCTTTGTCATCACTGGAATAAATTACATTTGAAAACTTATTAAAATAGAATAAGTTTTTTTTCTTTAAACTCTGCCTGAAAGCCAGCCCAGCATCATCTCAGTCTTCTCTTCACCGTTACAAATGAAAGTGGTGTTTAGAGCACAGGGTTCAATGAAGCTGCCAGCTGAGCACCAGTGAGGGGCTTGTTTCTCAGAGACTGTGATATACTCCTCATCTCTCTCTCTCTGCACTGTTTGATCCGTTTTGCTTTCTTCCCTCAAAAAATAGTAATATGTGGAATGTGGAATTCCAAGAAATGTGCTTCTTTTCAGCCTTTTTCAAACCAAAATTCTGTACTGCAGTTTTCACACTTTCAAATTAAGCAGCAAAACTGGCTTAATAATAAGAAATGCTCAAGTATCAAAATAGTGAACTTGCATGTTTTTAGCTGACTGGAGTAATGGCTGCTGAAAGTGGAACTTTGCAAATCACATGTAAAATCAGATTTTAAAATATGGATTTTTTTTGCAAACCAGTAATTAAAAAAATTGTGGCTTGGAAATATTAAAACGTTATATTCTGTGATTAATCTTTGCTATTTAAACATTAAAAATAATGAAAGCAGCATGAGTTTTTACACTACACCCTCTTGCTAGTGTTATTTATAAATGATAAATAAAAGCATTCTGATAAGTTGCAGTTAAGCCATGACTTTCAATTATACTATAATATTTACAAGCTGTAATTATTCACTGTATCCTCAGAAATGATCAGGACTGGTATCACTAGCCATTAAAAAATATTTTAAATATCAAATATTTTAAATACGGTATGTGGTTTCTATATTAATATGGAGATTTAATGCAAAAAATATATATTTATGATAAATTTGAATGTTAGGAGCGTTAAATTACAGAAAATTGTGATTAATTATAAATAATAATAATATTAACGTTGTTTTTAATAACTAGGAAACTGCATTGGTGAACAGAATAATCGATTTCTTTCAAAAAGAAAAACGTAATTCTAAACAATACTTATAGCTTAAAGGTGGGGTATGTGATTTGGAAAACGACCTGCAGATTTTGAAAATATACAATTCTTTCCTCCAACGCTGGCCCTGACTCTACCCGTTCGAAGAACATGGACGCGCAATCATGCACGAGCGAAAACTCAGATGCGCGAGAGATTGTAATGACGATTTACTACTAATCATGGAACCGGCTTTACTGACGAGATGCGCATGCGTCACAAGCTTTGAGTATTCGCACGACGGGGGTCACACGCGCTGGGTGAAGTTTGTTTGATTGACGAACTTACTGTCCAATAATTCTAGGTGGTCTTGGAAATGATTGGCTGGAGTTTTTCGAGTCCTGCCCATTCCACAGATGATTAAATTGCTTAATTTTCATTTCAGTGCTTCTAACTCAGCGGCTGTAAGTTGGTTAGGAAAAGGATTTCAAGTTATTTTGAAAAAAATGGACAAAAAAAGAGAATCACATACCCCACCTTTAAGGATCTCAATTACTGGGGTTCAAAACTACAAACTTTTGGCAACCTGGGCCCGTATTCCTAAAGAATCTTAATGCAAAAAGTAGCTCCTATAGTGACACAATTCTAAGAAAATTCTTAGAAATGTGGGCGTTTACTCTTAAAATTAAAGAAAAAATCCTAGTAAAGAAAAAAGTAATTCAGAAAGCATCTTAACGCTTAAAAGAGGTCTTAAAGGGTTAGTTCACCCAAAAATGAAAATTCTGTCAGTATTCACTCTCCCTCATGTTGTTCCAAACCTCTATGTGTTTATTTGTTCTGCTGAACACAAAGGAAGATATTTGGAAGAATGTTTTAATCAAACAGATCTCATTCCCCATTGACTACCATAGTATGTATTTTTCCTACTATGGTAGTCAATGGGGAATGAGATCTGTGTGATTAAAACATTCTTCCAAATATCTTTCTTTGTGTTCAGCAGAACAAATAAACACATAGAGGTTTGGAACAACATGAGGGAGAGTGAATACTGACAGAATTTTCATTTTTGGGTGAACTAACCCTTTAAGGTCAAAATTGTTAGGAGCACGGACGAGGACTTTTAAGAGGCTTAAGAGTTTCTTTAGCAGAGGAGAAAATGGCAGAAAGACGAAGAGGGAGAAGAAATGTGTTGCAGACAATGGATGACAGTGAGTTTGGTACATTAAAACCAACATTCAAACCACCACTTAAATAGAGACGCGCTGGCGTGTCTATTAATAATCATATATAATGATAAACAATTTGTATCATTATAAGCCAAACAAATACCTTATAGGAAATAAACAGCATTGTAAATAAAAAAAGGATTTATATACACATATATATATACACTATGTGTGTGTGTGAAAACGGTCAAATAGGAAAAATTATGCATGTATTTTCAAAGTGAAGGCTTAAAATAGACCCTACAGGTGAAACTGGAAAAATTAGAATATCATGCAAAAGTTATTATTTTGATGATTAACTACAGCTTATGAAAACCCCAACATTCAAAATCTCAGACAATTAGAATGTTACATGAAAAAAAAATTAATAATAATTTTAAACATTCCACATCTTTGGAATTCTCTCCCACCTCACATTCGTCACCTAGACTCTCTTCTTCAATTCAAATCTCAACTTAAAACTCATCTGTTTAGATTAGCTTATTCAACATAGATTTTCGTCGGGATTTCATTTTACTTACATTTTTTGATTGTACTTATTAATTTGATTTTACAAATGATATTATTGTTGGGCTAGTATTAATGTTCTGTTTTAAATTTGCTCTGTAAGGCGTCCTTGGGTGTCTTGAAAGGCGCCCTGAAATAAAATGTATTATTATTATTAAACAGAAATGTCAGTCCTCTGAAAAGTATAATCATGCATATGTTTATAGTTATATATACTAAATATATTAGTTTCATCTTTTAATTTTAATTACTGAAATACATGAGGTTTTGCACGATATTCTAATTTTTCCAGTTTCACCTGAATACTTAAATCACTATTTTTTTCCTTCTTGGACAACCAACCAATCACAGTCTTCAAAAGATTGTGTCATACATAGCAACGGGGTCAACCCCGCCTCCTCACTAAGATAAAAGTTTTTGTCTTTTCCTTACTCAGAGTTGCTCTCAGATCGTTCCCGAATCGCTCTTAAGCTAAGACTCCTACGTAAAAGTTTTTAAGCTAAATTAAGAGTTTTCTAAAAGGATTCTTAGATTCTTTAGGAATACGGGCCCAGATCTTTGACCACCAAGCCAAACTTCTAGCTAACTTAGCCGCACTTGAACAAAGTTGTCACATTAATCCAGCCTTATCTAGTGCTCTGCATGGAAGCAGATGTCCATCAATAATGGACCGACTCTAATAGTGTACGACTGAATGATTGATGAAAGCCTAACTGGGTTTGTGATGTGCAGCATCAGTGAGATGCTTTAGGTAAGCACTACAAATGACAGACTAGGCCGTCTGAGGGACAAGTGCAGAGAGGGAAGAGACAGATGGTGTTAAAAAAGAACTGGTGCCCAGTCAGTCTTTCATGCCTGCCTCAGCCAGATGGCTCCTTCATAGTAATAACACACCCAGCAGTGCCTCTCTCCTCCAGTAGGGGGCTCAGTGGAATCTACACCTCTCAGTTTGGAGTTCCACCAACCCTGCTTGAACACACCTGCCTGTACATTTTGTGTAAACCTGAAGACCATGATTAGCTGGTTCAGGTGTGTCTGGTGCTGAATGATACTAAAGGGATAGTTCACCCCAAAAAAAGGAAACCTGTGAGCTTTCTGTCCCTCCATTGAAAGTCCAGGTAACCAAAACTTAGAAGACCCAAAAAGGTCATAAAGGCATCATAATCAAAGCGGTTTAAATCTACATACATAGAGCACATCACAAATGATAAACATGGAAGCTAGTGTGTCTCACAAGAGACAAACCTTATTGTCATTGATTATTGCGCGTCAGGGTAGGCACATTTGAGCTATATGTGATGTGCTTATGTATGTGCCGATATTTGTTTAGATGTGAAAACAAATAGCCAAAATTAAATCTGTTCATCAAATAGATCTCTTCACAAAACTTGGATCAAACTGCGCCACTACGACCTTTTTGGATCTTCTAAATTTTGGTTACCTTGACTTTTAATGGTGGGACAGAAACCTCTCAGGTTTCATTAATACAAAAAAATTGATTTGTGTTTTGAAGATTAACAAAAGTCTTATGATTTTGGAACGACATGAGTGGAATTTTCATTTTTGGGTAAACTCTCCCTTAAAAAAAAATGCACACTAGTTTACCTCAAACCAAATTAAAGTGCAATTAAGATACAATGAGTGAGAGGAAAAATACATTTTTAATGCTGAATCATATGTAATATTTCTCACCTGGATATGGCACTCTGCCCTTGGTGACCAGCTCAGTCAGCAGGATACCGAAGGACCAGACGTCAGATTTGATGGTGAATCGGCCATACAGCGCTGCCTCTGGTGCAGTCCACTTAATGGGGAACTTGGCTCCTAGAGGAACAATGACACACAATCTCTAAATTACTGCAGTAGAGTCAATGGCTATTACTAAAAGCAAATGTCAGCATTTTAAAACATCCCATTGACTTCTTACCAACTCAATTCAATGGATAATATGAAATGTAGTTGTTTTACCATGTTATTGATAGATAAAGTAGTGAAGGGAATGTGAGAATCTGTTATCAAAAAACTTTCCCATACATCGATCACGAAGGATCACTAGTGAAACAGCTACAAAAACAAATGCATGTGTCATTTTCTCTACTGCCCAGAGGCCTTTGTGCTTTCAAGACTCCCTGCAGGGAAAAATCATCATCAATTTATTTAGGTAATGGCAAGTCAACATGTTCTTCACAATCACAGTGCATTCTGGGAGATAATGGATTCAGATAGTAATTGAGGTAATTCTGCATGATTAGATGCTGATTGCCTTCACTTCCAGCACAATGGCTTTGATGCCAGTAGCAGCATTGTTATTATATTTCACCACACATATTTTGTGTAAAGGTCTGATTTTGTGGATGAAAAAAACCTCAGCTTGCTTTCATTTTCAAATCAAGCTTTGGGTTTATAATAATGTTTAAGGCCATAATGGGTTGAGTTACAGATGAACAAAATGTTTGGTTCATGTCACTTGTGCTTAACACGCATACATATAAAAAAGTAATTAATTCACATTAAACATGGAATTATACAATTAAAAATATATATGCTGTGATTTCCATTCAGGCTTTGTAAATATAATTTGTACAGGGGTAGAATAATAATAATAGTGTTTAAATTATGTTTGATCCACTTTCTTCATCCACTATTCAATGACAACCCAGCAGAATATTATTAAAGAAATATAATATAATTTTGTATAATTTTATAACATTATGCACTGCTCACATCACACACTACTGCACCAGAAAAAGAGACCAGAAAGATTTCTACATTCATATAAAATTCCCTTAGTCAGATGGCAATATGTGATTAGAATTTAAAGCGCATAATAATCGTGATTATTTCAAATATATCCGCAATCAGATGAATTATGAACAGGAAATTATGTAATTATCGCTTCAGGCCGAATTATAGAAAGTGTTAATATACCTTGTCTAGCAGTGTATTCATTGTCTTCAATCAGTCTAGCCAGGCCAAAGTCGGCGATCTTGCAGACCAGATTGTCTCCCACCAGGATGTTAGCAGCCCTCAGGTCTCTGTGGATGTAGTTCATCCTCTCGATGAAGGCCATGCCATCTGCAATCTGGACAAGACAACAGGAAATCAAGCCTCCAGAAATGCTTCTAAAAAGCAAACTGTCAGATCCAGTCATGGAAATCCTATTTTAGGAGCGTCAGAATGCTGCATTTATGGATTCAGATAAGGGGGCACACATGTTTGAAGTTTGGTGCTTAAAAAAATCTAAACCAATGTTCAGATGTGAAAACAGCAGCTTCAAATAGCCACATGTGGGTGAAATCTACAAACAGGTTGCTGAACACAAGCTTAAAAGAAGAAAACAGAAAACAGGACAAAATATTCTTGAGGGAATTTAACAAACAACCTCAAACTGAAAAGCTGTCCATAAGCATCGTCTCGCAAGCTGAGATGTGAGGGGGAGATTGAAGCCTCAGTCTAGCAATGCGGCAGTGATGGGAGCACAAGGAGGCGAGAGGAACGTGAGAGAGAAACGGCAAGCTTTTTTAAGCAAACAGAGCTGAATTGAGTGGACGCATTAAAGTGAAGTGGCCCCACAGGAGTGGCGGTTAAGTGCTCCAGGCATTAGGCGGGAAATGAGGATCATAGTGCCTGGGAGAAACAGACAGGCAGCAGGATGTCATATCAGATATTAAATAAATATGACAGCCAGATGGAGACTGAAACTGGAACCCTGCCGCTCTGGGAGGTTCACTGTGACATGCTTCGACTAACGATTGGGCAGCTACTAATGAGGCTGTTAAATGAGGAAGAGGCTGGTTAACTGAGGTTCTCTCTTACCTGGGCAGCCATGTCTACTAGCTGGGGCAGCTTGAGGTACTTGCCCTCACCCTCCTTCAAGAAGTCCAGCAAACTCCCTGAAAGAGAGAGGCAACGAGTAAATCTTTTTTTCCATCAAAATTTTAAAAACAGGATATGAATCATGTTTCAATTGATAGAATATGAAATTTTATAAAATGTAATAATGTTTATAAAATCATATTTCTACATAATACATTTTAAATCTAATATTTATTACTTATATTATATCCATATTTATGTTTTTTTTTATTTTTATAAATTGATTGCTATTTTACGTTGCAACCATCTCAACACCAAATTATAAAACGGGTATTATATTACTTTTTTTTTTAATTATATAAATAAAATAATGAAACATAATTAGAAAAAAATTATATTAACAAATGTATATGTATGTATGTGTATATAATATATATATATATATATATATATATATATATATATATATATATATATATATATATATATATATATATATATATATATAATGTTTTATAATTTGAATAATGATGTTGTAAGATAAGATATGGTAAATATATATATATAAATGTAATATATATACACACACACACATATACACACATTATATATATATATAGGTCAAGATGCTTAAAAATAAACAGGAAGTGAAGAACAAGAATGCAAGCTACCTTTGCCCATGTACTCAGTGACGATGTAAATTGGCTCCTCGGACACAACGGCATACAGGGGCACCAGCTTGTCATGCCGAAGCTTCTTCATGATCTGGGCTTCCTGCAGGAAAGCTTCAGGAGACATGGTGCCTGGCTTCAGAGTCTTTATAGCTACTTTAGTCGTGCCATTCCAAGTACCTAGACGAAGAAAAAAAGAATTAACAAATCAAAACAAAATTACACAAAAAATTGTTTTTGTAGAGCAACAACTCAGTTATTAATCCCGAAGTGGAACTGAAGTGTTAATTCTTTGATTTTACAATAAAATGTAAATAGAAAATATATTTTTTTAAAACCCAAAATAAAGCCTAAATATTTGTCTATTTAATTAGAAATTATCAGAAAGGATCTGAGAAATCAGTGCAGAAAAGTATGAAAACCTCATTAGTAGTAAAAAAATGTGGGAACACTGAAATATTTTAATACCAAAAGCAAGATTTATACACAAGTCGTCCATGGAATTCCTAATATTCCTAACAAGTATGATATAAAGTTTGTAATATATTTTGGTTAATATTCCTCAATGGTTGTGTGAAACAACACCCTTTTACCTCCTCAAAAACAGCTCTGTTCATAGCGACCCGTTTCGGTAGCCTGACTACGTCAGACTTCGTTATTCCGCTTAATTTCATTTCGCTTCTGTACTCAGTCTGAGATAGCGGCCTATCTATCCGTTTTCCTCCGGCCTGAAAACAGCCGGGCCAATCTGCGAACAGAGGGCGGGCTGAGAGCAGTGACGTAGGTCAGGGAAATCGAAAACGACCGCGGATATGGAGACGCGGACGCAATTTGCTCTGTGGTGGAGAATATTCCCAGCATTAGCAAACTGAAGCCCGAACAAGTATTAAACATTTTGAATGGAGGTGATGTTGTGGCCCTACTCCCTTTGGGAAAAGTTTAATTGATCAACTATTACCGATCGTCAGCGAGAAACTGGGGAGCCTTTTGACAGGTCAGTGTCTCCTTTCTTTTCCAGGTCTTAAATATTGCCATGACATGCTGTAATCTTGCAATTAAGTTGCAGCATTTCCGACAGCCTCGAGATGAACAAAGAGCTGTGTTTAATAGAACTAATCCTAACTTTGACAGTTGGCTGCAAATATTTTTTTGTTTCTCTCTACTGTCAAATATCAGTTTAGAGGCCCTGATTGTACCGTGGATGCGTAGATTAACTTCCCATAATCTGCAAAAGTCGTTTACAGCCATGTTCACTCCGGTATTTCACTCGCATCATCAAGTGTTTACAGCAGGTTTACAGTGGAAGTTCGATCATAGATTTGAGTTTGATGCATGATGTCTGTGGTTCGATGCGGCTGTGTCGGCGCATAACATACGTCATAAACTTATCTGATTGGCTTAAGGGTAACCAATGATTTTAAACTTCAGACAAGCGCCCCCTAGCGAGAGAGAAAACACTTCTCTATTATGCCATTCCAGACTGTCTACGAACCAAAGTGAAGTAGCAGAGTCTGGTATTACCAGGCTACCGTTTCAGTGCATGTCTCTTTAAATGATAAAGAGCAACTGCTCACCCCACCCCTCTCTTCTGTGGGGCGTGTTGACACAAGACACGTAAAGTGCAGCCTTGGCAGACAATATACACATATGACATCATATTGCTCAGAAAATCTAAACGGCTTGATTATTGAGAGTGTTTAGACTTTAAAAAAAAAAAAAAATAAAAGGAGTGAATGGATTTTTCTCATTGTAGGATGTTGTGTTCACACACTGCAAAGACACATTTATATGCAAACACCATATAAAAGTGAATTTTGCAATGACCCCTTTCAGAAATCTACCAAACCGGGTGAAGTATGTACATTTGCCAGGACAGACCATTGAGCATATCGCTAAAACGGCAATGACAGATTGCCAGCTCATGACAAAACAGTAATGTGGAGCCTATTATGCATGTTGAAACAAACATACTCAGACAATAAGTGGAATTTCTGACATAGTTTTCTATGATCTGGCAGGTTGGAGCTTGCAGCAAAGCTAGCTTTCAGAGCTGTGACGAAAGACACGGGTTCTTAATAATCACTTTCACACCTCCCGCTAGTACATAAACACTTAAATGCTGTGGTGGATTTATAAAACAACAGACGTATAATATGACATTCACAGTAGAGGAGAGAGGGGTAAAGTGTGCCAGGTGCTTTGGGGAATGAGTTTGAATTCTCTGTATGTGCATTTGTCTTACCCATCCAGACCTCTCCGAAGCAGCCCTGACCCAGCTTGAGCTCCAGACGCAGTGACTCTCGTGGGATTTCCCATGCGTCTTTAGCCAGACCCTGAGTCTGGGGCTTCACCGTCGGACAGACTGTGGTCAGTCGGTAGCACAACCCATCTGCATGCTCTACACACACACACACACACACACACACACACACACACACACACACACACACACACACACACACACACACACACACACACACACACACACACACACACACACACACACACACACACACACAGAGTGATGTCAGAGAGAACACAACGGTCATAAACCCTAAGTAGATGAGACTAGTTTTCCTTGAATTAGAATTACACCTGTGAGTGACACGCCCATATCCAGACAATAGACACTCCCTAATAAAACCAACTGGGATTTCAATACAGTTTCGTTCAGTACATTATGACCCGTGATAAAAACTGTAACTCAAACATAATTTAAAAACAAATAACAGTGAATGAGAGAAGTGCTGAGCAAAATGAATCAATGCCGTTCTGAATTAAACAAGGTGTGTGATATCTTTCAAATTTCAAACAATAGGGGACCATTAAAAATAAGACTACAAAATGAACTAGGTGAGGGCAAAAGACATTCATCATTTATCCCGCCATAAAGCCAATTAATCACTGTCTTTCAAAAAAATGATTAAAATCTTCACAAAGCGAGTCTCACAGAGAGAGCCAGACAAGGACTGATGGCCTTTCATTAAGCCTTGACATTCTTCAGATAAGATGAATCTGAATTTGTTTCTTTCACAGGTCCTCAGGTCTATGACAGAAAACAATTAAATCCACTACTCAAGTGGGAATTTAAACATTAAACATAGACATTAATAGTGAGTTGGTCCTTCCTAACAGCATCCCCTCTTCTGGCAAGATTTTTTACTACATTTTGGAACTTTGCTATGGGGACTTACTTTATTTAGAGTTATTTAGATGATTTTCACTACTGTTCAAAAGTTTGGGGGTAGTAAGATTATTCCTAAAGAACTGTATAATTTTATTCAGCAAGGATGCATTAAATTGATCAAAAGTGACAGACATAGTCACAAAATACTTTTTATATCTTTTGAACATTCTATCAATCAAAGAATCCTGAAAATGTATCGCAGTTTCCACAGAAATATTAAGCAATAAGAATTTAACAGAACAAAATGTGTTCAATCAAAAGTACATCTTTAAAACAACAAAAACTGTGCTGGGCTTGTGGAGGCTTGTACCAGACCAAACACAGTAGAGCATTTCTAAATGGACCCCTTCTTTTTACACAGGGCATTGTTAGGCTGGAACAGAATAGGTACACCCTGCTCTACTGTAAATGTTTGTTTAAGGAGATTGTATGGCCGTATGATTGATTTTATGGACCTGCTAGCAATGAGTGTAGCTGAAAAGCCAAACCCTTAGATTAGAAGAGTCACCACATACTTTTTGTTATGCATTTCACATCAAGTAATCCTGCTTTGAGAGCTTAACCGCTGAGGTAAACATAACACTGGTTTGATGGCTTGACAAAACCACAATTAGGAGAATCTGATGGTTTTGCTTTGTGGGGACTGACGTCAGCTACAACAACAGAGCTGTGGCAGGATACTCGCGTAGCGTCTCATAAGGTCAAAGAAGTGTCGATGTCAAAAGCCCTCTCAGAGGTTCTCCTGTGAAAACTAATCCAAGATTGACTGACAGTCTGGGTGAACGGGGACACGTTTCTCACAGCAGACGTCAGGCACCTGTAAGCGCTAGTCAGCTTCAAACCAACACTCTGCCATCTCCACATGCCTGGTATTCTGGGCTTCTGTACTCCACACAAAGTTTCTGGCCATGTCAAGTTTTACTCAAAACCCTAAAGGTCCATTTGTATCGGAAGAGATACAATAAACAATATTGTTTCTTTAGGTTTTTCTACACTACGGTTCAAAAGTTTGGGGTCAGAAAGATTTCTTTTAAAGAAATGTATTATTTTAATTCAGCAAGGAGGATGCATTAAACTGAAAAAAGTGCAAGTATATATTTCAAATAAATACTAGTATTTTGAACTTTCTAGTAATCAAAGAATCCCCCCAACATTTTTATCATGCTTTCCACAAAAATATTAAGCAGCAGAACTTTCATCATTGATAATAATACATTTTTCTTGAGTACAAAATCAGCATATTAGAATGATTTCTGAAGGATCATGTGACACTGAAGACAGGAGTAATGGTGATGAAAAAATTTATGAAATACAGGAATATATTATATTTGGAAATATATTAAATTATAAATCAGTTATTTTTAGGGGCCAAGCACCGAAGGTGCGGTGGCACCTATTGTATCTGTTCCGGTTCTTATTATTCTTCCGTTTCTTCTTCTTCTTCCGACTGGGCGTCTATGGCAGCCCATAGAACCGTTTGCGGGAAAGTTATGAAATTTGGTACACTGATAGAGGACAGTCTGAAAAGTCACCAGAGCAAATTTGGAGTCTCCAACTCAATCCCTCTAGCGCCACCAACTGTCCAAAGATTTACTCATGTTTATGCTTATAACTTTTGAACCATAATGGCTAGAATCACAAATCCTTTGTCCTCTTATTCCTTGGCTCATGCCGATTCGATTGCACCCTATGACGTCATTTTCCGTCACGACAATTTGTCCGCCATTTGTAATTATCCGAAAAAGCTACTTTTTCGAACTCCTCCTAGGCCGTTGTTCCGATTCTCACCAAAATTGATCCAGATCATCTCCAGACCGTGCTGACAAAAAGTTATGGAATTCATAAAAACGCTGCAAGTTGTTCTCGAATACCACGCAAATTAATTTTAAGTAGCGCTTGCGAAAACAGACATAAGGCTGTATCTCCGCAACGCTTTATCGTATTCAAACCAAACTTGGTACATGTCATTACAAGCATGACCTGAGGCTACATGCTGCGTTTCGGCGCAGCGCCACCTACTGGTCCAGAGATACGAAAAATTGCTATTTTTGCTCATAACTACTGAACAGTTTGTCCAAAAATAATAAAGTTGGTCTTGTTAGATTCAGGGCGTCATGCCGAGTCGACAGATATCCAATTTTCCCAGATCGGCCATTTTGGCTGTCGGCCATTTTGAATTATGTGCTAAAATGCTGTATTTTATGAACGCATGAACGAATTGTTACGAAACTCGGTATGGGTCATCAGTACGATACCCTGAAGGAGCCTGAGAAGTCTCGAAACAGCGCCACCTAGTGGCAAAATTGATTTTTCAAATGCTGATAACTCTGGTTGTGTTTGACGTATTTTCACGGGAGTCATCTCGTTGGGATCCTGAATCCTTGCCGAGTCCACAGATACCAAATATGCTTAGGTTTTGTTTACGGTTTGTGTAGCGTTGTGATTTAGCGCTTAAAAAACATTTGCCGATATCTTCGAAACCGCTTGTCCGATCGAGACGAAACCACCGCCAGAAGTTTGGAAACATAGGTCGATAGGCTAAACGCTAATGCCCAAATGCGAAAATATTGATAGTAAGGGGTAGTAAAATCCAATCAAAGTCACGTGTCAGTCATTTTTTATGTGTTTATTCACATAAATGTATATAACTCCAAAACTAAATGAGATATTTTCACCAAATTTTACACACACATGTATGGGCTCACTTTGAGGTCACATAAAAAAAATGGTGGGATTGAGCCTCTTGGTGGCGCTATAATAGAACGTAACATGCTATTCTTAACGAATGCATTGGTGTAACATTACAAAACTCAGCATGTGCCATCAGCACCATGCCCTGAAGGTACTCAAAACATTTCGAGACAGCGCCACCTTTTGGTCAAAAGTTTATAACATAATTTCTAAAAACTTTTGAATAAATCTGCGTATTTTAATGCCACTGGTCTTAAGGTTTGTCATTGTCACCAGACTCTGACCACATCACATCGTTTTTGTAACTACGCCACCTATTGGTCAAAAGTGATAATCCATTAAATCACATTTTTTGTTAATTAGTGTGATTTTTAAGCCATTTTGCCTAAATTAATCTTTAAATGTCTTAAATTGCTCCTTGCTGCAGTTGGTCTGACACATGTTGACATGTCTTGTCGTCTTCTTTGCGCTTGGCCCCGGTTATTGCTGCTTGCAGCTATATTTACATTTTAAATTGCTGCATTTACAAATAATTGCAGTCTTGGTGAGCATAAGAGGCCTCTTTCAAAAACTTAAACTTTTGATAGTGTATACATCCTATAACTTCAGTAGGACTCAAAACTTGACCCAAGTGGATGTGCTAACCTGTGTAATGCTTCACCAGTTTCTGTAGAGTGTCAAACTGAGCTCTTGTGGTGATGTAATAGCCTCCACTGTCAAGCTTTCGGATTTTGTAGTGTTTCACGTTGTCTCCCTTCATCTCATCCCAGTCCCGTATTGAGAGAGAGTAAGCCCCTGCCACGATGAGAGGACGAAATAGATTCAAATATTTCTGATTTGGTTTGGTTTTGAGTACCAGTGCTGTACATGTCTTAAGATAGATAGCAATTCACTTACCTTTAGTGGTCTCACTTTCTCGGACCAAAAATGTGCCCCGCTGGTTTCCAGGAACCAGTAGCAGTCGCTCAGCATCTTTACGACCCATTTTTCCAAAGTACCATCTGTGAGATGGAAATAAATGAAAATAAATCACTTGCCCAGCCATGTTAATGTGGAGCATGGAATGCTCTGGAACATATAAAAGGCAGTCTGATGAAAACTAAACTAGTATTAAAAAAAAAAGTCTGATGAAGAATGTGCTTTTCTCTGAAAAGCAAAAACTGACTTAAGTTAATTAAATTGGTCAGAATCTGTCCTGAATGAATGTGTCAGTGTCCAGGTAACTGGGAAAATAAGACAAAAACGACACAAAAAAAAACAACCTTTACAACGACTAAAATATTTGGGGCCAGATGTTTTAATGTTTTTGGAAGAAGTCTTTTAATATTCACCAAGACTGCATTTATTTGAATGCAAAAGTACATTAAAAATGTATATTATGATTACAGTTTAAAGTAACAGTTTTCTATTTAAATACATTTCAAAATGTAATTTATTCTAGAAGGCAAAACTGAATGTTGAAAATAGTTGTTCTGCTTAATATTTAGGTGGAAACCATGATTTTTTTAAAAGTCATTACTGTCACTTTTGATCAATTTAATGCATCCTTGATGAATAAAAATTAATTTCTAGAAAAAATATAGATATTACTGACCCCAAAAGTGAAAGGAGTTCAAAGTAGTCATCTTGATAACTGATGATTTATATCTTGATGATTTGTTATAAAGCAGTAAAAAAAAACATCAAGGCATAATTCAACACTACTTTTTTAAATGAGCAATGCAGAATGTTATTTAATCATGTTCACTGATTTGAATTTATATGAATATTATAATATATATTTTTTTTACAAACAAATCACTGAATCACAATTGATTAACTGAAATATGGCGCTTTTCCACTGCATGGTACGGTAAAACTCGCTTTAAATGGTACCACCTCTGTTGAGGTTCCAAGTGTACCGTACTGATACTAAAATGTGACGTGAAAACACTACAGATCACTGATTGATCAGACAGAATCGTCACTACCAGCGTCATTGTATTTGCGAGACATCAAACACGCTAGATTTAAATAGCCAGTAACAGCCACCGCTGTACCACCGGTTTTAAAACTACTTGCTTGACTTGCTTAAAGAAAAATGACAAACAAAAAAAAACGTCCAAAAAAGAAATGGCCGAATAGTGGTCAGTGGACGAAGTGCAGACGTTACTCTCATTGGTTGCTAAGGAACGGATAAACTATAACGATCAGTCTATAATCCCACCCACTTTGAAGCGGTACTAACTGCAGTGGAAAAGCAAACCGAGCTAAAGCGAAATAATATGGGTGAAGAAGGGAGTAACACTGAAAGAGAGACAGACAAAGTTTGTAAGTCAAAAAGAGAGTCTTTTGTCTTGCAGTCATGTGTTTGTTGGTGTGTTTGTCAGCACCAGGGCTCTGGGCGTACGTGTGACCGGCCATCACGCTCTCTTAATTACGGCATGAAGAGATGAGATGATTGGATAAGCACAGGAGGAGAGGAGTTACTTACTCTTCCGCCTGGATGGAGTCTGCAGGGGCCACGTAATTACTGGGAATGTAGCCCTTCTGCCCTGTGTTGATGGACCGAGCCTCCCACCAGTCTCCCTCTCTATGGACCAAAGCAAAAGACACAACCGAATTATCATGCTCATGTCCTTTACCACAAACAGAACAGTATCAACAGTAAAAATGCAGGGAAGTGAAGGAATTTGAAGCTTATGATTAAAAATGTCAGGGTCGTTACAGAAGGAAAAAATGAGCAGTGAGCATTTATTGAACGCTAAACCTGGCTAGTGGTTGAACAGATGGCCCATTATGGAAATACATTAACCCAGACAGATTTCGCCCTCGACGAACTTAGAATACAATGATGGATTAAAAAAGAAAATAAAGAAATATTCACAGACACATATCCATCTTTGACATTCATTGATATAATGCAATCCCAAGCCCTTTACCTTTACCATCACAACTAAATGGCTAACCCTAAAACCAAATGTGATCCTGGACCACAAAAGCAGTCTTATGTGTCAATTTTTTAAAATTGAGATTTATACATCATCTGAAGTCTGAATAAATAAGCTTTCCGTTGATGTATGGTATGTTAGGATAGGACAATATTTGGCCGAGATAAAACTATTTGAAATCTGGAATCTGAGGGTGCAAAAAAATCGAAATATTGAGAAAATCGCCTTTAAAGGTTTCCATTTCTGTTGGTTATTGTGCTGCATCCACTTACAAAAATACAATTTTGATATATTTAAGGTAGGAAATTTACAAAATATCTTCATGGATCATGATCTTTACTTAATATCCTAATGATTTTTGGCATAAAAGATAAATCGATAATTTTGACCCATACAGTGTTTTGTTGGCTATTCCCACAAATATACATGTGCTACTTAAGACTGGTTTTGTGATCCAGGGTCACAAATGTTAACCCTTAAACAGCTCTTAAAAGGGGTTCAGAACTCATTTACTAATTTTGCCCTCACTCCAATGGGCTAAAACTCAAACTGGTCACAAAAGATAACTATACAAGTATACAAACAAAATGAATTTGGTGGTTGCAAAATTCTGGGAATTTTCAAAGTTCGGAAACTTTCCACGGGAATTAATGGGAATAAACTGGAAATTTGGAAAATTGCAGGTTAGCCTACAACAGGGATATTAAATGTAGTGTTGAAGCATCTTGCAGCATAATCTTGGTTAAAACAACCAGATTGCATACAAATTCAGTTGAATTCAGTTTCTACCCTGCACATTCCTCAATCACATGCACACAGCAAACTACTTACTGCAGGGCTATTGAGGCCACACCCCTGAATTAGCTTTAATATTACACACTTTTTTGAAAGGGGGGGGGGGGGAGGGTGTCATGGGGAATATGTTTATTTTATTCAACATTCATGCTTTTTGTTGTTCAATGAAAGAATCGATGAAAGTTCAACTCACAAATAAATCAAAGTCAAAAATGTCATTTTTAAAATTTATATTAGATTGCATGCATGTCTGCTTATGACCAAACAAAATGCTTACATACATGTTTGTATATGACGCAGTTTGTATAAATGACCCCAAATATCCAAATAATTCCCGTTAAGTTTCCAACTTGGAATATTTACAAAATTCCCCAGCTTAACTTCCCATGGAAATTTTCAGCCCCTTTGCAACACTAGTTGGTATGCATGTATGCATACATCTATATACAGTATATCTATACAAAGACACACACTTATTTATTTACTACAACTTTACTGCAACACGACATGTCCAAGCCATGTCACACCAGAGTGGACGTGAGCGTATGAGCAAAGTAAAGGAACTCACGTGTTGTTGATGATCTGAAATCTATCGCCTTTCTTGAAGGAGAGGTCATCTGATGTCCTGGCTTCATAATCATATAAGGCCACAAAGAATGTTACGCCGCCTGCAAGAAAAATCAATGTAGGTTGAATGTTTAAAGGTTGTGTAAAGATGCAAATCACAGGCTCAGACAATACAATAATGGCTAGTTAGCCGCCAAGTAACTTAATTTTTTACATTTGAAATTACAGCATCGGATGCTATTTCAGCCACATAATAGAGTTTAGTTACGCATTTATAGACACGATAAATGAGGTGTTCATTGATCTTTGTTCTCGGCTTGGTCATCTCTACAGGCAGTTATCATTAGCCGGCTCGCTCTTTGTCTTGGCTACATAAACAATGGGAGTTTCATAAGCATGCTTTATGGATGGCCTAGTTGGATGCAAAGAAAGACTGGAGAGCTGAGATGGTTTTAATTGTGAGGGAGGACAAAAGGAATGGGTTGGATTAAACCTAAACAGGCCCCCGAGAACAGATTATCCATTAAGAAGAACAGAGGGCTGACCAGCTGATTCCATCAGCTATCACACAACACACACACACCACACACACACACACACACACACACACACACACACACACACACACACACAAGAAGTCTAACGGTTATGACATGTGCATGGGTGCTGTCGATTTTTCTGTTTGGCTATTAAATTGGATCCGGTTTGAACCTGTCGATGATGAGTAATTAGGGTTGTCACAAAAGGAAAATTGCAGTAGTTGATACAGCTACCAGCGAAATTTCTTTAATATAACTGCGATACACAGCAAAAACTATATATATATAAAAAAATAATATATTAATTCATGTGTATTGTAATTGCAAATATAATATATAATGTTAATGTTATTCACTTAAGTGTAATATAAAATATACATAATACTGTTGACAACATTATTAATACAAAAAAATGTGCATTGTAATTGTAAAAATCAGTTAATGTGAAGCTAGCTGTGGATTATCCCACTTATACTATGGTCATTTGCCAGCACTGACAAGTTAAATTTGTTTTTGATGTTTGCAATATTTGGCAGGAAGGGTAAAAACTTTTTTTTATGTCAGTTATGGCTTGTTTGATCTAGCATTCTGACCACTTTGACTCAGTATACTGATTTACGTATGCACACATGTATATGTATATTATTTTTTCAGCTCATAGCATCATGTAACTTTCAAGTATTTCTCATTTAAGCAAACATTATTTATTTTTTTCCAAGTACTTATTGGAGTAAACAGCCAGTAATGGGCTAAACAACAAAGAAATAACCAGAACGAGCACTTTTTCCATTTATTTTATCAATCTTGTTGATTAATAACAATATACTAGATAAGAATAGAATTTTTTTTTGTTGGATGTAAACAGCAAAGTAATGAAAAGTTGTATATTAATATACTGCAGGTCAGGCATCTTAACCAAGTAGTGAACATCCACATGCTGCTTAACCTGGTTGATTGCAAGGTTTGAGGCACTCAGCACAGAATACTTGGTATTACAGGTACTGTAGAATGACTGGTTGCATGTATTTTAGTATTGACATCTGACATCCCTAGATTATAACGGCAATATGTGAACAGTTTAAAAGATGCCAGAAATAATACATTTTATGTGGGTGAGCTGGGTACACTGTCTTCTGCCCGCCCACTGACACTGACAAGATCTTAAAAACTCTCCAGATTTTCCCTGGAGACGATTTCCATCAGAGCACACTGGATTTAGCAGTTAAGAAAAGACTATCAGATCAAATGCTGCCTGTAAAAGAAGATACGTGAACAGCACTTTCCCTGTGACAAGACATGATGTGATAATTACACTATTTATAGCCTGAATAAAAACTGTGCCATTTACAGAGGACACACAAAGATCTAATTCTTTCAGTTTTCTGCTGTAGAAGACACATATCACATTTATACCCAGCCTCTTAGAGTCAGGGAGAGCAAAACTTGGTATCAAGAGATCTCTTCACGGCACTGCCTTAAGCGTAACAAAGAAATGATCACTGAACAAAGAGTAATAAATCACATTAGTTCCCCTCTCCTTTTTATTTAGGCCTGCCTACTACAAATGCAGTTTGTAATTCTAATTTAATGAAACACACTGGCTATATTGTTTTAGTGGTCTCATTAACATAACATCTGGCTTCCATGAACTCTGATTTCATAAAAGTGCTTACATACACAAACAAAACACCAAACACAACCTTTATCCTCATGGTGACCCTGAGCTTTTGAATGAGCTATGGCGCTATAGATGCCATATTGTATGTGAGAAATTAATAGAAATTAGTCTGTGAGGGATATATAAAATATTGAAATTGTTTATATTTTTATAGTATATAGTATATAGTATATTTTTATAGTAATATATAGTATATTTATATATTATAGTTTAATTCATTTCAAAAGATGTAATTACTTAGAAGCTGCTCATTTGTACACGATGATATTAATGCATTGTTATTGCCCATTTATCTTTACATTTTCATAATGTTAAATAAACTGAATTACTGCTATATAAGCACCAAAAAGATTGTACGAATGATCTTAAGTTAGCATACACAAAGACTATTTCATGTCAGTTTCTGCCGAATACATTTCCTGATTTGTTCCTTATTTTGATGTTGGATAAAATCCTTTAAAATGACATTTTATTCCTTTACATTTAAGATGAAATCAATCGTTTGTTTGTTTTATAAATGAGGCCCCTGGATTGGAATGAAGAAATGTCAAAACCTGTGATCCATGAGGCCAGACCTGGTATCAGACATCGGATATGGTTTCCTTAGACAAAGCTACTTCACAGAGGTTCAGGCAGAGCTCTTATCGCCCATCCACTCACCTGTGACGGCACCAGGGAAGGGGCTGCTCACAGCAACAGTGGAGAAGGAAGAGGAGGCTCCACCGAAGGGTGTGATGACAGAGGAGGAGCCACCGAATGGGGTGAGCCCTGTTGAGCGGCTGTTGTAATTGTTGGTGGGGCCCTTCAGGGCAGGTGACTGGCCCATCTGGGTGGGGTCTGGTCCGTAGAGACCCATGTGAGACCCAGGGGTGGGATTGGTGGGATCTGGTCGGTACTTCTGTGTAGGACCCTTGTCCTCTTTACTCTTGACACAGCCCATAGTCAAGCCTGTGGAAAGAGTAGTTCATATTTACCAGCTCTCATGGCATTTTTGGAATGCAATCTTGACCTATCATAGCAATTGCAACCATTTATTACTGCAATCAAATTAATGTAAAACATGTCATATGTGACTGTTGATTCCCTGAAAAAGGCTCTCTGATTTTGTAACTGCACACATTGTAAATCCACAAACACACGACAAAGGTTTGGGGTCCGTATTTTTTAAAAAGTTTTTGAAAGAAGTGTCTTGTGTTCAACAAGCCTGCAATTATTTGATCCCAAATAATTGAACATCGTAAAACAGCAAAATTGCCATTACAATTTAAAATAATAATTTTAAAATGTAATTTATTCCAGTGATGGCAAAGCTGAACTTGCAGCATCGTTACTCCAGTCTTCAGTGTCACATGATCCTTCAGAAATTATTCTAATATGCTGATCTGGTTCAGGATTCTGTGATAAATAGAAAGTTCAAAATAATAGCATTTATTTTAAATATATATTTTTTTACATTACCAATGTCTTTAAAGTACACATTTATTTAAAAACATATCTTACGGATTCCAAACTTTTAAACAAATGTATACATTTATAACACCATACATTGTTATATTACCTTGGCATTAAATTGCTGAAAAACTAGATGTGATGGTGTTTCTAATACAACGGTCGAGGGAGTGACAGTAAATTGGACAACTTTCTCCGATTGCTGTAATGAATCTTTTTTTTTTTACCTGGAAAATTCTTCAAAATATCATACAGGTTTGGAAAGATGAGTATACTATGTCAGAATTTAACTCAAAGTATGAGCAGGAGCACCATAACTAATTTTAAGGTTGTTTCCTTAAAGGGGGGGTGAAATGCTGTTTCATGCATAGTGAGTTTTTTACACAGTTAAAGAGTTGGATTACCATGGTAAACATGGACAAAGTTTCAAAAATGAAGTTGTAAGTTTGATGGAGTATTTCTGTTCCAAAAATACTCCTTCCGGTTTGTCACAAGTTTCGGAAAGTTTTTTTTCGAATATGTAACTACGTGACGTCAGAGTGGGCGGAATTTCCTTATACGGGTCTTAAGGCACTTCTCCCGGAAGTGCGCGCGCGCATCTGTAGCCTAGAGCGTACGAGAGCGTCCATCAGACCGCTGTGCTCTGCTGCGTTGCGATCAAAACAATGGCACCAAAAAGTGTGTTTTTGGTTGCCAGGGCAAGACAACACTGCACAAATGTCCAAAGAACCCAGAGTTAAGGGACCTGTGGATGGATTTTGTTTTTCCAGAGCAGCAACGGAGTTGCACAAGTGTTCTTATTTGTTCCCTTCATTTCGGCGGTAGCTGCTAATAGTTTTATAAACAAGGCACAGTTCGACGATTTGCAGATCGCCTAATACTTAAAGATGGAGCAGTCCCAACGAAGGTTCACGGAACCGCAGGCGGTGAGTAAAACTGCTTCAAATGTAGTGTGTTGTTAACTATCGGCGTGTAAGCACAGCAAGTAAACAACATGATCACGTACAGTTAATGTATCGATGGAGCATGCGATGTATGGTGTGTGTTTGTGTGTTTAAATGCAGTTGTTTAGCTGGCCACTGTAGGTGTCAGTTTGTTTATTGTAAAACTAAATCATGTCCTCATAAACCACGAGTCTGTCTGTTTACAACACACGCAAAAGCTTCGCGCGCTCCCGCCCACACGGCACGCCTCCACCCGCTCAGGTTTTTCCGGAAAGACTCGTACAGCCTGTCTATCTTTTATAAATATAATAAAACTAAAGACTTTTTGGAGATATGAAGGATGCAATACTACTCTATAGGTACTCAAGATTAACATGAGATTGAGTGAAACTGAGTATTTCACCCCCCCTTTAACATGACACGCAAATGAAAGTGGATGAAATGCAGAATGAAAGTGGACATAAAAAGATGACAAACATGAAAAATGTTTTCACAATGAAGGAACCCCAAATCAGAGCTCAGCACGAGCATCTGCTTCCTGTTACTTGCCAAATCAAAACTGCTTTCAACAGACTTGCCGTCATTCCACAGCAATGCACATGTCAGAGTTAATCACACGAGCGTCTTTTGAGCAGAGCTGGGTCACAGATCCATGTCCCTAACAACCCACACAAACGTGTCAGGTCGTGTTGACTGCTCTGTGTGGTCAATGTGATAGGAGGGCTTTACCCTCAGAAGCAGAGCTCGAGAGAGATGACAGTATAATCTCCAGACGTCCCGTCCCTGCTTGTGTTTCTGCCAGGCCTCTTTGTCTGGGATACACTCGGCACGGAGCAGGCACACATGTGCTGGGGAACGAGGAATGCGAGCGTGGCCTTAAAAGAACAGGTGGCCTTGAGAGGAGGGTTACAAGACACAACAGGGCCACCACACATGGAGCACAGATAGCTGGGAAAAACAGACGACAGACAACATATAGAGTGCGGCAGTGTTGTTATGGAAGTAAAAATCCCATTCATTTTCCCATTCATTTTCAAAATACCCCCTTATATATCATGGTCAAATTGTCGCTTTTTGAGGGTGAGCAAAAACTTTTTGTGTCTGTCCCTTTAAATGCAAATGAGCTGCTGCTCCCGGCACAGAGGGCGGAGATTCAACAGCTTGTGTCCTGAAATTGTCAAAACCTTTTGTTTAAACCGGAGTCAGACAAAGATGAAGAGTCAAGAAGAAGTGACAACATGTAGACAACATTTCTGAATGGTTGTTGATGAATTTATGCAACTTATGTGTCATTGATTAGCATATGTCATGATAATCTACAAATCACGTTCCCGAGGCGGGGTTTATGTACATTTTAGGGTTAGTGATGTCACTAACCCAGGAGGAAAATCGTGTAGTTCCTACCAACCATTTGTTGTAGTTCTTAAAAAGCAATTTCTTTAAAAGAAAATCTCTCTTTGCTTTGAACTTTGAGTGTCGTAACTTTGCAGATGTTGTTTATGCTCAAACAGCAACATTACACACTAACTAAAGTTAAAAAAGTGAAATCATAATCAATGATAACCCCTTTAATGCTGATGGTAAGGAAAACATCTCAATGTACCTCAAAACAAGTAGGCCCTAATGTATTGCTTAGAAACATTCTGTTCAAGTCATCCTTGCGATGGAGGTTCGGGTTGAATAACTAGTTCTACCAATGTTTCATCATTAAACTCATGCTCTGATTGATATGGTAAACGTCATCTTTACAGTGTGTGTACAATCGCTGAGTTTTAAGAAGCCTCCTGAGCTGAAGTTCAGTTATGGTAATGGTCGTCTACCTTCCGACAAGTACTGTACGTGGTAGACCATACACAACAGACTGGACCGCCTGGCCAATCAGAGCAGAGTAGGCTCGCGAAAAGGAGGGATTTAGAGAGACTGATTTATCTGACGAGTCATTTGAGGATCATTGAAAAATGTGGTGATGTTCAGTGTATATTATGAGAAAATTAAAAAAATCTTTTTTTTACCTTTGATGCATATAAACCTGTTGTAGGAAACCTCCAAAACAAAATTAGGAGCCTTTAATATAGCATAAAATTGCTACTTTTTCCAAGATATTTAAGTTTTTACATTTTACGTCTGTGTATTTTACAGATTGTACCTGTCACCTTTCCTGTTTTATTTATAGATTTAATAAAAAAAATCCATTCAAAGATGTTTTTAGTCATTTCTGGTTTATATTGCGATCCCTTCTCTTTATTACTCACTTGTACCTTTAATTTCTTTTTCAGATTTTCAAATACTTTTTTTGCTTCAAATCAAAGTTTGTAATGATTACCTCATAGCTAGCAGGTTTGGTTCATAGCTTATAACTCACAAATTAAGACTTTTTTAAAATCCCTATGGAAAAAAGAATGGGAAAAATACTTCCGCAGAAAAGGCCATTGGAAATGTGGGAGGCACTCTATAGGGGAGTGTTTTGAAAAGGGAAAATTCAAGCAAAACGATGTGATAAAGAGTGGTTGAGCTTGAGTGGTTAGCTTGAAGTGGGCTGAACATGTCCTGACACGTGAACTGTATCTGCTCCTCTTGACCTGTGAGGAAACCGCTAGAAAGGTGTCACCTCCTCAGGACAGGATAAGCCAATGATGGGTGCTTGTAAACATGCCAGAATGGGCTTTAATCAATCCCAGCTCTGAGAAGCGGCAGACACGAAGCAACTGAAGAAAGATCTGACCTCTGATGGAGTCATATAAAGCTCAGCACTACATCATCTGCTTCTAATACCCATAATGCAATTTCAAAGGCTAGGCCTGAGGGGACCGCAGGATCCTTTCAATGGAGAGAAAATGTATACATACAACTTATATAGGAGTTGGCGATATGACCAATATCTTGTATCAGGATAGGAGTAATTTATTATTTATTAATTAGTTATTGCTGCATTTTGGGTGGTACCTGACGTCTGACTGGTTAGTGCTAGGACGGTCGGTGGTCTAGAAAGGCGAAATAAAATGATACTGGATTTGAAAGCACACAGTGATACCTGAAATCACTTTAATCAGTATTTTGTTGTTTGATTAACATTAATGACACAGACAGCAGCAAGTAGATTGGCTACCATCACTTTAAGACCGAATGCACTGATCTAATGCACTTTCTCAACTGTTTTTATTCACTTAAGACATTAATGACTGTTTAAGAGGGTAATCGCAAAGATGGGCATATTGACATAAGTATGTATACAAGTATGTGTGTGCATATTCGCTCAAGCCCTGAATTTAATTCAGTACTCATGCTCTATGAGCAGCAGCTTCATGTGCGAGCGTCTCTCAGACAGCACGTATATAACGAAACGAGTTCTCTTTCGCTGCTATTTGGGATTCAACGGTTTACAATCACTTGTTTTTAAAAGCAATGCTTGAAAATGCATGCAAATTATAAGCTTTTATGACGGCGCAGCACGGCAACGTCACATGAGCGTGTAATCATTAGAGTTCAAACTCTCTACCGGTTGACAAATTTTTACAGGTTAATCGTGTCCACCAGTATATCACCCACCCCCGCCCTGACAGATGAGATTCAATCAATTCAACCTCTGCTAGAATCTTCAAGTTTAAAAATCATTTACATCTGATCTACTAGTGAGCATGAGTCATCATGACTCATGATGCGATTAACCCTCTGGGGTCTGAGCTGTTTTCGGGCTCTTTCGGTGTTTTGGTATGCCCTGACATTTGTGCTTATTTCAGCTACTTAAAACATACCATTTGCCAACATATAAATTTGCTGTATTCAGCACAAACTCTGCTACAATAATATGTGAGCAAAATGGATGTACATGTTTGCATTTTATAGAAAAAAAATAATATGCGTGGTTAGTACGTTTTGGGAAAAAAATGTCACCGCAATAAGGCCATTTAACACATACTGAATAGTTGTAAACAATACTTTTGAGTTACTATTCTTGTAGGCTAGAACTTTTACTTCAAAATGAAGTGAAAATCATTCTGACCACTCTTTCAGAAAGATCAATATAACGATTTGAATTTCTTACATCAGTTTTTGGGTCATTACTGCTGTATGCGTGGGAGTGTTAATGCCCATGAATATTAATGTGATTTACACCTGGGGAGACTAAAGACACTCCCCCAATGTGCTAATGCCCCATCAAGGTGCTGTGAGGCAGCCTGAACTAAGAATGATTCGATGTATAAAAAGTTAAAAAGAACAGCATTTATTCAAAATAGAAATCTTTCCTAAGAACATAAAGACTTAAAGTCATTCATATCACTTTCAAAAAAAAAAAAAAAAAAAGTCCAAACTTGTTTTTTTTTATATAAAAAAATATATAAAATATTGCTTATATAGTGCTTATATAAATAAAAAAAGTGCATTCAAAGAATCCTAAAAAAACTAATCACAGGTTAAAAAAAATTAAGCAGCATAACTGTTTACAACATTGATTTAAAAAAAAAATTATATCAGAATGATTTCTGAAGGCTGATGGTGACGATGTAAAAACAACAAAACAAAAGCAAAAAACTGTTAGCACATTATCCAAAGTAAACTGATGGACTATTATGATTATAGATGCACAATGTATCTGTTGATGGACAGAGAAACATCCATTGATTGGTAGACTGCGTAACCGCGAGTATCTGTTTATGGCTCATCGACCGCACGCATTTACTGATACACTCAATGAACGGCTGTACCTAATACAAATAAAACATCTCTAGTTAACTAGTAGATCATTCATTTAGTCCGCTCTTAAATAAGAGATCTAGAGCTAAAATGTTTTGTTTTTGAACTCAAGCTGAGCGCTCGTGTCCTGCTATCAGTGTCATGGATACAGTGAGTCTCTTGTGGCGGCGCGCGCACAGAACGTGCTTTTCAACTATTGCCATTGCGGACACTATTCATTCCGGTGAAATCACAAAATAAAATGCACACAAACGTGTGTCCTATATACGTGTGTGTTTGATATAGACTGTAACCACTGATGAACATATTCGGTTTTGATGAGAGAAAAAAAATATGCTAGTGGTGGATTCGAACCTGTAACCTCTAACACGCTTGGCAATTGATCTAACCACTAGACCACCGGAGAACTCAAACAAAACTTGCAGATCAATATATTTCACTAAATCATTACAAACTAAGCAGTTATTTAAAAAGTTTACACGAGCGTATAGGCCTACACGAACGTTGTGAGTTAATATTTACTATAGTCTGAAAATGCATTTGAGCTCTATGATCAGAAAAGGAATTATAAAACACTAAACTTACTCCGAACTTGTATCCTCGGGGTCAATCCGTTCTTCAAAATGCAACCGCTCGTCTGAGTTTCAAATTCCACTGAGGAAAAGGTTAATTATTCCCAGCTGTCCATAATCCTCTGAACTTCTGAAGGAGTAACGTTAGCGTGCTTCCATCCCTAAAACGCGATGAACTATCAGTGAATCTCTGATGAAGAATCTTCATGTTGTTATGCAGTGATCGGGGGCGTGCCGCGTGTGCGATGCATATCGCCTATTTACCATGTCAAAAGCGCTGGGGGTGTGGCGGGCTCACCTAATTATATATAATGAAGGGAGAGCGAAAAAACTGTAACTCTCCTTGGTTTCAAACGGATTACATAAACTGGAAATATTAAAAAAAAAAAAAAAAATTACTTCATTTGAAAGAAGAGAATCTCAGCTTCATAAAGAGACATCTCTCGTATCTCTGTGACAAGTATTGACAGAGTTAAAGTGAATGTTTCGGACGCGTTTCAGAACGGACCTCAAAGACAGAGAGAAGGGAAAACGCGCATCATGTTTATTTTTCTTTGTTTGACGAAAAGCACAACACTTTGTTTTTATTGTGAGTATCCACAAAAAAAATAGAAACTTAACAGGATCTAATGATGTACAACACTTATATTTAAGATCAAAATTAACAGAGTAATTTGATTCTCTTTTGCACTGATAAGGAAAAAATCCAGCAAAACGCGGGCACGCGGTTTTCGACCCCTAAGGGTTAAAACATCACCCACATTATTGTAAGTGTGACATCACACCTGCAGTGGACACTGATTCGTTGATCATGATGGGAGTGATTTCGTTTTGTAGCATCACTCTCACTCGCAGTGTGGACACAGTATATAATGACAATGCAGTTAGAGAACTGCTTGGTGCTCTGATGGGGCTGAGACCAGGATTGTCACCAGACCAAAACTTCAGTAGTCTGAATAATCTCAATACTGGCAATATACATTTACATACTTTTAGCATACTATGATGTCTGAAGGATCATGTGACATTGATGTCTGAAGTAATAGCAGCTTTTCCTTCACATGAATAAATTACAGTTAATAAATTATATTATAATAATATTTCACAATATTACAGTTTTTTTTTTTTTTTTACTATATTCTTGATCAAATAAATGCAGCCTTGGTAAGCTTGAGACATATTCCAAAAAAATAAACAAAATCGTACCAACATCAAACCATCCTGCCAGCTAATAATTACATAAGACTTTCCATAGACTACCAATACTGTAGAAGCATAGGTATCATTACTTTTAATTATAGTATTGACTTGGTTCTAAAGAACTGGTACTTCATACATACTTACTTACCTAGACACAATGATGTACTCAAAGCCTAATCAATGGCTCAACTCTCTCACATCGTGTACTTCTGGAGATCATCATGTTATACAAAAGGACAACACATCCCCACAAGTACTTGTTTGGGGTCTGTTAAGAAAGCCCTTTATTTGGAAAGCAGCACGTGTAAGGGGGAAATTGAAAGCAAAGGCGTGAAAGAGACAGGGGGATTGGAAGAGCGAGGGCCGGCATAGACAAAGTTGTTTGCAGATGTGAGGGTTATTGGCAAAAAATGAGAGGTCTGTGCCTATAGAGGGTTGAAAGAGCATTACCAGTATACACACATCAGTGATACGGATGGATGGGCCCTACTTTCCTAGATCGGATGAACTCTGCACTGTATATCCACACATGTACATCTTCACAAACGTGGCTTGACTGAGTGGTGCAAGCTGGGTCACACATTCCAAACCAAGTCACTACAACTTGCTCAGCAATCAGGGTTGGAGCTTGAAACAACTACTTGTCTAGTATTTATGAGAAAGCTAGGAGGTCAAAGAACATCTTATCTTCTTATCACCCTTTAGTAGTGTTGCACGGTGTATCGATACTTCAAAAGTATCGCGATACTCGGAAATTAAAAACGTCACGATACCTAAATTTATTAGTATCTATACTTTTTTCTCCTCACGCACGCAGCAAAAGAAGCTGCAGCTCTCATGTGACAAACACTACAGCGAATTTTTGTCCCGCCAAAGTCTTATTTGATCGGTTAGTAATGTAACTTAGATGCGCGTGTGACAGGGCGCATGTTTAACTGAGAGAGAGAGAGAGAGAGAGAGAGAGAGAGAGAGAGAGAGAGAGAGGAGAGAGAGAGAGAGACCTGCATGGTCGCGCGCGCACGCACTCTATCTGCGGAGCCAGGCGAAAGTAAACAAGGCTTCCGTCTCAAAACTAAGCGCTGTCTTGCTCTCTCCCACATATTAATCAAAAAAATCGACACGATGGTATGGTCTGAAAACTAAATTTTCATGTGGAGCATTCGGAGATTTGTTTTCCTGAATTACCGCTGGGTGTGAATTGTGCTAAAATATGTTGCCTTAATTATCTTCTCTGAAAAGCGTTCCGCACATTCAGCTGATATAAACCACACTTTAAATAAACGAAAACAAACCTAATCCAGTGATGATGTTTTCTGTGATGACACAAATCTTGTGGCATGTCCTAAACTGCGGGGATAATCACACAACGCGCACACGTCCGATAATGACACGCCCAATTCGCGAACTAATGACTCATTTGAACCGATTCGTTTTAATGAATGGTTTAAACAACTGATCTGTCCAACACTGAACTCACGAGACATCTGAATCGGTTTATAACTAATTGGTAACACTTTACAATAAGGTTTCATTTATTACATAAATTACATAAAAATAAAGTTTGCTTACTCAAGTGTAAGCTTTAAAACAAATAAAACCACTTGTTAGCATGAGACTACTTTTTTCCACACACTGCTATCAGGAATCGATAAGAGAATCGTTAAAGAATCGGATCGATTAGCAGAATCTTCAGTGGCATGGATATTGATAAAATCTTATCAGTTCCTGTTAACTCTTATGTTGCTTATGATAACTGAGATAATGGTGCTAAATTTATTATTTTTTTTTACCTTGAATGTCATTGCTCTAATTTATTTTTTATATTTTGTTCAAATGTTTAACATATCTGCTGTTCAAATGTTCATTTATTAGTGTGGTGTATGATTAGAATGTTGTCCCGGTTTTAAAATAAAGCACAGCAATGATATTTGAGAGTGTTTCTCCCTTTTCAGGAAAAGTATCGAAAAAGTATCGAAATCGCAATACTTGACTTGGTATCGGTATCGAAACAATAATTTTGGTATCGTGACAACACTACCCTTTAGTCATTTCCTCTTCGTCCCCAACACTAGTGCAGATCGGAAGCTTAGGCTCATTATGAGCTTTAAGGGCCATTTAGTGCTCTGTTTAGGCTAACCGTGACAGTGCATAAGACCCGGATTCGACCCCCAGTGCAAGGGTGTGTGGGGCATTTCATTTCAAATCCCCTGATCTGAGTCCTGAAGGTATTTAATCCCACTAGTTCCACTGTCTAATCTTCTAGAGGACAGTGTGGCCCCTGATGGCGCTGACATAGATCCTGACCACACCAAACACACAAGGTCACTGATGCATGAGGATATCGCAAAATAATTCATAAATGGCAGCACAAGGAAAAATAGATTTCCTGTAAGAAACATCAGAAACATCTGGTCAAGCATGTCTACCAATTCTCAAATCCGTACTCTAAAATCCAAATCTGATTTTTTAAGATATGCCCAATACAAAGCACGCACAGACAGACAGACAGACAAAACATTCCAACGACCCAAGTAAGGCTCCCTTCACCTCTAATAGTTTCACCTATGATACTTCTTTAACCACAATGACATCACATCTTGTAATAATACTTTGTTGTCTGTGCCAGTGAAAAGCAGCAGTGCCTCAGGGTTTATCCTTTATAGTTATCCATTACAAAGACCTTTTAACTGAGTCAAAGTGGCCAGGCAAAGGTTTATAAATCTCATTGGGCATGCCCAGTTGTTATAGGTCAACATCTGTTAGGCCGTGTAAATCAACCCAAACCGGTTAGCAGGTTGGCCGCTTGAGGCTTGAACTGAACAGCTGAACAACCGAACAAGTGGCCAAGATATATTAACCCCTTAACTGTCACTTGCCCGTATACGGGCAAACTAAATTTACTTCACTATATTACTATTAAATCCTAATCTTGTCATGACAAACTATATATCGTTGGAAAGGTCTAAGACTCCTAAATAGATATTTTAGCGTTGATTTTTTCTTACAAATTACGAATGAACAGTAAAATATGAATTTATGACAAGAGTGCGCCTCAAAAAATCGACGTCATTACAGGAGTTTCTGACCTTTGTCACAAAAAGTTGACACACACACTTTTAATAATTGAAACTTTGGTTTTTAGTGCTAAAAGTTCATTATAAAACATAATCTAGTATTTTTCAATAAAAAAAGATAAAATTATATTTTAAAAAGTAAAGTAAGAAGTCATCTAAAAACTATAATATATATTATATATTTATATATATTTTTTTATTATTATTATATCACATATTTTAGTAGTTATCATTAATTAGGTATCATTTGAAAGCTTATGAACTCAGAATTCATCCTGTGAAAACCGTTTTGAAATTGGACGTTGCGTTACCATAGAAACGGTATTTTTTTATTAGGCCCCTCCCCTTTTGGGCATCATCTTTCATAATTTATTATCAAAACTTTTTCTAATCTTGACAAAACACATATTGTTAGAAAGGTCGGAGTCTCAAGGTTCCATATTTAGTGACAGAAGTGATATTTGGATAGAAATTTATTAATTTGTTATGGCAGAATGCATACAATTAAATTCAATGGAATTCAATGGCACCCGGTGGCTATTTTTGGTATAACGCCTAAACAAAATCTCATGGGAACTTCAATTTTTGTGATATCAACTTTAAATTTGGAACACAACTTGGTTCGATATATAGCTTTCATTTTATAGTAATTTTACAGTAAAACATATTTTGTAAAATATTTATTTTATATTAAAAAATATATATTAATAAAGTATATTTGATTTACTGTAGATTATAACTTCCATAACTTTTTCATACTTTAATTTTTTGAAATGCTTTCACTTCAGTAATAATCTGTTGATTGTTTTCTTTAAAACAAGACCAAACTTAGGTCTATATTCCAAAGCATTCTTGAATTACAACCATTTAAGTTTGTATAGTGCATTTTAATGTCAATTATCAAAAGGGGGGGTGACAGTAAAAGAGTTAAAGGAATATCAGATGACCCTCGTGATTACTGCAATATAAATAGCTACTGAAATATGCGACTAGTTGATCTGATCGATAAACTACAAGAGAACATGATGAACTCTTCCAGGCTAACAGGAATCGGAATCAAACAATCAAATTCAATGAGGTTGGATTACACAAGGTCCCTGAGGCGTACGGTCATACACCATATGATCCAACTGGGCCTGTCAAGTGTGGGGGCAAACAGTGATTCACTGTTCACGGTCACTGTGATTTTTTGATAATTAATCAAAAAATAATACCAAAATGACAGTAACTTCATTTATAATGTTAGAAATGATTTCCATTTCAAATAAATGCTGTTATTTTCAACTTTTTATTTATCAATTAATCCTTAAAGAAATGTATCACGATTTTCACAAAAATAGTAAGCAGCAAAACTGTTTTCAACATTGATAATAAGAAATGTTTCTTGAGCACCAAATCAGCATATTAGAATGATTTATGAAGGATCATGTGACTGAAGACTGGACTGCTGAAAATTCAGCTTTTCTATCACAGGAATAAATTACATTTTAAAATAAAATAAAACAAAAACATTTGAAATTGTAATAATATTTCACAATATTAATGGTTTTATAAATGTAGCCTTGGTGAGCATGAGAGACTTCTTTCAAAAACATTTTAAAAATGACCCCAATCTAAATGGTATTGAACAACAGCAAATTAAAATGAAATAGCTCAAATCTACCTACAGGACTACCACAGTCAACTCAGCATTTGTGACATCATGTAATGACGTGACCACTCTGCCCTGAGGAAATCATATTACATACCAATCATTTGACCCACATTCTAATCAAATACTCAGTGATATGAACTCTCTAATTGTAAGACGTCTCATTATCCTCTTAGTGCTGATAAGAGCCTCGAAATGAACTTTGTTAGAAAGCTGCTGACACGGTCATGATTCCTCAATCTTCATGGCAGTGGTTAGTGATGGTCAGACACATTTCCACACAGGCCTGAGGAAACAGTAAGAGCACCAGAATGCAACATGACATGAAACACAGGGCCTCATGCCAGCACTAGTCAGATCAAATGGATTAAGGGCAACAAATCAACAGCTCTGCAGAGATTAAGGCCTGTTGTTTGAATGTATGTGTACTTCGGTGCCTGGACTGTCTGGTACGTGTCCCAGGTCTTGATCGCTAAACTGTGCTAACACTGACTAGGATTTAGTATTGTATCACCTCACCTGAAGCACGAGTACTGCTGAAGGTGATACTTTCTCCATCTAAACTACACAATGAACTGTGTTAAAGGGATAGTTCATTCAAAACTGGAACAGAACAGGTGATATTTTGACAGATGAGAAAGTTTCTTGTAACTATTTTTGTTCATACAATCAATTTCAATAGATCTTATTCACAGCAGCGCCATCTTTGATTTTTGTGAGGCCTGTGAGGGATAGACAACTCTTCAGTGGGTTGCACTGTTATTTAACATGTTTTTGGAATGTTCTGCTGACGAAACACTGCAAAATTATCTTTCGAAAAAATTTAATTAGACAACATGAGCTGTGGAAAATTATAATTGATTAGGAGGTTTATACAGGTTTTTTTATAGCCAATGCCATTAAAAACACATTGCTAGAGTGCATTCTGTGTGAACGCAAACACGTCCCGGGATTGATGCCGGGATGGGGACCTAGTAACATTGCCGGGATCAGTCCCGGAATGCCCCCTGTGTGAACAAAAGCCAGGACCAATGCCGTAAGGGGTGTGTCGTAGTGATGATGCACGTGCCATTGCACGGGACTTTCTACAAACTATGCTACATCATATGGGGAACGAGCCACTCGGCAAACACAGTGGCACTACTGGGGAGTATGGACTTGTCTTCATGTAGAAATGACGAAGAGTTATCATCAGCAGAACTGACATCGGACAAGATCTATTACACCCTGACTTCACATGCCTTTACGGGATGTGTGTGAACGCACTCACAGATTCCAGAAAATCACTGGCAGTATAAATGACCCAAAATCAAACGATTCCGGGACAAATCCCGGGTCACATTGTTTGTGTATTTTCCGGAATCTCTGTGTGAAAGGGGCTTAAAGTCCCTGTAAAGGCAATTTCAAAAAAAAAATCTAAACACATTATTAATGTTAGAAATGTATTGCTAAAACATATTACAAAGACTGTGAACTGTGAAGTACTGAATTGTGGAGTTAGACCGTTAAACAGTTTTTCACCGTTGCTATTTTCCGGATTTTCTGGGCGGGGCTAAAACGGGGGCTCGATGACGCACTGGAGTCCCTAAGCTCCTGGACACGCCCGTACTTGATGACGCACTGGAGCCGCTGAGGCTGGTCGCTCCTAACAATAATATTAATAGTAGTACTATTATTAGTAACAGCCTACAGATTGCTAGCTAGCTATGCCTTCGTCATGGAAATGCGTACTACCTGGATGCGATCCCCTTATCACGTAAAAAACAGATTATTTAAATTTCCGAAATACGATTACATCAAGAAGAAGTGGATTAATTTTGTGAAGAGCCACCTTGATGGAGAGCTGAGGATCACCGCCAAATCCCACCTCTGTAAGTGATCATTTTACACGGGATAGTTTTATAAACTTTCGTCGGAGACAACTGGGAATCACTGATAAATGATAATCCGCTGTTACTGGTGAATGGGGCCGAACCGACTATCTCCCGCCTCGGCCTTCATCCTCACGTCGCGCCGAAAACTGGTGCCATGATCATCGGCAGTGCGTGCCCACCGTGCGAGCATCCATTCCGGCTGTAGAGTTGAGTGTGGCGACGGTCGGCAGCTTTCCCGCAAGTGGGCGTGGTTTCAGCGCAGCCAGCGGACACACCCCCAGCGTTTGAGAGAAGAGATTACTGCTCATTTTTTCAAGATTTTGATAGCTTATTTTATGTACTTGCTGGCTTTTTTAATCGTTCAAATTTGGCTGGGTGACTAATAACACATTTTTTTGTGGTGTGACAAACTCAGAACACATACTTAATTTTGACTTTACAGGGACTTTAAGTCTACCCCTCACAGCCTCGCTTTCCTACCTGTCATGGTGCTGCTCTGAATAAGGTCTATGGGGTCCAAAACAACATTTGGACCCCAATTGACTTTCATTGCATGGACAAAAAATACTAAAAACTTTTTGGGGGGTTGAAAAGAATGAAAGTCAGGTTAATTATGCCAATTTTAATTTTTGCACGAACTATCCATTTAACAAACACACCTTTATCATTATAATTAGGCCAACAAGGAAATGAGGAAGTAGTTTTCTGATTTTTGGCAGCAAGCAGGCAGGTGGGTTGATCTTCCCATCTGAATGGGATCCGATCTCTTACCTCATAGCTTTTTCAATGCAGGCCATCTCAGCACTGATGTTACATAACCAACTATACAAGTCTGATCTTGTACAGTTCTGTTGTATTCCATGCCCATGACAAGCACAAACAACAATCTTGGATTTTAAAAGTTATACTTTCTTTATTAATATGGCACACAGTCTGCAAGTTCTAACCTATTAAAAATAACAATTCTGTGGATGTCCTGAAAAAAAGTTTTTATACTGCCATCATGAACGACCTGAAATATTTTCTATACTTCTTTGCTGACCATGTTACCGCTGACATTCTTGATCCAATCTCAAACTATCTGTGAATCTCAGCTCTACTCCTCATCCTAAACTTTGGATTTCAGCGAAAAGGCTGTGTTAGTAAATCTAGAGCTTGGCTGAGCTGGCTGCTGAACATTAAGTGTAACACTGTAGTTGCTCTGGCACACTCACAGCACTGCGGAATGGCCTAATCACCATGGCATTCTGCTGCTGCTGCTGCCAATCAGAGCCAAGCATGAGGAGGACAAACTTCCTTCCGAGTCCATTCATACCACAAAAGCCACCTGCTGTGCCTGTCAAAGGCTGGAGCAAGGGGTGAGGGAGGACAGAAGAAGATGGACATATATAGACCCACAATCACCATAGTCATCACCTTTATACCTTCAGCACCCACAATCATGAATATTCAGAAGCACATCTTTGGGACAGGCACAGAGATTTAATCAATGTATTCGTACGTTTGGCCTGTTCATACTAACATTTGCACTCTACATTAGTGAACAGAAAGACATCACTGTTATTATATGCACACAGTCATGAGGCTAAAATCCCTTAACTGATTAGATATACATGGTCTCCCCGATGGTTTATGGTTCCTCAATGCTCTTCAGCATATGGCCCCCATTTATTTATATATATATATATATATATATATGGGGGGCATAACCTGCAAGAGACAGTTGTAGTAACATACAGAAGACAGGATCAAAAGCATCAGAGAGCTGAAGATGGCATCATTCCCTTCACTCAGAATCAAGTCAGCATCAGCCAGTGGGGCAGAGGTTGTGCTCACAGAAGGATTACTGGAGGAGGATTATTCTGGCGCTTGCGCACGCATGGACTAGGCTTTGTAATGACATTCTTTCATTAATTATTCAACGTAAACAATCGAAACTTATATCAAATGCCCGGATGTTGTGAGTTTAAATTGGAGTGGATGGTGACTACAGAAGAACAGACTGGAAAATAAGTCTGTTGTTAAGATTTCACACCTGATCACGAGTTCCTCTCAAACGTCATTCAACGCTGAAATTGTATTAACTCATTCGCGGAAGGTTACATAGTGTAGGCTACTGGCGGAGAATGAAAAGTTACAATGCATCAAAGCGAGTCGTTCACACCACACACATTGGCCCAAAGTATGAATCGCCCCATGTTCGCTGTGGCGTCTTGGCAAACTACAGGCCTGCATTGTGGACATTTGTCCACAAAGTCCTCATAAACATATAGAAATGCGCGTGTAGACCAGATTTAAAGTACTGGCTTTCCCAAGAACGACCGATTAAACTCGAAAGAGACGTGTACAGCGTTTACTACAGTTCAGGTGGGAACTTTAAGGAGCCACGTTTCACGTTTCTCGATCTGTGTCGAAACGAACGAGGTAGTCGGACGGTTTCGAAACTTCTTTCGAGAAATACAACTAGTTTCGGGACAAGAAAGCGTCTGCTGCAGTGCTTTGTGTTCAGGTTGGGAGAAAACGCGGAACCAAGAGCCCACTGTTTTTTCTAAGCACTACCACACTCGTTTCACACTAAATCAAAGGCGAGAGGAGAGTAGGCCATTTGACTAGATTTTCACCAAAGGAACCGAATCTGATTTCTTACCTTTTCCGAATTGGTTCTCTTTTCTTGAGGTTACATACGCCTTCCGACCGCTTTGTCCCCAGTAAATGTTTCGGTGTTGCACTCAGAGTGGTATTGCGTTCAACTTGAAAATCACAGTCTGTCCCATTCCTTTGCCATGTAACACCTCACGAGACGTGATAAATAAATGATGTGCTCAATAGAGGGAAATCCGTGATAGATATTATTAATCCAGTCACGTTACTTGGTTTTGTTCTTGTGTTGCAGTAAAAGGAAAAGAGTAGCCTAACAGTGACCAGTCCTGGCTGGCAAACAAAAACCTTTAAACCGGAACCGGTAGAGATTGTGTGGCTATGCTACATGACAAAAGACAGCTCTAGGAATAGTGGATGGACTCCCGCAGATGTTCCCCCTCCCTCCGCTCTGAATTGGTTTAACTTGCAGCAATGCATCCCACAATATGGCCGCCACAGGGAATGGTGAACGGAAAGAAATCAGTTTCTCAGTTGACAAGTCGACGATAGACCATGAGCCGGTGATATTTTAAACATTATACTACCGTAGTTCGCCTTTGTATGATGCCAACATAAGTAATAACACTAGCCGGCTCTTGCCTATAGTGTTTTAGATCAGTCTTATGGCGCCCCCTGCATGTGGGCCTAAATCAATGCAGCTTTCTAGCGTTCGTTTACGTTTAGTAGCCTAGTGAGCCTACATCCCATAACTATTGGGCACATTCCACGATTAGTTTAAAAAAAGAAAGAAATTTGAAGCAAATTTTTTTTCTTTTGTTGTGAAGCCATGCAATTTACCTTGAAAAGTAGATAATTTTCAAAACATCAAATATCTGTATCCAACCACAGCTCCCATTTATTTCTTTATTTTGTTTATAATTTATTTATTTATCCTTGAGTGCCTTGGTTTCATGTTTTTCAATGAATAAAGCTATCCCCCATGATCAAAAAAGCACAGGGAAAAGAAGATTTTATACCCAGCAGCACTCTGACAGGTGCGACATGGTGCATTATCCTGCTGAAAGAGGCCACTTCCACCATGAAACACCACAGTCATAAAGGGGTGTACCTGGTCTGCAACAATGTTTAGGTAGGAGGAATGTTTCGGTTTTCCAGCAGAAGCATCACACTACCTCTACCGGCTTGTTGTCATCCCACAGTGCATCCTGGTGCCATCACTTTCCCAGGTAAACGGGGCACACGTTCACAAGTACACGTAATGTAAAAGAAAAAGGGAATCATCGGACCAGTTGACCTTCCTCCTCTAAGGTCCAATTCTGATGCTCACCTGACCATTGTAGTCTCTTTAGTTTTTGACAGTGGACAGGGTTCATCATAGGCACTCTGATTGGTCTGCAGCTACACAGCACCATACGCAGCAGAGTGCGGTACACTGTGTGTTGTGACATATCCCTCCGATAACATCAAGGCATGGCAAGTTTATATATACAGCACATTATCAGCACAAAAATAAAATAAAATACAAACAGTCGGACGAACAGTGGCACAGTGCTCATTCAGTAAATGCACAGCTAAACAGATGCGTTTTGAGTCTGGATTTGAATGTGACTACTGTAGGAGCACATCTGATCTCTTCTGGAAGCTGGTTCCAGCTGTGGCTGGCATAGTAGCTAAAAGCAGACTCACCACGCTTAGAGTGAACCCTTGGTATTTCTAGCTGATGTGATCCTAATGATCTGAGTGATCTGTTGGGTTTATATTCAGTGAGCATATCTGCAATGAATTGAGGTCCTAGGACCTAGACCATTGAATGATTTATATACCAGTAATAATTAAATCAATCCTATGTAACTGGCAGCCAGTGTAAAGACCAGGACTGGTGTGATATGTTCATATTTTCTGGTTCATTAGATATCAGTACAATTGTGTGTGACTTGTGCAATAGTAGACCTTCTGTTGGCTCAGACCAGACTGAAAAGTCTTCAGTGCCCTTGTGCATCGATGAACCTTGGGCGCCCAACACCCTGTCACTGTTTTGTGGTTTGGCCCTCTTCGGACCACTGTTGGTAAATTCTTACTACTGCTGAACGGGAGCAACCCACAAGCCTTGCTGTTTCAGAGATTCTCTGACCCAGTTGCCTTGCCATAACAATTTGGCCCTTGTCGAAGTTCCTGCTATTTTCTCTTGCATCCAACATGTTGATTACGAGAATGGATGGTTTGCTTACCATTTAATCTACTCAGACTTTAATATGTGGCCTTGTTAAGAGATGAACAATGATATTCACTTCACCTGTGAATGGTCATAACCCAGATAGCACAAGTCTCTTTGATGTCATATTTACATCTGGAAGACGTATTTTTAAGAGTGTTTGCTCATCTGCAATACGTCTATAGGACGTTTCTGTCAGATGTCAAATAGACGTTTATAAGATGTCAGTTTAACGTGCATTCTAAATCATTACATCTTAAAGACATCTTCTAAACGTCTATTTGACATCTGACAGAAACGTCCTATAGACGTATTGCAGATGAGCAAACACTCTTTAAAATACGTCTTCCAGATGTAAATATAACATCAAAGAGACTTGTGCTATCTGGGAATGTTGGTCATAATGTCGGTTGGCTATATATATATCTACATATATATACATCAAACGAATAGGGGTGTAACGATGCCCTCATGTCACGATTCGATATATATATCACGATACTAAACTCATGATACAATATTATTGCGATACTCCAAGACATATGGTAAAAGGTTAACAAAAAATTAACTGTTTTATTAAATTTGGTATTACATTGGGTGTGGAAATGAATAGGCTTGGGCTTGGTGTTGGTAACCCAATGCACAGGACAATGGTGACACCAGAATAAAAATATTAATGATTCTGAAGCTGAGAACATAATTATTTTAGACGAATATGCTTGCACTCTTTCACTGATTAGATATATTTCAAAATGTAAAAGCCACCGAAATGTCCTTGTGGGGACATTTTTTGGTCACCATGACAAACAAATCATTGTCAGTGGAAAGTCCCCATAGTGATTTTTTTTAAGTGAGGTTTCTTGTAAGCTTTAGGTGTGCATGCATATGCTATGCGTCATAGAGAGTTCATGTTCTTCCATAGGGAAACCATAAATCACCAGTTGGGAATTTAAATTACCACAATGTGCTGATACACAGGTGACGAATGTGACGAAACAGTGACTTCCTCCCTCTGTAATTAAGGACATCAATACTTGCACTCAACTTGACCGTAATATCATTGGTTACATCAGGATACCCAGAGGAAGCAACTTAATAGCTTTACTGTAAATAATTTATTCTCTTGACTCACACACACTGTCAGTAATAGCACATGTTCCAGTATCTTTCATTTAGGCTACTTAATTTACAGTAGTTGGTGTGTTTCCTAGCTGCAACCAGAGGAACAATTGCACTCAAATGTTGTAAATTTGGATAGCTAAATGCAGGTGAAAGAAAAGTTAAAACGCAGATTCATAATGTTGCGAATCATGGGGGTAGGCCTAAAAGTTTATAGCTTCAACCAAAGTCCCTTAACCCAAACGAAGCAATAGTTCCTATAGGCTTAGCCTAGGCTAGCTACTATTTCTGTATTATTTTGCAAATAGGTCTATGTAGTCTATAAACATTTCATCAAGTTTCAGTAACCATAACGTTCAACAACGCTTGAAACATCACAAACCAGCTAGATTTAAAGCCTCGCGGATCGCGCACAGAAGTTGTGTGCATGGTAACAATAGCAGCAGTAGCTAGCTTAGGCTACTTCGAAAAAACATAGCCTATAGCTACTGTCATTATTTATCTCTTTATTTCAGCGTGTTTAGTAATTTATTATAGCTTTAGTCTATTCACATGTAAAGTAAAAAGACAACAACAGGTGATCGTGCATGTCTGAAAACCAACTTTTGCTTTTTTTCATATGTAGTTTTAAATCCGAAACACATGGGGGCAGTGTTGAGGTAAAAACAGACTAGAGATGATAGGGAACCAAGGCGTGGATTCATTGTTCAACTAAATCACGCTCTGTGTACGGACTGGGTGAGTATACCAAGCGGTGTGACTTATAGTTTCGTCATACGACGTCAGAGTTCACTAATCTTAAACATGAATTAATTCATACCAAATCCATCGGTGGTGCACGACTCTGGACTTCGTCATCTGTGTGCGGTCAGGCCAGTAAATACACAAGGGATCCAGTTTGCTCGTATAGCATCGTAACAAAATCACGTATTCTGCTTGACTTAATAACTTTTTGCTTTTGTGTGTCTGAAATAACGAAAACTAAATGGCTATAAGTGGAACATAGGCCTAAAAGCCTATAATTCAGAAATTTCAGAAGCAATATCCGTAGCTCCGCCAAAGAAAGGCCATATATGACGCATGTGAGATTAAAATAGGATAATAATAGATAATAATAGTCTTTAATAATTGTGTTTCTTAAAAACATAGAGTGACAAATTTAATTTGGTAGAATGACAAATAGCGCTAGTTTAAAAAAAAAGTGCGCTATTTTCATTCACGAAGACATTTCAGAACCACATTGGTGGACAGCGCTCAGCCCGTGACCCTGTGTCAAATGTGGCGTTTTTGAACATGGCTCTTTTTGTTATCGTGTCCACCCTCTATTGTCTCATCCCGACAGTGCGTAAGTAAGTGTCTGTTTGTGCTAGTGACTGATGTGGTTTGGGACCTCGAGACAACCCACGGACCGGGGATCCTAATTGGCAGTCACATTGTCATGTCAAGTTGAAAAAAAGTTGCAAATTGTCCTTTCTCCAGAAATTACATTTAGAGGAAAGTTCCATTTGAGGTGTATGTGGCGTGACTCGTTCATCGATGAGGAAGGAACTGTACTGTTATATCCCGGGAGGAAGGGTTGATGACGTCTGTGGCATACTTAATGTGACTTATTGAAAAAAAGCAAGACTCCCTATTCATGGATAAAAATCCGAGGTAATCGGAGCACAGCAGAAAAGTTTTGTAAAAGGATATGTAGACAAACGAGTGCTGCTGATTTCATCGAGGTTTTGTTTGCCAAAGTGATTTTGTGTAGTATATTGGTTATTGTATAAAAGTGCAGGGGCTGAACCGACGAGCACATAAGCAAAGGACGGTGGCGCTTCAGGGAAGAGGTGCTGTGAGGAAGATCTCTATCTCTCTCACACAACCACAGCCGCACCCGAGTCGCATCCAACAGCATTTCTATCTACCTACTCTGCAATAGGTAGGTTACAACCCGACAAAGGCGTTTTTACTCGGTTTAAACCAAGGAATTAGGATACGAAGACGCTCAGGCAACTGGATTTTCCTTTTCTAAAGATTATCTCCCGGTTTTATTGTTTGCCTCATCCGGAGAAGGATTCTGTTGCGCTTGCATGGCATTCTTTAAACTTTTCAAATCATCTTACGAGCGGAAAATACGAGTAAGACAAGTAAAAAGTCGCACCTGTTTTGCCTTTCTGGATTTTTATAGGCTTTCTTAACTAAAGTTATTTGCGTATTAGGCTACTTCGATCGAATAGAATAAAACTCATAGGCGTCAATTTTTTTGTAAATTCTCCTGGACCGTATCTTGGCTATACTCTATACGTGTTTAATATTTTTAAGTTATTTATTTAACTTTCTTGTGTCTTTACAGCATGGCCAGATCTAGTAAAGCGACTTTAGCGTTGCTCATCTACGGAATCATGATGCACTACAGCGCCTTCTGCACGCCTATTGGGATGACTTTTCCTAAGATGAGGTATGTATATGCTTTTCTGCTCAACATTTTGATTTTCTTTCACATTGAAAAGGACAATATTCTTCGACGAGCTTTATTTTACAGTCTAAACAGCCCATAAATTAATGACACGATGTCAAGGCGGAAAAATGGATAAGGATTTTATATTAATATAAAAAAAAATGCTACTAAATTTTATAGAGTGAAAAAATATGGGCTTTGTTGTATTATTCTGTAGACTTCAAACCGTAACAGCCCAACGAGATTTTCCCTCGAGAGTTTACGCACAGTGCAAGCGCTTAAGATCTGCTTGCAAATGTGGGAGGGCGTTCGCATCGCTAAGAAGGAAATTCTCCATTGGGACAGGCAGATGCAGTGTAGCCTATGCTTGTATGAAAATGAGAAACCAATGAATGTAACGGGTGGCCCGTGAGATGACAGTACAGTGGCGTCACTGTACAAACCGAAGAAGAAAAAAAAACACAGTGCGGGACCTTTTGTTGTGTGAATTTACTCATGATTATTACAATGTCAGGTGTAGGCTATTATATTTATCACCTAGTAGGTATAGTAGCCTACCTTCACACGTCACCATCAAATTCAATTTTTGGCTAATTATACCAAACATACCAAACGTTATCATATTTTTATGCTTTTTTATTAAATTGCGAAAGGACACCTCCAAATAAATTAGTATTATTATCTCATTTACCCTATGAAGATAACACAATAATTGACGGTTTGTAGGCTATGACCGCGTCATTAAACTAATTATTTAAAATCAATTCGATCCATAGCTAAACCTTAAGTATGTCGCATATCATCTCACAATTATTATTATCATTTTTTTTCGTAAAACAACTGTCTATAATTTACAGTTGAATAAATTTAGCAGTTTATTCTGGCTTTATTTAAAACACAGTTTTTATGGACATCATAATACTCTAGTGTATTAAATTGTTATTTATTAAATGCATCAATCTTTTTTTTAATTCCAGACTAGACAACGATGTATTTGACGAAGACGGAAACTCGTTAAGCGACCTAGCTTTTGGCAATGATCAAATTTCTATACGAAGTCCTCCATCTCTCACGGATGACCTATACACGCTATACTATCCTCCAGAGAAAAGGTACATAATTTAACATCACTTCCCTGTATGTCATATCATATGATAATCGATGTCATTATGTTTAGTTTATGTTGTTCCGCTATGTCTGTTCCTTTTGTTTCCCAGCTTTTTTCCTTTGCTTTTTTCTGTTATTGTTGCTGTTGATATTTGCATTAAGTGACTATTTAATATAGATAGATAGATAGATAGATAGATAGATAGATAGATAGATAGATAGATAGATAGATATAGAGCGACAGAGAGACGGATCGATTGACAGATTTACTAGGGAATCGAAAGTAACACTATCACGCGTTTAGCCGCGTTTAGAAGAATGCAACTAAATCAGGCTGATTACTTTGCAACAAACGTGTTCTGTGGTTTTTAATCACTGATATTATGTGTTTGGCGTTTTATCTCAGAACGGAAAGGCATGCAGATGGATTATTAGATAGAGCCTTGAGGGACATCCTGGTTCAGTTATCAGCACGAAAATATCTGCATTCTCTGATGGCAGTTCGCGTAGGGTAAGGGCATTTTTAAGCGTTTACCTGCCGTCATTTTTGTTTTCCCACTCTTCATTTCAGTGGAGATGATTTCTCGTCGTCCTGTCTTGACTTTTTGTCTTTATTTTACCCGACTTCTTGTGTCTTTGTCTGTGGGCTCGCATGGGCGTGGAATTTCATGGGGAACTATTCGTAGATGAACCACGATAAATTAGCCTGAAAGTTATTTTTTAATTGTTTGTGCTCACACGAGCATGTTGTATATTGTCAGAAAAAAAAAATGTCGAGAGCCAATGAGGCAGAATACATAATTTCCAACATGCATAATTTATGAGGATTGTCTGCTCTTATTTCGATTTCTAATAAAATTCGTTGAATTGTTAACGAAAAAATGCTCACGATATTTTTTTTTCCTGAACAATAGAATATATATATATATGTTTGGATCATCAAGAGCGTTTAAGCTGCCTACTGAAACCTGTTCACACATTTCCTGTGCCAGCCGGTAGCCTAATAATAGTTCATATATTTGCAGCGGAGGAAGCAGCGAGGAAGACGAATCGGAACCATTATCAAAAAGGCATTCGGATGGGATCTTCACCGACATTTACAGTCGCTACCGAAAACAGATGGCCGTCAAGAAGTATTTAGCAGCCGTCTTGGGAAGAAGGTACAGACAGAGAGTTAAAAACAAAGGACGTCGATTTGCTTATTTGTAGCGCTGAGAAAACTGCCCCTCCATGTGTACATTCAGTCCTAAGATCAAAGTCATTCTGATATAACTGATTAATCAGTGGATCGCGCCTGTGTTCTTTAAACATGTATTTATGTATGAAGTAAAGCCATTAAAATGAATATTTTACTAATAACATTGTTTTTCTTTTTGTACAAAAGCACTTGAAACGCACAGTTATACTTTGTGGACCAACAGTTCAGTTTCATGTATATAGCTATATATGTTGAAAACAAAAACCATCAGGAGAAAAAAAAAAAAAGATGAAAAAAAATGTGCACCTTGAACGTTATGCGCCTGATATCTTTTCAAATTCATCATCATATGCAGAAAATAAATAGATTTTAAAAAGACAATCAAAGTTCTGAATGTTATACTTATTTTTGTAATCTGCTAAAAGAATAGAGTCTTATTTTATCCAAAGTCTGCCCAGGGATGTATCGGACGTACTCTGTAAAGTACAGGGCTGTTTCAACTGTTGTGACCCCCCAAAAAAGGAGGAGTGGGAGAGGGATATATAGTAGCTGGCATGATTCCCTCTTTCTTAGCCCAGTCTTCTCCAGATGGAATGTAATTGTCCTGCCTGTGTTTGTGATTTGAGCCAGTAACCAGTATGCCTGACTGGAAAAAAAATGACACTGGAGTTACTGTAGTATTGATATACATGTTTTTCTTTCATTGTTTCATTTTTTTCTTCATCACCTTTATGCATGGTATACTTATAATGTAGGCTATACATGCCTGTCCTTTGTTTCCCATCCAGTTCAATGTTTCCATGCTCATTGTATTGGTCCCTCCATCAGAAATGACACTTAGATCCGCCTCTGTGGAAGCAGGAGTCCTTCTTTTACCGAGAGAATTGAATAAGCCCTAACATTCTAATGCTTGCTCCATCAAGCTCCAAAAACGTTTTGTGGAATTGGCGTGTCGGTTTCTCTCTCAGTTCTTTGCATGTCTTCAATGCCTTTGTGGATGGCTTTTGCATAATTTCTGACCAAAATTAGTTTGTATGCCTTTTTGTAACACAAGCAGTGAATGTTTTAGTATGTGCTCTCTGCAGTTAGGCTAAACCAATATAGAGTAGCAAGTCATTGGATGACATAATGATCTTTTGATGCCACCACAATTTTGAAACTAAATGTGCCATGAAGAAATGAATGTGGTGGATGGTCCCCTCACATCCATGACTTGAGTGAAACTTTCTTCATTGGCACGATTGCTCTTTAATTCCGCTTAGATTGGATGAAGTATGCTTAATGGTTTCATTCATCACCTCATTGTAGATCTAGAAAAAAATCAATTGTGTTAATGCTTATCTATAATTGGTGCTGATGACTGAGGGAATGTGAGGCTGAGAGAATAGGGAGGCCAACAAAAGCGAAGGAGGAGGTCCTTGTGAACTTCAACATGACAATTGCTTTTGCATCTAGAAGATAGCCTTTCTCTAGCATGTATAGATGAGGCACACTACACCCATCGCCTTTAGGGAGGGACACACTGCAAAATCATCTATTTGTTGTCTTTTTCTTTTTTTTTTTGAAATCATATATTTTGGTTAAGCCTGTATTGAATTCAGTATATTTCTCCTGATATGGAAATCAGGTCTTATTCATCCACTAATTCAATATGTAAACCGTTGTCCCAGGCATGAAATCAATCTTTCTTCAATTTGGCATTGTCCCCAGGCTTTATGTGAGTATGGATGCGGCTCTGATAGTGTTATGCGAGGAGCGTGTGTGTTTGCGTGTAGGAAGGGCGGGAGGTGGGTGGGAGAGTGAATGCGTGCGTGAACATAATGATGTTATGAAAGATGATATGGGTTTTGGCTTAGGTGCCTTGTGACAACTTACGATAAAAAATCGCCACTTATCATGGATGGCAATTTTTAGTGGCCCTACAATGCTGCAAACTATTAGGTTCCATTTCACAAAGTCCATCTTTACTGTTCCTCCCCTTTTCTTTTCGAAACTTGGTTTCAAACCGAATTCTTAGAGCATGGCCAGCATATATTGTGATCAAATCTATTACTGAAGTGGTGTACATGGTAAAAGTATTAATTGTCTGGATTGTTTAAGCTGATGATTGTGTGTAAATGTGGCAAGCACGTGTTTCTGTTTAGCTCTAATAGTTGTAGCTCAAGGTCCATGAAGCCTATAGCTAGGTTTTGTGTTGTTTCTTGTTGCATAGCTTGAGGGTTTTTTGACAACCATTGGAAAACCTGACAGAACACAGGCCACAGCGCAGCCTGTTGTGTACATTTCTGAAAGTGCCGAAAGCCTTAATGTGAACGTTTTATCTATACCTGAAACATTATATATGTGACAAGTGAATATTAGCAAGTGACATCATCCTATATTAACACATATAGCTCCTTAGGGGGTGGTATTTTTAAATGTTAAAAAGTGTTGTAAGATTTGTATGAATAAATTTTTGTAAACAACACGATTTCTAATCCATGTCTAATCTTTGGAGCGTTCCACTGTAGCCCGTGTAAACACACATTTGTGTGTTTCTCCATAAGGCTACTTTTATCCACACAACACGAAGAAGGCTCACGCTGTGACACTAATGATAGACTAAAACCCACTGCTGTTCAAGATGTGTAATCGGTATAATTCAGATCTCATATACCACTGTGGGTGAGCTGAGTGGTTGCGACAGCTTTAATTTATACTCGCAACAATCAGAACATTAACCTCAAGTCAGTGATACCGGGTGGCTAGGTCAAGAGCGACCCTCAACAAACCACCCACTTCAACACTGACAGCATACGCACACAAATGTATGCGAAGATTTGTACTCACACTGTAAGCAAAAATCACAAAAATATTCCAAATAAATGAACATCTACATTAATATGAACAACACTACAGTGGTGGTGGAAGATTACACACATTCTGTGTTGTCCATCAATAAAGGTGAACCAAGACGCCTAAGATACAATCTATTTGCTCATGATGTGTTTCTGGATGTCCCAGTCAACTACAAAGGTAAGTCAAAATAATCTAAAATGAAACAAACATAAAGTCACAATTCAGTCAAGTTTTCAATCTCACTTTTAAACCTGACTTCAGTTAAGCAAAACAAAAAAGGAAGCTAAACTTCACAAGCACTATTTAAAGAGGATGGGAACATCATTAGATGACAATTTTTACTTCGAAACAGTAGTGCAGGGCACTAACAACGCCAAAGGACATTGGTTTGAGATTAAACTGATAAAATGTACACTTGCAAGTCAAAGTGTTTGCCAAATGCGTAAATAAAAATGCAAGTTTGGTGTACTGCACCTTCAACATAAGCTAATACTCTTGCTCCAGTCTGTCCTGGAAGAAAAGCATGTTTTCAGTGAGTTCAGAGTGGGCAAAGTGTCACTTGTTGTTTATTTCATAATGTCCAATGCACTGTATGGCACTGGTTATATGGCCATTGAAACTCCTCCCTATAAAGGGAGCCTGGAGACAAGGGCTAATGGAATCGCTTCTAACCCAGCTAGATGATAATGGAAGAACTACTTACCCCACTAAACGACATAAAAGGAAGCACAAGAACTATTTTAACGATGCATCATGTATTAAAAATACAAGCCTAAAGGAGCTTCGCAATAAATCTGGACACATTCCAGTGGGTGGAACAAACAACAGTCAAGAAAACACAAGTCTTCAGTCTTCCCAGAGACGTTTCTGCATTCAACAGTGTGAGATTTCCATGATCCCTCTCAAGCTACCGTGTATAAAAATAGATGTCCCTGTTGCACACTAGTGTTGTCCTGGTACACATTCTCTCTGACGGAGAGACAAAGGCTGGGAAGGGAACTCAACCCACGGGACCGGGCCTGAGGGTGTGGCTCCAGATCCATTAGTGTGATCTGATCCGGTGGTCCATGCAGAAGGCGGATCTTTGCTCCTATAGTCAGCTAACTTAATCAGAGAAAGTGTTGCTGAGCAACAGGCCACAAAGGACAGTATATTTGTAGGTGAGGATGCATATACACATGGTGTTTGATGGTATAGCTTGAAGAAAACTTTTTGCTATGGCTATTTGACACGTCACGTTTTCTGTGGAATATAGCAGTTTTTAAAAGCGTTGAAAAGAGGGCTGCGAATATGAGGGAATAATTTTTTTTAAATAAAAAGTTAAAACTTAGTTATTCAGCAAGGACACATTATATTTCAATACATAGTATTTGTATTTCAAATAAATGCTGTTCTTTTGAACTTTCTATTCATCAAATACTCCTGAATCTTTTTTATTATGGTTTTCTGCAAAATATTAAGCAGCACAACTGTTTTTAACATTGATAATAAGAAATGTAAATTAACAAATCAGCATATTTTAATGATTTCTTAAAAGGTTAGTTCATCTGAAAAATACAATTCTTTTAGTTTTTATTCACATAAACATTTATGTTACGGGTGCGTGGTGGTAGGAAGGATGAGAAACGAGGATGCTCAGAAACAGGATTTAATAAACAAAACTCAGGAAACATTGACACTCCTTACATAAACGTACCATACACAAACGAGAACCGACCAGGAATGAGGGAGAACACAGGGTTTACATACACAGAGAACAGATTGGGGAAACAAGGCACAGCTGGGGCAAATTAACTAGACACAGGTGAAGGAACTGAAATCTAACGAGGAGTGGGAAAACTGAGACAAAGGACTAAACCAAATACACAGTGACGGGGGAAACTCAGGACACACATGTAACATAACGCCCCCTCCAAAAAGGCGCTCCTCGCGCCGTATAACTTCAATAGGGGTGGGGGGGGGGGCGGGGCGCCCTGGAGGCTGACGAGGGCGTGGCCTACCCTGAGCAGGAAGCCTCCAGGGCGGAGCAGGCTGGTCAGGGGGCCATGGCGGAGTAGGAGACCACCCCTCGGGCGGTCCTGGCGGAGAATCCCCTTCGGGCGGCCATGGCGGAGAATCCCCTTCGGGCGGCCATGGCGGAGAACCCCCTTCGGGCGGCCATGGCGGAGAATCCCCTTCGGGCGGCCATGGCGGAGACGCACCTTCAGGTGGCCTATATCCCCCCCCCAAAATTTTCTTGGGGAGAGTGCCAGGTTCAGGGACGTGCATCAGAACAGGCTTGGTAGGGCTGGACGGGACCAGCGGAGAAGGCTCTGTAGGACTGGACGGGACCAGCGGAGAAGGCTCTGTAGGGCTGGACGGGAGCAGCGGAGAAGGCTCCGGCTCGGCGGGCGTGACGTGAGGCTCCGGCTCGGCGGGCGTGACGTGATCCAGCAGTGAAGAGGGTTTGATGCTGGACGGAACCAGCATTTCAGGGAGCTTGGGGCTGGACTCATTGGCCAGAACTGATGTTCCTGTAGCCCACACATACAGGATCGCCGCAGACATTACAATGAGCGCAGTGTCCTCTTGGATGTACTCAAGTATGGTGTGCTTAGTCTCTGGCGGGTAGGCGTGCACCAGCAGTGAAGGCGGCTCTGGCGGGCAGGCGACGGGCTCAGGCTCTGGCGGCAGGCGACGGGCTCAGCTCTGGCGGGCAGGCGACGGGCTCAGGCTCTGGCGGGCAGGCGACGGGCTCAGCTCTGGCGGCAGCGACGGGCTCGGCTCTGGCGGGCAGGCGACGGGCTCAGGCTCTGGCGGGCAGGCGACGGGCTCAGGCTCTGGCGGGCAGGCGACGGGCTCAGGCTCTGGCGGCAGGCGACGGGCTCGGCTCTGGCGGCAGGCGACGGGCTCGGGCTCTGGCGGGCAGGCGACGGGCTCGGGGGCTCTGGCGGGCAGGCGACGGGCTCAGGCTCTAGCGGCAGGCGACGGGCTCAGGCTCTGGCGGGCAGGTGATACCGCTGAGAGGCTCTGGCTGACGTGCTGACGTGAGCTCTGGCTGGACGTGGCTGACGTGAAGCTCTGGCTGGACGTGGCTGACGTGAAGCTCTGGCTGGACGTGGCTGACGTGAAGCTCTGGCTGGACGTGGCTGACGTGAAGCTCTGGCTGGACGTGGCTGACGTGAAGCTCTGGCTGGACGTGGCTGACGTGAAGCTCTGGCTGGACGTGGCTGACGTGAAGCTCTGGCTGGACGTGGCTGACGTGAAGCTCTGGCTGGACGTGGCTGACGTGAAGCTCTGGCTGGACGTGGCTGACGTGAAGCTCTGGCTGGACGTGCTGACGTGAAGCTCTGGCTGGACGTGGCTGACGTGAAGCTCTGGCTGGACGTGGCTGACGTGAAGCTCTGGCTGGACGTGGCTGACGTGAAGCTCTGGCTGGACGTGGCTGACGTGAAGCTCTGGCTGGACGTGGCTGACGAAGCTCTGGCTGGACGTGCTGACGTGAAGCTCTGGCTGGACGTGGCTGACGTGAAGCTCTGGCTGGACGTGGCTGACGTGAACCAGTGGTGAGTGCTTGGCTGGACTGGACGGAACCAGTGGTGAGTGCTTGGCTGGACTGGACGGAACCAGTGGTGCAGGCTTGGCTGGGCTGAACGGGATCAGAGGCGGAAGCTCGGTGTCCCAGTCAATAAGCTCCTCTTCTCCTGGACCGATGGCGAAGGGAGAGTGGTGTCTGGATTCCTCTCGACCACCGCCACTACTGCGGCCTCCACGGATCCTGCGAAATCTGGCCAGACGGGTTCCCTCAAACGAACGTCCATGGGTATAGGCTGGGAGATTTTGGCTCTCCTCGACCAGGACGACAATTCTTACCCTATCGTCCATTTTAGGGTGGTCGGTTCTTCTGTTACGGGTGCGTGGTGGTAGGAAGGATGAGAAGACGAGGATGCTCAGAAACAGGATTTAATAAACAAAACTCAGGAAACATTGACACTCCTTACATAAACGTACCATACACAAACGAGAACCGACCAGGAATGAGGGAGAACACAGGGTTTACATACACAGAGAACAGATTGGGGAAACAAGGCACAGCTGGGGCAAATTAACTAGACACAGGTGAAGGAACTGAAATCTAACGAGGAGCGGGAAAACTGAGACAAAGGACTAAACCAAATACACAGTGACGGGGGAAACTCAGGACACACATGTAACAATTTATCAAGATACACATCAGTTGTGGTAAACGGAAGCTCAAGCATGTTCGCTTGACGTGTGAGAACCAATGAGGTTCATTCTCGTTTCAGCTTCCACAAGAACCAATGAGGTTTGCTCTCACTCATCAAGCAGTTACGGGTGAGCTTCTGTTTATATTTAAATGTGAATAAAAGCCTACATTAAATCTGTTCATCATATAAAGCGATCAAATCTCTTCAGAAAATTTGGGCTAAACCGCTCAATTCATATGGATTAGTTTTACGATCTCTTTATGAACTTTTTAAAGAGTCAAAGTGGTAGTTGTGTGGACTGTCAATGGAGGGACAGAAATGTCTCATATTTCCTTAAAAATATCTTTATTTGTGATCCGAAGATGATGAAAGTCTTACGGGTTTGAAACGACATGAGAGTGAGTATTTAATGACAGAATTTATTAAACCCTAACCCTAATAAACATACACTTTAAGGATCATGTGACACTGAAAACTGGAGTAATGGCTGCTGAAAATTCAGCTTTGCCATAACAGGAATACATTTCATGTTTTAAATAATATTAAAATAGTTATTTTAAATTGTAATAATATTTCACAATATTACTTTTTCTTATATATATTTTTTAATCAAATAAGCAGCCTTGGTTAGCATCACTTCAAAAACATAAAACAACCGTACAAACCCCAAACCTTTAAATAGTAGTGTATATTGTGTTAATCTCACAAATCTTTCAGTTTCATAAATAGTATATAATCCATATAATATTTTAAATACAATACATAAATTTTATTTTTTATTTTTAAATTTTTTTAAAATTTAAAAAAAGTTACTTAAGATGAATAATTATATATATATATATATATATATATATATATATATATATATATATATATATATATATATATATATATATATATATATATATATATATATATATAAAACTATTATCTGATATTGAAAGCACTTAATATTTTTCATTAAACAGTATAAATGAGTTTTATACATATATCGCTTTCTTTATCTTCTGGGAAGGTATAGTCCCTTGCAAGTGGATCATCACTTGGCCATAAAAAAGTCTGAAAACCCCTGCCATAGACAACAATCTAAAACCAATCAATAAAATCCATAATGCTTCAGCTAAAACCAAAGAGCTATTCAAAATCTGTTTGTCGCACACAATCATATGTAAACATCACAATTATTGTTTCATGGTTGAGCTTTCACTCCTCCAAGAATAGCCTATGTTCACCAAGCTGTTTGTATAAGGGCTTCGAAGGAAGCATCAGAACCCTCCTTCCTTCAATTAAAGCTGTGAAAACAGCAGCCAGGCAGGAATCATGCTGGGAGCCTCCATCTTAGCCATGTACTTGTTTCCCGCCGCACCCCCTTAACACCATACCCCCTTGCCACACTCCTGAGGTGCAGAGGCCGCTGGGTAGATGGGTGTGAAGAGGGGGGTTTCCAAAAGGGTGACTTCATTGAGATCAGCACCCTCCCCCAGCTCACCGTATTCTTTCTATTGTGTGCCCACCCACCTCACCCCCCATGAAATGTGACTTCTATGCTACAAGTGTGTGTGTGTGTGTGTGTGTGTGTGTGTGTGTGTGGTGTGTGTGTGTGTGTGTGTGTGTGTGTGTGTGTGTGTGTGTGTGTGTGTGTGTACCTGAACGCTCCCTTAGGGAGTAATTTGCAGTCGCACAACAATATGTCAAAGGTAAATCTGTGGCTTTGGTGATTGGGGAGGTGGTGGGCTGTTGCTTGAGAAGACTTTATTTTTATAGGACTCTAGCTTTATTTCAAGCACAGATAAAGTGTTGTCATGAGTAGGCGCTGAGTAGGCCTACTAATAGAGATTTCCTGATTCAATTCTGATTCACAAGCTCTTGATTCAATTTTGATTCTGATTCACTTGGGGATTTTTTTTCTGTTATAATGTCTATTTTGCTTTTAGGAAAAACTTTCTTTCTCAGTTCATGCTGTAAAATATCAGGGAACCTCCTAACTTGGAACATATTATTATTATTATGTGTTAATTCAAAAATATACTTTCAATTGTATTTATTGTTAACTTGTAATACAAATGATCATTATAAAAAAATTAAGAAATTATAAAATATATTTTTATATATAATTATTATTATAAAGTATATTTATTAGTTATTCGTTTAGATGCTTTTTTCAAATCATTTTATAAAATTTATCATTGACAGTAATGATAACTTGATGTTAATTCAGTAACCTATCTGATGGATTCAGTTAGTTTATGGCGTGCAAATGAATCAAACTGATTCAATGATTCATAAAAACTATTTTTTAGAGTAATTGTTTCTTTCCTGAATTAAATTACTGAATGCACTGTATGTTTTTTATACTTTTATTTTCTATGACTCATAAGAGTCATTTTTGAGTCATTTTCATGAATCGAACTACACTGGTTACACTATTTGCTTTTGATTTATTAATAAGTAGTGTTTTAAAATAATAATTTGTCTGTGAATCAGACTCCAACCGTCTCATCTCTTTCATTACAGACAGTCAACTTTGACAAAATATGACTTCTTTTGGTGCGATAATGTTGGTTTGGCAGTAGGAAGGAGCCGTAGTCAAAAAGAAGTGCAGGAAAGCACGGGGTAAAAGCTTGCTCTTGTGATTTTAGGAATGGATATCAGATTCACAATTCATCGCAAAATCGATATTTTACCCAGCTTCACCCCACTTTTTGAGGGTCAGATAGTGGACACTACGACAGAGACACCCTTGCAAGTCACTCTGTGAAACATTACCTCAAGATAACACAGCCATCACCCCACTACCATGAATCATTCAGTAGTGTCCACTAAAAGGCCAAGAGGCCGGTCTTCCTCCACCCCTGCCTGGAGCGAACCAGCTCAGTGTTCCAAAAGCCCCTCTCAGTGAGCCAATGCTGCTGTCAAAACTGCCAAAAAGCACAAAGCAGGCTATGACACACTGTCTTCCTCAAGGGGATCGGGGGCACTTACACAGAAGAGAGAGCACTGAGACGTAACTCACACTGACACTGACTGGTGATCATCCCTAAATGCAATGTTTATCGTGAAATGGAAGCACTTAGCCTGGATTTCACTCCTTTTTATCAATCAGTACATTATGTTCATTACGTATAAATGGTGTGCTGTGGTACTGGTGTCTGTGATGTATAGGGCCAGAGTGCCGCTTATGTGTATTTGTTGATGATACCAAGAAATTCAGTGTTGCTAAGCCACGGGAGTTTGACGGATACTGTGCAAGAATCAGAGAGGAACAGGGGAAAACTAAAGCCTGTGGGGAAGAACCAAAGACGTCAAAACAGTGAGTGGCAGGAGCTTCCCGTTTACCTGAAACAACAGACTGAGTTTAACAGTGTGTGGGTCCAATGTTTGGAGACCGCAGATGAATCATACTTTTGATATTAAAAAAGTATTAACTTCTTAACTGACGCTGTTCGAAACGAACTCAGTGTCTGCAGATTTCCAGAAGCAGTGAAAATAAAGGATGGAGTCTGAGGTGCTGTCCGTGGTGTTGAACTGTTGTCACTAGTTTACTAGAGCTGAAGTGAGGCCAAGGGGTCAAGATTTTCCTGCTTAGCATGACCACATTTGACCCTACTGTTAGATGTTGGAATCACACCATCTCGCAGCAACATGCATCTTTCCTATTTACAGACATTAAAATCTGTTTGAGCATTCAACATTTAAACCATAAACATATTTTATACTTTATTATATACTACCATTTAAAAGAAGTCTCTTCTGCTCACAAAGGCTGCATTTGTTTAATGGAAAATACAGTATAAACAGCAATATTGTGAAATACTATTACAATTTAAAATAATGGTTTTCCATTTTAATATATTTTTTTAAATATCATTTATTCCTGTGATGGTCACATATCATTCAGAAATCATTCTAATATGCTGATTCGGTGCTCAAAAAACATTTCTCGTTATTATCAATGTTGAAAACAGTTGTGCTGCTTAATATTTTTGTTCTGATACATCTGTAAAATAAAGCCTTCTCGGAGAGCAATGTTTCCACTTGCTGTTGTCTATGTATATGCCAACTTTCCCATCATGCAACTCCCAGGACATTAAATCCTCTGGTACTAAAGAAACTACCATAAATAACAAACCGTCTGTGTCTGCAACTTATTGCTCTAGGAGATGAAATCGTGTAGTTCGTCTTTCGTTTTTTTTTTTTCAGATACCACCCCGACCAATTTAAGCTGAGCGTTACTGCCATCTTCCAGCAGAAAAGCTTCTTTTTAACAGTGATAAAGGTAGGCTGCTCCGTGGGTGGGTTGCCAAAAACAGAGACATCCAAAGACAGTGGGCTTATGGAGTTTCAGGCTTGGAGATGTGTCGGCAACATTACTGTCTGCGTCTGGATTTTGAAGAGAGGTAAAATTCACAGGTATTTGGCACATCCCCCACAAAAAGGGATTGGGAAGTGACTCCGCATTCCTTCATGGAAGCAGAGACTTCTTTCCATGTGGAACATCTGTCCTCAATTTCTCTTATGAGTGAAATAAACCAAACTCACATGTCTTGGCCACCCACCCACTCATCTCATCACATCTTATTTTGTGCAGCACAATGTGTATTTTGTGTGTAGGAAATTGTGATAATGAATGAAAGTCTAAATCGACACACTGCAAATAAACTCGACCTATCATTATTTTGTCATTTACAGGAGAATAGGAAGAGAAGGCACATTAGTAAGAGCCCTAAAAATAATCTCTGCTTGTCAAGCATAAATGTCAGCAGTATGTTCAGGGCAAAGGTCAAGGTTAACCAATTACAACTAGAATTAAGTGAGAGAGTAAGATTTAGTCTTGTCGTGATGAAATGTTTATTGCACACACATTTTACAGATCACATATACATAGCAATTATTCTGGGTCACACTACTAGTCTTATCTTAGTTTTTATTTACTTTTCATTGTTGATGAATGAAATGTCTAGCATACAAAACAAAAACTTTTGGGGATATCCTAAACCAGGATTAATTATATTTAACTCAAACTATTAAACACATTTTTGTTGATTGAAATAAAGCTGAAATTAAATAAAAATAGAAATATTAGTTGAAAAACTTAAACTAAACTAAAATGATAAACATTGCCTTGGCAATAAACTGAATTAAGTGTAAGCTGAAGCATGACTAAGTGGATGACAAATGACAAAAGCATATTAAGAAATATTAAAATATTAGAAAGAATATATTAATATATGAACTAAAAATATAAAAGTAATAGCTAATTCAAAATATTACTGTCCTGAACAGGCTACTTGTAAAATGATAATACGATTAAAACAATATGAGGAAAATATGCCCATCAGCCATACCCTGTCAGACAAACAGATGCTATTTAACTACAGGAAGCTAAGCAGCTACGTCTTTTCTTTAACAAATGAGCTAAAAAAGGATGCTAGACAGAATGAGAATTAGACGTAGAAGAGGCAATGCACCACAAGGTTCCTCATTCACACCTGTGAAAGACAGACCATATTCCCCAAGGAGTCCAGATCCAAGCAGCCCAACAGCAGGACATGTTTCTGCATGTGCTATGATGTGGCTTCTGTCATCTCTCTTCTACTCCCCCTCTGTTCTCTGTTGTCTCTCTTTCCTTCTGTAGCCATTTACCTGAATCTCCAGTGCTGAACTCCATACCATTACTCCTCTCATGTGTGTGGGGAAAACAAGAATGCTCCAAGGCAACTTGCTCCACGTGGGGTCAGCTTGTGGGTTTGCGGAGCCTTAGGCAAAATCACAGAAATGGGCCTCATTGCTGTCAAAACAATGGAATATCATAGATGCACTGCAGTATGATGATTAATTTATTTCTTTTCAAGAAAAACTGCACAGTGTAAAAAGAGAAAATAGATCCAGATTGTTCCAGTAATGTCAAATAATATTTTTGAAATGTTTATTGAATTGATGTATAAAAATCCCCCAAACAAATAAAAACAGCAGTTAAGACAGAGAGAAAGAAAAATATAAAAGTGAATCTTAAAATTAAGGATTAAAGGTGCAGTAAGCGATTTCTGAGAAACATTGTTGATATTTGAAATCAACCCAAAGAATCACACCCCTCTCTTCATTGCCGCCAAAATGCACAAATACGCAATGCAAGTGTGGATGTCTCTTCATTATTGCTGAAGCGTAGCAAATTAAGGGTTCGGGAAAATTAAGTGAAGATGCCAAACAAAACATTTACATACAGTACACAGTAGTACATATACAAGTTTTGTATAAGTTTGTTGTTGTGCCAGTAGCATACACTCAAAACTCCTGTTACTCATGTAGGGAGCAGAAACAACGCAACCTCTGCATCCGTTTTCAGGTTGTTTTTGAATGCTTGGCTAAGAGATGTGTCTTTAATCTAGGTTTAAAATGTGAGTGTCTGAGCCCAAAACTTTATCAAGAAGGCTATTCCAGAGTTTAGGAGCCAAATGTGAAAAATACTCTACCTGCTTTAGTGGACTTCGATATCCTAGGTACTACCAAAAGTCCTGAGTTTTGTGAACTTAAAGAGCGCGATGGATTGTAGGGTGATAGAAGATTGGTTAAATACATACACAGGAGCTAAACTATTTTGGGCCATATAGGTCGGTAGCAATACTTTATAATCGACACGGAACTTAATAGGTAACCAGTGTAGAGATGATAAAATTGGGGTTAGTATTGAGATGCAGCCTGGGTCAGAAGCTAGAAGTAAGTCATTTGTAATTTTAACAAGCACAGTTTCTGTGATATGATGGGGCCTGAATCATAGCATATATATATGGATTTATGGTTTCCTAATGAGAGGCATGACCCAGAGATAGAGACGAGTTAATAATATTGACAAGAGGCTCTTCTGCTACAGGAAACAACTCTTTCAGTAATTTAGTGGGTATTGGACCTAATTAACATGTTGTTGGTGTAGATACGTTTATTTAGTTCATAGTTCTATAGTTCCCTTTACTGTAGTTGTAAGGCACTGTAAATGTTTTTGAGGGGCAACGATTGAGGCTGAATCATAAAATATTGTTAAGGTTGTACAACTACAAATTTCGATTTCTCAGTGAAGCAATTCATAGATTAATTACTACTAAACTGTGTAAATATTCAGTTCAGGTGACGTCTGTTTGTTTGTAATCGAGCCACTGTACTTAAAAACCTTGGATTGTTTTGGTTGTTTTCTTTGAGTTTGCGGAGATTCTCGGCCCTGGCAGCTTTTAGAGCCTGTTTATAGCGGAACATACTGTCTATCCATGCGATTCTAAAGACCTCTAAATGAGTTTGTTTCCATTTACACTCTAGGTTATGACTTTATCTCTAGAGAGTGCAAGTACTGTTGTACTATGGTGCAGTACTTTTCTTTCAAATCTTTTTTAATCTGATGTGTGCAACAGTTTCTAATGTACTAGAGAAGATAGTGCCCATACTGCTAGTCATTTTATCAAGTTCATTTGTGTGTTTGGATACACTGAGCAGCTGAGACAGATCAGGCAGTTTATTTGTGTATCTATCTTTAGTGGTTGGGATAATTGTTCTACCTGGTTGATAACATGGAATCACCCAACCCTGAATCATTTATTCCCTCATCACCACTGGTCCTGTCGAGCACAACGACTGTCTCATCGCCCTCTATTGAAATTGTGTCGTCATTGCTGATACAACTCAGCTTCCCTCTTCCATCTCCATTGCGAGTATTAGCCAGTCCTTCAGCCCCCACCTCAGCTGGTTCCCATCAACCCCTCATCTTCTCCCCTATCGCTGTGCTATGGATGAGCCTCATAGGCTTCTGTCATCAGCTTTGTCTGAGCCAGTGGATCCCCCGGCTCCGCCCCCAGCCGCTGGTACCGTCACTCCACCTCGGCCCATCAACTCGTCGGCTCCTCCCTCCCTCAGCTCCACCAGAGGCTGTCGTCCTTATGGCTTCACCGGGCCCCCTCTTCCTTCCGGCTTCACCTTGGTCAGCCATCACCCTGCCTGCGCCCCAGACTTACGAGCCATCTGCTACGCTACATCTCTCCACCCCTTTCGGCACCAGCGGGCTCCGCCCACCCTTGGGCTCCGCCTTGGTCCTCAGTCACACTGGCTCCGCCTCAATCCTCGGACACTCTCGTTTTTCCTCGAGCGCTCGTCGCTAAAGCTCTGCCAAGGTCTCAAGTGCCGTCGGCCTCTCTATGTTCCATCAGCTCCCCGTCTTCGCCCAGGGCTCCACTTCCAATGAAATAATCTCTGTTGGTCGTCCGCCTGTCAAGTCACCATCATGGATCCTCCCTCTATCTACTCCGCCGTGGGCAATCTTCCAAACTGAACTCTGGGTTACCACCTGGCTTCTGCCATCATCTTATCCATGGCCAGTGCCGTCGCAGGTGGGGTGCGAGGCCCTGTGCGAAATTGAAATGCGAGGCCCCTCCCAGTCCCTGAACGTTAGAATAATTGGCTGCGCAGCCTACTTGTAAGCCTTGTCCGCTTAAATGAATTATAAACAAACATAAAAAACGAATAGGCTATTTGCATATTAGGCCTAAATTAAATCGTTTTTGACCTAATTATTTGGCACTGAAATTACACACTCTGTCGGCTCTGGATCACGTGCACCTGCGCAATATAGCCATGATTTCCGAAAATAGTACTATGTATGTCATTTAGTGATATCAGCACAAGAACTGTTGAGCAACATAATTTAGACAATTGTTTTTGTCATAATGTTATAATAACCGACAGACACTTTCATTTCAGCCGCTCTGTGCATGTCCGCGCACAGAACGAGGCTGAAGCTCAGCTTCACGGCTGAGACACGAATAGATGTTTCAAATGTTTAAAATGTATTACATTGAAATCTGTTGAATAGAGTGTAAATTTAGTTTGTGTGTAGATTAAATAATGATAAGCGGATAATCACCCGTATGGAGATCATTAACTTTTAACATAATTTTTTTTTTTACTGGCTCAAAACAAATAGCCTACAACACAATTAAGCAATATCGTCGTTGCGCGGGTGCGCCTGCAGTTATAAAAACGATTATTAATTGGCATATTTAAATGCCCGATTCTTATATGTTCATTCATATAGCCTAATCAAAACAGATGGAGCAACCTAACGCTGACAAGTTAGCTCACCGTTTTTAGGTGATATGCCATGTTTGTAGTCGAGCTGTGATATGCAAACTGTTGCTTGCAAACTTTCGACTTTTTATCTGTTTTCGTAAAATGCTGCCACACTGTCGATGTCTTTGACATGGTAAAGGAGGACTGACAGTAAATTAAACGCTCGCAATTAAATTAAAATTTAGCAAACCTCCATACTACCATTGCCTTCTAGTAGCCTACTGTTTTCAATCTGTCTCCAGTGGGTCAGGCTAATCCAAAAAAGTGAAAACATGGGGGTGTTCTGAAGACAAGCTGTTACCTGTGAAACAGGGGTGCTCTGAAAACACCCCCATTAGCAATTAGTGCTTTCCACCTGATGAAATTTTGGTTGATCCAGAACGTATCGACCAATAAATTAACTAATCGACTGGGAGATTACAGCCCGTGAAAAACCCGCTTAATTTGTTTAAAATAAAAAAATAAAATAAAAAATAAATAAAAAAAAACCCAGCTGGATTGCGAGGCCCCCTGGTGGCGCGAGGCCCTGTGCGGTCGCACAGTTCGCACAGCCCTTGCGACGGCTCTGTCCATGGCTGCTAACTCTATCATCACCACCCTGGTCTCTCCTTCCTGCATGTGTGCCTTCATCCAGCCCTTCGCCTGCCCCTCGTCCACCCTCCCTTGATTCATCTACTAGCCTACGGCGCAAAGGTCGCACCTTCAGTGAGGGGACGTACTGTCATGGTTCTGTTATTTTTTTACTTTTATTTTGTTTTTCTTCAGTCGCATACTTTCTTTGTTCTAGTTTCTCGCCACTCTTTAGTTACTATGGTTACAGATTATGATTAGTCATTAAGTTCAGCAATGTCCTCATTAATTCACCTTGTTAGTATTAGTATTCTAACTAGTATTGAAGTCCAGTCCCGTCTATGAAATGTCAATACCCTGAGTTTACATGTCTACCCTGTTTGGATTTATGATTGGACTTATTAAAGACCTTTTGACGTTTTGAATCCTCGTGGTGTGTGTTCTACCACATAGATGTGACACATGGTTAGATCCAGCTCATCCATTGATTATAATGGCACCACCAATCTAGTAGTTTACAGTACTGAGTGTTAAATGTTTTTCACATTGTTTGTGATCTATGCATTTTTATGGACCATCTGCACCATATGTGACCACCTATTTAAGACAGCCACTTGGAGTCAGAGCTGGGCTATCTTGCTAGAGGAACTTCACAATAACTTTGTCTCAACTAAAAGAACAAAGCGTGGATCATTTGATGGAAACTGACAGCATCTCCTGCTGAGCCAAATGTTCCTTAAAGCTATGCTTTTAGCTGTGTCCATCATAACTTACAGGCCTTTGCTAATCAACACTGACAGTCGTGAATGATGTCTTAACATACATAATTTCAATTGTGGTAACACTTTATTTTAAGGTGACAGTTACACGTTACTACATGTACTTACTATAGTAATAACAGTACATTATTCAGAATTACAGGTAACTAACCCTAAACATTTAACTATATAGTTAGTACATGTAGTTAATAAATATTACTCAGTACTTAAGTAACATGTAACCTTTATAATTTAAAATGTTTATATTAAATTATATTTAATAATCATAATGCTTGAACAATCATTTAAATTAAATAATAAACCTGTAATACATTTTTAATGATATCATTTATAAATTATGTATATTATAAATATAATGTGTTATTTTTTATACTATTACTCAGGTATTATGGTTATTAAATATAATTCATTTTTAAATAAAAACAGTTTTAATCATTGAGATGTTAAATGGGAAAATGGTTTTCTTTATTGTATTATTTTTCCCAGTGTGTGCTTACACTGTATGTCAACTATGACCCCAACATCCTATAATCTATGAGGATCTACACAAAGCTGCTCTCCGTTTTCAAAATAAAGACCTAAAGGTTCTCTTTGGATGACTTTGAAGGAGTTAATACATTGGCAGACAGGGTTAAACAATTTGAACCACAAAGACAAATGCTCCTGGTTTAAAGCAGGGGAAGAAATATTGATCCTTTGCTCATAAACACCCTTTGTCAGCAAAGTTCTATTTTAATACACGCTGTGCCATAGAGTTCAAACAAGACATGAAGAACCAATTTCAGTCCAATTATTAAATCAGAAGAGTTTGTTCCTCTTTTTGGCCCAGATACACAACCCTACACAGAAGCTATTTATGTTTGATTTATACATGAATGCATGAAATCCAAATTAAGTAAGTGCTCAGCACGCGTCCAGTCCCAAATATGGAGGTGATTGTCATGTTGCATGGGAGGTTGTTTCATATGAGGTGTAATAGTCCAGTCCTCAGGGACAGCCTCCACAGCAGACCTCCTCTCACGGGTGACGGATCACCTATACACGACACTGAGATGTTTCTTAATGACCAACGTTCTTCTCTCAAGTCAGTAATAAACTCAGTCACATTAAGAATGAATACATATTTGCTTTTAGGCAAAAAGTGTTACCGATGTTTATCATGTTCATGTTGTTTCACTCCTGTACGACTGACTTTTTTCTGTAGAACAGTAATTGTATGAATGTTTAAAATCTCATTTGTACGTTTTCATAGTGCTTAAGCATGTTTAGGGGTGGGATTGGACCTCCATGCATGCTTTTATGTTTTTGTATAATTTACATTGTTCAAATTCATATGAAATTGCCACCTCTTAGCAGTTAAGTTTTTCAGGTTGCCTTATATTGTAATCATTTTGATCAAAAGCTGTAATCACAAGCCTAACGTGTTTATTATGTGTACTTTATTGAAAACATGATGTTTACTAACCACATAACCAATAACTATACAGAATACTTCCTCACTGCATTTTCTGTGAAGCTGCTTTGAAACAATATGTATTGTGGAAGCGCTATACAAATAAACTTGAATTGAACTGAACTATCCTTTTAAAATGACAGCAGACTGGGAATGGATGTCCGACTGTTTTTTAAAAGACTTATTATGCAAACCAAACATCTTAATTAAGACATAAATGCATAATTTGATGAGCTGTAAATGTTTTGAACTACCTAGAAAATACAATGGAAATAATGCCTCCAGAAGTATGAAAAACAAAAATCCATGGCCGATGATTTCAAACAATGTGTTTTTGGTACTTACATGTTAGGGGCCCAGAACATCCACATATAAATGAGGGGTCAATCCCTCCCTCAAAGTTAATTAAATCAGGCTTTCATGTTCACACCTGGGGCCTGTGACAGTCAGAATTTGGCATGGGGTCACATGATCACACCCACTTGCTCATGCATACATAGGAAGTCCCCCCTCATATGTTAGGACGCCATCCTTTGTTGTGTCAGAGAGCAGATGCGGCCCCTCAGTAAATCTAATAGAGACGTGGTCCAGAGCTGGGGGGCTGGGTGTGTATGTGTGTATAGGGGTGGTTCCGGCTGTCACCACGCTTGTCTTGAGAGTTGCGTGTGCTCTCTGCTCGCCTTATTAGTGGGCTCCATGTGTCACTGGTGTCAGTGGTTAATCCCACTCCCCCCAGGGAATCCCACCCTCCTAAAACCAGTCGCCCCACTTCGACAGATGGGACCTTCTTCTGCATACTAATGACGGATGGATTCCAAAGGCGTGATTTTTCCATAGTTCTGGCTGTAGGATGATGGAGAAGAGTGATAATGCAAAATTGCATTTGTAATGCTTTTGATTAAAGCATTGTGACGGGGACTTCCATTATAGCTATAATAGTAATGCTAAGGTAAATCATTGAAATTTTATCAATCTGTTTTACACTGTATGTATACCAATAACATATCTATATATCTATATATATCTATATACAGTAGTGGCCAAAAGTGGTGTCCGACCTAAGAAAATTGGCTTCTTTGCACTATTTTCAAACTTTTTATTAAATATTTATTAACTAATTTGTATGCATGTTGTAAATTTGTAAAAAAAAAAAAAAAAAAAAAAAAAGTGGTCATACCCAGCTTACACATTATTCCCATCCCTTAATTCAATAAATCACTATGTGGCAAGTATTAGCTATATTATTATATGTTATTTTGTGGGTTTTAGAGAAAATAGCTAGATGGAAGGAGCTGTCCTCTGCATCCAGGGAGGATATTTTTAAAATGGCTAAATCTGGTCAGTCAGCTTTGGATTTTGCCCATGTGCTGGATGTGAATGGTCACAATGTCCACACAATTATTTGAAATCACCATGAGAGCACTACCATGTACAATTTAAAGTGCTGTGGATGGTCAAGGAAGACTAATGAGCATTTTTGATGAAAAAAAAAAAAGAAAAAAAAAAGAGTAAACTCACCTGATTGTTGGACCACTCCAACCTCCAATTTCATCTCGAATTGTAAGCTAAAGACTCTAAGAGGCTGGATTGAGTGGTTGTTTACCAGTAAATAAACCATTTATTAGTTTTATCTACTGAAAAAAATAACATAAGGATTTGGAGTATGGAAGATTAAAGTCGTGTTCTGCCGTCTGACAAATCAAAAATTGACAACCTAGCATTGGATGGCACGCGTGGCGCCATTGAGCATGGCAGAGGAAACATAATGGTATTGGGAATGCATGTCTGCAGCCATGTTGGAAGGATATAAAAAGTTGCTGGCAATTTTTTCCGACATAACTATCCTAAAAACACTGTGTTTATACTCAGTATTTTGAAGTGACCTTCTTAATTCCCCTTGGGGGGAAATTACAAACCTGAATTGTGATAAGTCATTCAGGTCTTCCAATGAAGCTCAACTTTGGGAAAAACTTAAGAAGGGTTGGAAAGAAGTTGACATATATATGCAAGTTTGTCAATGCCCAGGATAATGGCTGTTGTAATCAAAAACAAAGGAGAACCAACAAAATATTAATACCTGATTACATTGTAGTCAATGTATGATTTAATTCCAGTGAGCTTTTTATTTTTCTATGCCTTTTTTGGCATAATATAATAAAACCAAGTTTAATTATTTGCTATTACCTCCTTTTTGGCAATTAATTTTGACATTTTAATACCTTAACCAAGTTTAGTGTATTTTTCTTCCCAATATAACATACTCCTCACATTTTGATTGTTTAATAGAACATGAAGTGTCATTAAAAGCAAATATTGTGCAAATATTTTATGTATGTATATTAGGTGAATTCCTGTAATATCCATAAATGTAATTCTACAATAGGGCTAAGGCTGTATTATTTTTATTGGCTATAGAACATCTGCCAAATTAACAAATAACGAACATTTATGCTTCTACGTGATGTTACTTTTCTCCCATAAGCCACATGGAAATGTAAAACTTTTCATATGATCATATGAGCACACAAGCAATAAAAAGTTGTTTCTTTACTTTTGCTCCTCTTTATATAGAAGGATGAAGTGTCTTCAGTGCTCAAGAGCATGAAGTGAGTTCTAATTATAGGGAGAAGTCTTTAGATATCCCACTCACTGCCTACATAACAAACATACCCAGGCCTGAGTCTAAAAAACTGACACAGAGGAAACTGGTATCAAAGGGAATTTACTTTACTTCAGAAATACGGAGTTAAATGTGCTGGCGTCTGCAGTTACTGTAAGCAAATTATGCTTTTATATAGCAATGGTTAGGTGCCTTAAAATAAATGGGAAGATATATTCTTAAATGACCAGAGTAATGCTCTAGATGTAGGCAGAACAATTATTTGCAGCAAAGAATGACTCATTTAAAACTTCGTCCCCACTCATATGAGCGCTTGCGTCAGTAAACCAAGTTTTTTCAATGGCTGACTTACTCTCAGTCCTTATGTTGTTATATCATTGTGACAACTTAAAATCCTGTCAGGAAAGATTTGTGAACAACCATATGCAGTTTTGTCAGATATAATCTCACGCATGCTATGTTCGATTTAAGAACAAATGTCTCTTATGAGCTGTTCTTTTTTTTGAGTCAGTCAAAAAGATTCCTTAAACATCATTTAGAGCCATTACTAAGTTCACAACTGAATCCCTTTCTAAACTATAAGTCTCATTTTGGTTTTGTCCATTTTGAAAAGAACCAGGAACTGTTACTGTGTTGTAGCCTATAATTTAGGTTTGTGAGACTTCAGTCATGATTCTGGAAAGAAAATCACCACCAGTAAAAGAATCGAAACATGGCAAAATAACTATTTAAAGGATTAGTTCACTTTTTATAAAACTTTTGCTGATAATTTACTCACCCCCATGTCATCCAAGATGTCCATGTCTTTCTTTCTTCAGTCGAAAAGAAATTAATGATTTTGATGAAAACATTCCAGGATTTTTCTCCATATAATGGACTTCAATAGTGGCCAAAACGGTTCAAGGTCCAAATGAGTTTTCAGTGCAGCTTCAAATGACAAATGACGATACCAGACGATGAATAAGGGTCTTATCTAGCAAAACGATGCGCCATTTCGAAAATAAATAAAACAGTTAAAGTATTATTAGCACAAATGCTCGCCTTGTTCTGTCCTGAGATGCACGTTTGTGATTGTCTTGTTCAAACTCGTTCATTAAAATGAACAAATCTTTTTTCGAGTCATTTCGTTCGTTGAATGAACAAAATGACTCGAAAAAAGACTCGTTCAAAATGAACAAATCTTTTTTCGAGTCATTTCGTTCGTTGAAAACTCTGAAAACTCATTTGGACCTTGAACCGTTTTGGCCACTATTGAAGTCCATTATATGGAGAAAAATCCTGGAATGTTTTCATCGAAATCATTAATTTCTTTTCGACTAAAGAAAGAAAGACGTGGACATCTTGGATGACATGGGGGTGAGTAAATTATCAGCAAAAGTTTTTCAAAAAGTGAACTAATCCTTTAACATCCATGATACACTGTCGAGTCAGTCTCTACGCTCTCAAATTACTTAAATATTTGTATATGTAGGCTATATTTTGCAATAAATGTAAAATATACTGTTTCTATATATAATCAACAGTTTTATATTTCTCCATCGGTTTTAATGTATATGTCATACGCAATGCTACATTGGAATTTAGTTCTTTCCCTCATCGAAGACATTACAGTGTTGTACTTTGTAATTTTTAAATACTTTTTTTGTTGTTGCTTCAAATCAAATTTTTTACTATTGTGATTGACCTAATAGCTTTTGGTTTGGTTCATGGCTTGTAGCTCTTTAATGAAATCTTTTTTTTTAAATCTCCATAGGAAAAATACTTCAGAAATCTTTTAAAAGTTGAAACATTTTGTATATATTTTTCCAAACAGGCAGAAAAAAACAAAGAGATATTTATATGGTGCATTTACAACAAAAATCACTAGATGTAAGCACCCCAAATTGCAACTAGAAAAAAACAACAGTTCACATAAATCATTGTAGTCTATATTCTATAAAACATTTCTTCGCCACAGAATATAGAAGCAGCTGTTGCTAAAAGCTCAAGTAAGAAACCAAAAAAGTATTTGGCTGCTAAATATTTAACATTGTCAAATGCAAAAGGGATAGTGAATTTGAATTGCCCTCCTCATAAAGATTTTGACTGAACTTAATTTCGTTTCACTGTCATTATTTTCTGTAGCAAGGCAGCTACCTACTTAATGAATCGGACAAGCATTAGTAAAATGGGACAAGTGTGGAAACAGTCTTCTCATTAGTAAGATCATCAACTGGCAGATGATGAAAACAATATTGAGAACGGCCACAGATCTCTCCTATTACTTTCATTAACACCGAATATTTGCGGAAATGCACAACATTTAATCCAGTCTCTGAGGGGCCGAATGGCAAAAAAAGGACATTTGTATGCATGAATATTACATTTTTTCTTCTGTTCCTATGTAAATAATTGATTAGGATGCACTTAGGAAGGCAGCATCTCAGAAGCACTTTACCAACATGTGTCCTTCAAATCCACAAAGGTTCCGTCTCCTGAAGTAGGAGAAATTACAACCCCTCTCTACGCCCCCACAACCCCAACAAACAACACAAAGATGTTTGATCTCCGAAACAATCACCGTCATTGTCAAGGGAACTTTTGAAGCTCCTGGACGAGGTCTTGTGTGTGAAGCTTTCACGTAAGGTCATTTTGAAACTGCATGAGGTTCATGTCTGCAGCATACCTCTCCTCATTTGCCGCAGCTCGCTAGCGCTATTGAGGAATTCCCCCCAGCGTGATCTGAAAGGGGCTCTGATTGCACACTCAACAGATGGCCGTGAGGTAGCGTTGCTAAGCGACTGGTCATCACTGATCCCACAGCTCGCTATGGAGAAATCTCTCCTGCATTATGAACTTATTTACAATAATAACACTTTTCATTTGAATAATCACTCTGTGACTGGTGCATTGGAAGACTAACGCAGAGGCATTCATTTGGGAGGTCTAGCCCAATTAGATGAGTAAAGATGCGCAAGACTCAGAAACTTTAGTTGACTTTTATGAACTTTATACATGGTCGATGACGTCAGCCCACATTATTTCAGCTTATTTTTAAAATAATCGTGTTTAACAGTGGAATTACTGGTAAAGAAAACTACATTAGCCATGTTGCTGTACAGAAAACTACACCAATCAGAGAGTTCGGAAAAAGCTACATGTGCCTAAAAATCTCATTAGCCGACTGCCTACTCCCACGAAACACTGCTAATGACGTAATCGAGTCGATCTCTCTACGCTCTCAAAATAGGCTACTTAAATGTTTGTGTGTATATATATATATATATATATATAAAATCAACATTTGTAAATGAGTAGTTTTACAGGTCTTTTTCTCCATCGTTTTTTATTTGATTATGCTATTCGCAATGCTTCATGGTGGGATTGTAGTTCTTTCCCTCACTTAAATAAGTACACAGTCTTTTAGTCACAGTTATGTTCAGTTTGTTTTCATGAACATTCAGGTTGTTTTCATCAGTCACGTGTTCCTTTGTTTGATTTTCCCACCAGTTGTCATGGACACTCCTCTAATCATCACACCTGTTCGTAATCATTTCATTATTTCTGTGTCTTGGTTGTCGGCCGATGTTTGTGTGTTTACCCCATGTTTCACATGCACAGTTGAACCTTCCGTCTGTTTCTGGTTATTGTTGTAATATTAAAATTACTTCGTATTGGATCCTGTCTACCCTCGTCTTAATCTTCTTCGCCTACCTTTGTCTTTTTTTGCTTTAAATGAAAGTTTGTAGTGTTGTGATTCACCTCATAGCTGCTTGGCTTGGGACATGGCTTATAACTCTTTAACAAAAACTATTTTAAAATTACCTACCGAAAAAGAAAAAAAAAAACTTCTGGAACCAGCGCCACTGAAAAAGTGGGCGGGCACTGTTGGACTCTGTAGATCTTATGTAGCCCCACACATTTTCAGCACTGCACTCGTGAGGTGCTTCTCATTTCTTATTTGTGCATACTTGTTTCCTTTCCTCACGTCTTAGCACCACCCACATGCGAAGGGAGGATACACCTGTGTATCCTCGCTCATGACTCCTCGGGAAGTTTCCTCGCTCCACATTCCTTGCGGTGCAATTGGAGAATTGAGATGTCCTTCAAGATGGCTGAGTTCAATCTGTTTCAGGGTCTGGAGGGGACTGGAGGACAGAGGAACGAGGAAATGAGGAAGCATTAAAGGGATAGTTCACCCCAAAATTAAAATTCTGTAAGTAATTACTCACCCTTATGCTGTTCCAACCCCGTAAGACTTTCGTTTATCTTCGGAACACAAATTAAGATATTTTTGATTAAATCTGAGAGCTGGATCAGTCCTCCATGGTTTTTAAGGGATTGAAACTTGCCAGCCCCGAAAAGTTATTAAAGAAATCCTTAAAATAGTCCAAGTGACTACAGTGGCTCAATCTTAAGTTTTTGTGCACAAAAAAACAAACAAAAATAACAACTTTATCCAAGTATTAAATTCCTTCTCTCTTGGCCTCGAGATTGTTCACGTAGTATAATTACGTAGAGCTTCTGGTTGAACGGGGTTAATTAAAGTCTTACAGGGTTGGAACAACATGAGGGTGAGTAATTACTGACAGAATTTTCATTTTGGGGTGAACTATCCCTTTATTTTGAGTTTTGAGAAGCAGCCGTTGTGTTCTGTCTTCCGGCCTGTTTCAAAAACATGAAGTAAGATCTTGCGGATTTATAAATGAGCCGCTTGTTTTAAAATCTTCCCCGGTTTACTGACATTTCTTTAGACATCCGCTTCAAACATTACAATGCTCATGATAACTTTCCTTAACTCTACAATAGGTAAATCCACTTCGCCAGCTAAACACTCTTCGACAGCGATGCAATAGAAATATACAGAGCTACCGCAATAACGGAAGTTCAAACACAAAATATTAAAGGAGGATGCATGCTCGTTTCTCTGGAGCATAAGGTCTATAAAGCATATATATATACACTCACCTAAAGGATTATTAGGAACACCTGTTCAATTTCTCATTAATGCAATTATCTAATCAACCAATCACATGGCAGTTGCTTCAATGCATTTAGGGGTGTGGTCCTGGTCAAGACAATCTCCTGAACTCCAAACTGAATGTCAGAATGGAAAAGAACAACGCTATCTCACGACCAATTCGTACGACTGATTAAAATGTGGCTAATACGAATACAATACGAATTTGTATGATTTGTCTAAATCAACGTGATGGGTAGGTTTAGGGGCGGGGTCAAGGGTAGGTCATTTGTTCGAATTCATACAAATTGGGAAACTCGTAAAATATTTACGATTTAGCAAAAATCGTACTAATTCATACGAGTGAGGTCATATGAATTCGTACGAATTAGCCACCTCGTAGAATTCGTACGAATTGCCGTGAGATCGGGTTGGAAAGAAAGGAGATTTAAGCAATTTTGAGCGTGGCATGGTTGTTAGTGCCAGACGGGCCGGTTCAGTTCAGTTACTGCTCAGTTACTGGGATTTTCACGCACAATCATTTCTAGGGTTTACAAAGAATGGTGTGAAAAGGGAAGAACATCCAGTATGCGGCAGTCCTGTGGGCGAAAATGCCTTGTTGATGCTAGAGGTCAGGGGGGAGAATGGTCCACATGATTCAAGCTGATAGAAGAGCAACTTTGACTGAAATAACCACTCGTTACAACCGAGGTATGCAGCAAAGCATTTGTGAAGCCACAACACGCACAATCTTGAGGCGGATGGGTAGCAGAAGACCCCACCGGGTACCACTCATCTCCACTACAAATAGGAAAAAGAGGCTACAATTTGCAAGAGCTCACCAAAATTGGACAGTTGAAGACTGGAAAAATGTTGCCTGGTCTGATGAGTCTCGATTTCTGTTGAGAGATTCAGATGCAGAGTCAGAATTCGGCGTAAACAGAATGAGAACGGGGATCCATCATGGCTTGTTACCACTGTGCAGGCTGGTGGTTGTGGTGTAATGGTGTGGGGGATGTTTTCTTGGCACACTTTAGGCCCCTTAGTGCCAATTAGGCATTGTTTAAAGTCCCCGTGAACCGGAAGTTGCAAATAACTTTTCTCCAGTGCTGTGACGTATTTCCGAGAGAAACGGAATACTAAATGAGGCAAAATTGTTTTTTTTCCAACTAGCACCTGATTGGATCTAGAAAAATGCACCTCCTCGCCATCTCTCCTTTCACACGCTGTGTGCCTATCTACTGTCAGTTGGAGGGGCGTGATTACGGATGTTAAGCAGTCACCTAAACCGTCAAGCCTACGTCATCGGGCAAGGTCCTCCAGTGCAGAGGGGAGGAGCATTTTCAGAATTTGATTAAAGATTACGAAGCCAAAAAAATTTTTTGTGTGGATTGACTTGCATGGATGAATTGTTCACCACAAAACGATCAATTTAGGCAAATAAAGTAAGTATGGTCAATTTTGATTTCATGGGGACTTTAAATGCAACGGCCTGCCTGAGCATTGTTTCTGACCATGTCCATCCCTTTATGGCCACTATGTACCCATCTTCTGATGGCTACTTCCAGCAGGATAATGCACCATGTCACAAAGCTCGAATCATTTCAAATTGGTTTCTTGAACATGATAATGAGTTCACTGAACTAAAATGGCCCCTACAGTCACCAGATCTCAACCCAATAGAGCATCTTTGGGATGTGGTGGAACGGGAGCTTCGTGCCCTGGATGTGCATCCCACAAATCTCCATCAACTGCAAGATGCTATCCTATCAATATGGGCCAACATTTCTAAAGAATGCTTTCAGCACCTTGTTGAATCAATGCCACGTAGAATTAAGGCAGTTCTGAAGGCGAAAGGGGGTCAAACACAGTATTAGTATGGTGTTCCTAATAATCCTTTAGGTGAGTGTATATATATATATATATATATATATATATATATTATATATATATATATATATATATATATATTATATATATTAACTATAGAGCATCATCAGCTAAATTTATAAATAACACAATGTAATAAACATTTGTGCTCCTCATTATGTTCCATTGCTACTAAGCCACATGAGAAAGTAAATCTTTTCATATTGTCATCATATGGTCAATTAAGATTACACACCTCAATAAACAAACACTCACAATACACATCCACACAGATTCTGCTGATTTCTGTTTAATATTTGTTGAACTTAGAAAGCTTTTGTGTGCACAGAATAAAGCATTCCAAGTCAGAACAGATCTAAATCTGAGCACAGGAGACAAACAAACACAACTCAAAGCAGTGTACTACACTAGAGCAGAGGAAGCGTACACCGATCCAATGTCTTTATTTGATTCGACACTGTCAGAAACACTCCCACCAGCGTGTTTATAAATGGGCAAAGGAAAAAGAAACAGTCAAGACAATGCTGTGCAGCTCAGTGTATTAATGTCTGAGAAGGGCTGTGAGATTCTTTTATCTAAAAATAAGTTTTATAAGCATTCCTCATAGCTGTCCTCATTTCCCATTTTCTGGAAATGCGGTGGACAGATGATTCACTCCACAGACGAGGAGGTATATAGATGTTAACAGAACAAATCCAGACAGACACATCCTTCATCTTATTCAAACAAACACACATAACACAAAGACAGACCATTTTATCCATTTATAAACAAACTGATATTACTTTAATACCTTTGCAGTGCACAGAGAGATTCAATTCAAGTGAGTGTTAGATGACAACAAAGGTAATAAATGTAAAAATTGGGGAAATGAGCTTGAACAATTAAAAATATAATATCCATACCAATAAAAAGAACTGATTTGATATACTGTGTGTAATGAAAGGGTAATCCACAATCGTAGTAAAAGACAGGAAAAAGGTCAGAGCACAGTAAATCAGTCCAATCAAACAAACAAATCCAAGGGTGAGACAGGAACGGGAAAACCAGGACACAGGCAAAAAGGGGAATCCAAGAAACGGGCAAAGATCAAAAACCACGAACACGAGAAGAACAGAGAGAATGCTCGGAATTGCAGTAGAGACACTAAACAAGACTTTGCAGAGAATGAATGAGAAAACCAGGCTTATATGGGGTGAGATAAACAAGGTAATGAGACACAGGTGAATGTGATAATGGATGATGGTCTGGGCAAAGGATTACACTGTGCATGCATAAAATAAATTTAACTAAATAATAATATTGCTAAAAAATAACAATTGTTTGCAGAAAGAGATGATATATCATGCTATATTAACAGTCACCTGTGCGTGTTTGCTAATAAGCTGCACATATCTTTACTGTAATGGCATGTAATGTAATCTTTATATAATAAAATAGTCATAATACTATAAGTATATCTGTATCTAAAGTCAACAGACTTTATGAGGTCTTGTGCCTGCAAACAAAAGAGAAAGTGCTTTGTTTTTGCGAAATGACTTTACACACCACTTAACTGCATGAAACGTCAAGCACACGTATGTCAGGGACTCCCATTTGGGACATCAAACAAGATAACACGCTAGCAACCCTATGACACATTCAATTCCCAGATAAACAACAATGACAGTGACAAATAATCCCTAACCCCTTTAAATATATAATACGTTTATCTATGGGGGCATCAGAAGATAAATAAATAAGTAGATGAAAGGAGGACTCAGAGTCGCAGATTCTCCTCTCAGATGTGAATGTTGAGGTGCTCGTGGGGACATGTTCAGACGGGGTACGAGTAAACTTGAAAGGCATTGCATTTCTGAAAGACAGTATACATTTTTTTTCTTTTGTTTTATGTCTGTAGCTGTAATCTAATCAAACCACAATGAGAGGCAAAGATTGGCTGGCGGCAGGCTTGCCTATACATTGCAGTGAGGTTACACTGAAAATATTTGATCAGGTAACCTGCACTGTAAAAAATATTTTAGCAATTTAGTTATTTCAACTTATTTTTTTAACTAGATTGTCCAGACAACAAGAAATTTTAAGTTTTCTTGTCCTCAACTTATCGAAATAAGTTAGTTAAACTAAAAAAAACCCATGCAAAAAGATAACTCAAAATAATGAGTTAACTTTTTTTACAGTGTGTGTGTTCATGCGGTAACAAATGAACTGGTTTGATTTTTATTCAAAACCCCTTCATTTGACCAAATCAATTATTTAAGGGTCAGATCAGATAAAAATAGCACTAAAAAAACCCTCAAATAGCATTTTAATTTCAACATATTACACTGTAAAAAGTGAACAGTTGGATCACTTAAAAAATTACTTAAATGGTAACACCTACAAAAATTAAGTTTTCTCAACTTAAATTATCACATTAAATATGTTGATAATTTAGTTGAGAAAACTTAATTTTTTTAGGTGTTACCAATTGAAGTATTTTTTTTAGGTTGATCCAACTGTTCACTTTTTACAGTGTAGAACATACATACAGTGGATTAGAGTTTAGCTAAAGTCAATAGATATCAGGCATTATAACTTAAATGACACTTAGAATGTATTTTGTAATTTCTTATGTGGAATATTTTGTACATGTCTGCAGATATTTTTGTTGAATTAAACATGAACAATTCTTGACTAAATATCATCTTGAACCATCAATGATGTCCAAATAAATTTCCAGTGATCATATACACATATTTGTTATTAAAAATAACCATTAACCCTCGTTAATCGTCCCCTCGAAACGTCATTCACGAACCTCCTCATCAATCATTTTTTAAACTTAGACATCAACCTTTTTAGTTTTCCTCAATAAATTCATTATAAACAATATAACAAGAAAAAAAGAAGATAAAAGAATGCCTTTTTTCCATTAGTTTTTGTGCACAACAATCTTTGATGACTCGACTGAATGATTGGCGAAACATTAATGCATTTAAGGGTTAAAATTACTTTTGTTGTTGTAACCTAATGTAGTAAAGTTGACTCCATCCTATAATAACGCTTGTGACTTGAATAAAACGACTTAATTTAAATGTCTCTACATGACGCACATTTTCCAGCTACCTGACAAAACCTATTTTACAGTGTAGGCTGTTTTAAAATTAGTATGAATGTCGAAATGTGTGAAGAAAACATTAAGTCAGGAAGCAGTTATGTAACATTTAGAGGCATGCTGATTCTTTATGTTGATAACAGGAACCTTGTTAACTGCTTTGTATAACAGTGACGGAAAATAGGATTGCTGGACGTCTGGGGGAAACATGGGAAATTAGCTTGGCCATTACCTGAGCAAGCCCACACCAATGAGAGTGCTGCATTATCAGTCTAAACGTCTGAGTACAGATGTGTGGGTGGATGTGCTAAGTCTCGGATTCTTATTAGTGGGATTTCCATCGAGGGTCGATACGGCTTGAGCTTACCAGCGTCCTGCTGCAGTCCCACACACTGTCCTGTTCTGACATGTAGTCACAGTAGCTAATCACCAAGCCTCCAACTCACTGCATGCCTAATCACTTTGGGGGTGGCCGGGGAACGGGGATGAACAGCTCCAGCTTTAATGCCAAAGCAACCTTCTACACTTTCTTTCTTTATCTTTTCTCATTTTTTGGGTTTCTTATTCCCCCTCCCTTTATCTCAATGTAATGTGTCAGCATTTATGTTTACATGCATTTAGCAGATACAGCAGAACTTACAAATGAGGAACATCACAAGCAATTAACAATGATTATAAGAGCCAACAATATTTGCAGTACTAAAACGCCAAGAAAATTTTTGAAAACTAAACAAATATAGTCAACAAGAGGTAGGGTACAACGGGGCAAAAGGCAAACATTTAAAATGTGATTTTCACTACTCCCATAGTGTATGACTGCAGAAAAAAACATGTTTTTATTGAACATTGATCAACAGATTTTGTATGAAAATAAATCATAAAAGTGGTTTGCTTGTTTAATAATCTTATAAATGTATGAGGTGGCAAGGTGGGCCTTTTATCCTACACAGGAGGTAAAAGGCTCACCATCATGGGGCAAAGTATTAACACAAAAAAGTCAATAGTTTGCACAGTCATTTTTTAAACGTAAATAGTTTGAGTTTGAGTGTACAAAAAATGTCAAACTGCATTGAGCGAAAACCCTGTCATTGTAGCAATTACCCATTTAAAGGGTAGTTTCACCCAGAAAAGAAAAAAGAAAATTATGTCATTTATTCATTATCTTTTTGTCATTCCAATACTGTGAGATTTTTTTCTTAATTTAAGTAGATAATTTGTGAAATGTCTTAAAGGGTACCTATTATGGATTTTTGAAAATTGCCCTTCATGTAGTGTGTAACATAGATCTAAGTGAGCAAAAACATCCTGCAAAGTTTTAAACATGAAAGTTCACCGTATACAAAGTTATTGTCTCTCAAAAGTAAGAGTCGACTCTGAGTTGCTGATATGAATCGTTCGACGAACGATGCTTTTCCTTTGTCTAGTTGACGTCAACTTGACAAGTTATTTGAATAAGATACGCCCACTCATTGCGTTCGGAGACCAGTGTTGCCAGGTCCGTATATGGGTCAATGACGTGGCGTGTCAATTCCGGTGTCCAAAGCATATTAATTGCATTAAAAATGTATACATTTTTAAATGCACTTCATTAAAATGTTGATATTTTGACCTTTTCGGTCACTGGTGCACTTTGCAGCAATATCATGTGTCCTTTTGGATAACACTAATAGAACATTTAGAATGTTTTATATTTAAAAACTATCTATTTGATCTAAAATATTACCTTATAGTGATGATAGCTAAGTTGTAGTTTTCCATAGGTGGTTAAGTTAGTGCCTGATTATAAAGAAAAAATATTTGTTTTGTCATTCCTGGATAACAACATGTCATTCTTGGATAACAAAAAACCTCCGTTAGCCAGGACGGAGTCCTGGAATCTCCTTTATAGATGCTTTACAAGGCATAACTAGTCCTCACTTTAGATGAGCTCACAAAAATTAACTGGCCACTACTAAATGCTTTATAACTACCCGAATTAACCCTGAATTACAGTAGAAATATGTGTTAATAAAGCATTCACTAACACACTAATTATAACTATTACTATGTCTAAATAATCATATGAATAAATGTACATTTTAATAGTTTATTAATCATTTACATACACTTTCCAAGTGCTCTTATGAACCACTGACAGTTCCTACATAACTGTTTTTTAAATAATGCAATACTTCATTTAGAAATGATAAACTGATAAATAATAAAGTATGAAAATACAATTATTAAATATTATAGATATACTTTTAAATCAAGAATAAAGCATTTATAGCTGTATTTATAAAATATGTTAATGTTTTATCACAAAATGTATGAAATGCTGTTGCATTTAAGTGTTGGCTGAATTAATCAATTTACATAAAAAATGTTGATTGACACGTTTTTAACGATTTAAAAAAAAGTTTTAGTGTTTTTTACTTTGTTTCAAGTTTGAGTGTTGGAAGGAAAAATGATACCGAGAATGGTTTTTATGGTAATCCTGAAAAATATTGCAGAATGTCCTTCCGTCTATGTCATTCCGGCTATAACAATGACACTGGAAATTAATTTAACCCATATTTGTGTGTTAGATTACACAATTCTGTTTTATTTTGTTGAGTTAAGGATAAAACAAGTCTTATTTACTTTATTGGAAAACATTTTTAAACATTTACCGGCTTTTTTTTTATTTGGTTCTGAATTTTGAGTTATCAGCAGCCAAAAATGAGCCCATGTCTATATGAAATACCAAATTGATTATATTAATTATTATTAAAATGTAGTTTTCCGAGCACTAATTGTTTGTTGAGCTCCAATTATGGATATCAGTACATTTGTATATGCCAACAATGGTAGAAATGTAATTAATTTAAAAATTCATTACGTTACCCAGGAATGACATTTTCATGGGGAAAAATATCTTATTCACCAAAAAAAATGGTTAATTACATTCTTGAAATGTGTACATGTCATTGCATTACATACACAACACTCTAATAAGTATAGAAAGTCCTAAAATTTGAATTTTTTGCCAGTTTTATTTTTTTTCACATTTTAAATCCTTATCCGTCATTCACCCATATGCCTGCACTGTTTCCGCGGGTTGTTTGTGTAGTGCACGGGTTGACGCGATTGTTTTACCCACTGGAACATGATTGTTATTGGGGAAACACCCGGGAACGCTATTTGACTATTTTTCGCAGTGATTGGGTTAGTTTTGATGAGTAATTGGGCTGGTTTTGTTGTGCAGACCTGGCAACCCTGTCGGAGACGCCAGGGGAAAACTAAAATAATGTCGAGACGCTGTTTTGAAGTGCAACGCAAAAGCAAACTTTTTTCATCTGCCCAGTGAGGAGCATTTGAAGTAGGGTTGGGTACCGAAACTCGGTGCCAATAGGGAACCGGTTCCGACGTAAACGGTAGTAACCAGACCGAATAAGAACGAAAATTTCGGTGCCTGATTTCGGTGCCTAACTTCATTAAGCAGACACGCACACACACACACACACGCAAGGTCTCTCGCTCTCTCCCTCTCCGCCGACCGCCGTGCGTGCGCTACACAGTTTGGAGCACAGTTTCTTCTGACTCGCATGCGCGCTCTTTCTCGCAAGGTTTGGCTGCATTTCACGTGTAAAGTTACGCGTCAGAACGCCCTCTGGGTGTGCCGATAGTCTGAATCCCATATAGAATCAAGCCAATTCATTGGCTGATGGCGCCGCATCGACGCAGTTGTTTACACGTCGTCATATTATGTTGGCGCGCGCGCCATCTGCTCCTCAGATTTCTCTACCGAAAAAGGAAGCTGGTCGGCAGCGCGAAGAGTTTAGCAGCGTCTCGTTCCCTATTGAGAGAACATAGGTATGTTACACCAGTAACCAGAGATGTTCTCTTTCATAGGTTCACTCAACGCTAAGAAGCAGTGGATTTGTAGGCTACTGTATCACGTGCCGTTTGAACTGACGCGCTACAGCGATCTGTCACATTTCAAAGAGCCAAAACGTTATTTATTGTGTGAATCTCGTAAAAATATTGACAGAATCTGACAGCTGTGGATTTGTTCCATATCAAAAATAACCTTCTCTGAATCCGTCTTGTCTGTCAGTGTCAGTGTCCTCTTTGTCCGCGATTTTTCTGTGTGAAAAGGGTCATTTTGCGTGAGTCTCATGGTCAATGCGTGAGAGTTGGCAGCTCTGCCTGCTAGTAATCTCTATTAATCTCCAGTATTACATTGTTTGATACAATATTGTTTAATTTGATATTATGTAAATATGAATTTTTATTTCATATTGGTTTTATTATTACCATATGTTACTTGTATTTATATAGTTTTTTTTTATTATTTCTGTATATTTTTAAATTTAAGTTAATATTGTGTCCAGTTTGGCCCTGTAAATTAAAGGGTATTTTTTTTTGATAAAGTGTGTGCGGTTTCATTTTCTAAAGTACCGATTTAAGAACCGTTTAAGCACCGGAACTGTTTAAAAAATACCGAGTAGGTACTGGTATCGAATAAAACCCAACCGATACCCAACCCTAAAAGTGGCTGCAGTTCATATATATAACTATACCACAGAAGTATAGCCCGGACCTTGTTGTGTTCGCGTCATTTTGAAGATGATTGCTTCACAAACCTAAATGCTATAAAGTATGGATTTGCGAGCGGGTGATACTATGGAAGTAAAATAATGACAAATGTTTTTGAAACAAAAAGCCTGTTGAAATGTACTTATTGAAAAAAAATATGCATTGCATTAACCCTGCTTGTATTTTACTGCATTGTATTTTTAGGGCTTGTATTTTTATGGGCTGAAATTTAGCATGGTTGAATATTTAGGCTGTGAATATTTCAATTCAAAACATTTCAAACACATTTTCATTAGTACATTTTCAATAATCTATATTCACATTTCATATTTCACTTCCAAAATATTCAAACTGATTAAAAATACAACCTATAATATTCAACAGGCGGTTTTCGGTCCATTTTATTTCGCTTTCAAATTCGCTTCCTCAAATTCAGTGGTTCAAATTCGACAGTAAATTCAACGTTGACATCCAGGAACTGCAGGAAAAGCAGTAGATTACCGAGCATAATCTCCATCTGCTGTTAGTCGACCTCACCAGCAGGGGGTGCAAACGCGTGTTGTTGACGAAGATAGAGCAGTTAGAGCAAGCCATTCATTCATAAAAACTAATTTATAACAATGTAAGTGTATCTGTGATTATTATGACGTCTGTTTTATGTGAAATTCAGTGTCTTCACGATTACTTTTCCTGTGTAGGTAGCATCTTTCTCTACCGTGAACGAGATTATAATGTTATTCCCCCGACGCGGATGTACAGGTCCAATGTTACATTTGAGTTTGACATATATTTCTATTGGTTGTTTAGTTGCGGCGATTGTGCTGCATGCAATTACTAGGGTTTCACTCAATACCTCAGGATTCCCATGCTGGACATATAAAACGCTTAACGTAGCTTAATGAACTAATACAGTGATATAAAAGACCAAACACGCAGGCAAGCAGAAGGTTAGTTGCGGCGATTGTGCTGCATGCAATTACTAGGGTTTCACTCAATACCTCAGGATTCCCATGCTGGACATATAAAACGCTTAACGTAGCTTAATGAACTAATACAGTGATATAAAAGACCAAACACGCAGGCAAGCAGAAGGACTCAGAATATGAACTTAACGCGCAAAGTTTAATGCTCAGCGTTTCCCAGTGATACTGGCATAAAGTTGGCTTGACATTCGCACATTTAGGGACCGTCTCTAAAGTTACAATAGACATTGGTATACACGTTTCTAACTTCAATAGCATTTGAAGAGAACGACTTACAGTCATACAACTAACTGTAAAGTGTTCATGTAGGTGTCAGGCATAATGCGCAATTTATTCAAATAAATTGAAGTTTGCTATTGAAGTTAGAAACGTTTAGGCCTAATAGGACTACCAATGTTACTTTAGAGACGGTCCCTAAATGTGCGAATGTCAAGACAATTTTACGTTTAGTCATTTCGCAGACGCTTTCATCCAAAGCGATTTACAGTTAAACTAACAATATAGAACAACAATATGAAAGTGCTATGAACCTTCCCAGTATAATCTAATGCAGTACATGTATGTTGGTATACTTCCTCAATAAAGGTGCGAGTTTTGTCTTTTATATCACTGTATTATTCCATTACAGGAATTGCCAGTTTTGTCCCGACAGAAAGGGAATCTTTGTGTATGATGAGGTATTGAGGGAAACCGATAATAATCCCGTTCATGGTAGAAAAAGCTGATAACATGTAAGGCTGCACAGGGAAAGTAACAATGAAGTTAATGAATGAAACATAAAAACAGCTTTTGTGCCTTAATCATCTTTTCCGCATATATACTGACCCAGATAATCATCACAAAAAACGTAATGCATGCTCAATTGTTGTACAGTTTTCATAAATGAATGGCTTGCTAACTCTATCTTCATTAACAACACGCGTTTGCACCCCCTGCTGGCGAGGTCGACTAACAGCAGATGGAGATTATGCTCGGTGATCTCCTGCTTTTCCTGGATGTCAACGTTGAATTTACTGTCGAATTTAAACCACTGAATTTGAGGAAGCGAATTTGAAAGCGAAATAAAATGGACCGAAAACCGCCTGTTGAATATTATAGGTTGTATTTTTAATCAGTTTGAATATTTTGGAAGTGAAATATGAAAGGTGAAAATGGATTATTGAAATTTTACTAATGAAAATGTGTTTGAAATGTTTTGAATTGAATTATTCACAGCCTAAATATTCAACCACGCTAAATTTCAGCCCATAAAAATACAAGCCCTAAAAATACAATGCATTAAAATACAAGATGTGTTAATGCAATGCATATTTTTTTCAAGTCGTACAATTCAACAGGCTTTTTGTTTCAAAAACATTTGTCATTATTTTACTTCCATATGATACTGAAGGTTCAGTACCGAGTTTATTTGGATCAGCTTCCTTCTCCGAATCACAAACTGTAAGTATTATTAATATTAATTGTTGCTTTTATGTTTTATGTATCATGCTCAATAAGTATGTGTGTGTGTTGTGTACGCACAGCGCATAGGTCGTCAGTTGTATTGAAATATGTGAAGTGTTTGTCGTTGTTAATGGAGTTGTCATAAAGAATATAGCTATAACGTTACCTCTTAGTACTGCATTATCAATATGTTTATGCGTTGGGCTAACGCAAACAAAGACTGAATGTGCTTTTACCACTAAACTTTGGGCTATGGTAGCTATTAGCTAACATATCACTGCAGATTAGCGTCACGCAAGGGCGGGGTTTGGAAAAATGACTCGCTAAACGATTCATATGGGAGTCGGTGAGCAAATCAAGTAAAAATAAATGCATATTATAAGACAACAAAAGTGTTTTTTGTCATGGCATGCTCGTAAAACTGTTGTTGGGGACTCCCAGAACAATATTAGGAACATTTTAAATGCCATAATAGGTACCCTTTAATGGTTTTTGGCCATCCAGTACAATGAAAGTCAATGGGCACCAAACCTGCACATAAAATATCTTTTGTTGTCTGGTGCAGAATGAAAGTCATGCCGAGCCCCTAAAGCAGTACTTCTCAAAGTCCGGACTCCGGTCCGGATCCGGACCCGGAGGGAATTCAATCCGGACCCGCCTCCATTTCGTATTTCAAGAGCACTAATTGTGTGTAAGAGATTAAAAGTGTGGATTTCCTACTTTGATAAACGCATGTTAAAATCATTTGTTTATTTTTTTAGATGGTCCGAAATTAAAACGAAGGCGAGATATTTAATGTTTTCCTCCGTGATTTAGTTGCCATGACATCCAGTAAGCGTATGACTTTTGACGTAATCAGGCGCAACCATAGACTGAAAAAAGGGGCGCAACGCGAGTACGCGACACTTCACCGCAGTAAGCGTTTGAATGGGTGTGGAGGATGTCATTGTCAAGGAAAAGAAAAGTTGATGAAGAAAATAGAGTTTTCAAAGATGATTGGACAGAGAGGTATGCGTTCACAGATATCCCAAGTCTCCCGGAAGTTCCAGGAGTCTCCCGCATATTGATAGCGGCTCCCTGATGCCCGCAAATTAGTTCAAATCTCCTGCAATCTAGAGCTCGCGAGCTCCAAACCGGCAGAGAGGGAGAGAGCGACCTTACGTATGTGCGCAAATGTGCGTGTGTGCCTCATGGGTTGCCAACCGTTCCGTATAATACGTATTTGTTTAAGTTAAAAATAAAACGTATTATGAACTAAACAAATACATGGTTCATTTTTGGCAAAATGATCATGATAGCCTTTATATATCTGATACAAGTCTTGTATATAGATTGAGCCTACTTTGCTATACAAATTTTTGTGCAACTTATAAAAATATAAAAAAATATATAATGCAACTTTGCCTAATAAGTTGCATTTATAATGTGCTATGAATTTCAGGGGTTATTTTTCAAAATTTTCTTCCGTGGGGGCATGTCACTAGACACCCCCCCCGGTCAACACCCCCCCCCCCACCAGTTTCGGACCTTTGACATTGACGAAAATTCTGATTTGGACCTTTGAGTATAGACTTTGAGAACCGCTGCCCTAAAGGGACATATGGTGGAAAAAATGTGAGGTTGGATGGGGAAAAAAATGTCGATGCTTTTGCGTTCCCTTGCAAAAGTTTAGCATTCCCGTAAGAAACTTTGTGTTCACTTGCAAACCCTTTAGTTTCTCAAGGGTGTGTAAAACATTTCGCAAGCGAACGCAAAGTTTCTCTGGGGAGCCTAAAACATTTGCGATAGAACGCAAAAGAATTGACAAATAATTGTTCCTCTCATCTCATATTTTTGTTCCTTCACCATGTCCCTTTAGGGGCTCCGTATGTTTGCAACAACATGAGGGAGAGTAAATAATGACAGGATTAGGTAACACTTTATTTTACGACCCGCAAACAACTGCGTAAGTAAACCGAAATTACGGTGTACGTTGCTGTAATTATAGCGTACTTCCGTGTAGGTATAAGGGAACAATATGTCAAGTTTTGGGTAATAAAGGGGTAACAAGCAGATATACAACCTGTAAATAACTTCGTAAGTAAATCGAAATTACGGTGTTGTTACAAGCCTGGCTCAAAGCAAGCAACAGAGTAGGGAAAGGCCACACACGGAATAAGAATATATAATAGATTTATTAAATTAATAGAATGTTAACAGAATAAAGGTTGTTCAGCCAGTAATGAAGTTGGCTTTAACAAAAATAAAACAAGCAATCAGAAATGAATAAACAAAACCAAAATCATAAACGGTGCGGGAGAGATGCAACGGAGGCTGGTTCTACTCCTGGTCTCATCTGAAGCGTCTTTAAAGGCCCAGATAGCCCAGGAACTGATTAGTACAACTCCAAACACCTGTGCCCAGCTCACCTGTAGGAGACAGACACAGCACACAGCCAGGAGGAGGAGCCAGGCAAGGCCGTGACAGTGTACGTTTCTGTAATTATAGTGTACTTCCATGTAGGTATAAGGGAACAATATGTTAAGTTTTGGGTAGGTTAATAAAGGGGTAACAAGCAGATATACAAGCAAATTATTTATAATGTAATTATTTTAAAACTAGTAGGCCTACCTATTATGTAAATATATTCCAGGCAAAAATTGTACGTCTGTTGTATATAAAAGTTATCATCACATTTCTGGCAAAATATGTTCTTGTGCAATTTTACAGGGTAATTTTGACACCTGTGGGTTGAAAATGAAACGTGTATGGCTGCATGTAAGCACAGTATGATAAAAAATGAATTTATTGGCTTTTCTTACTAGATTAATTAATGTTAAATCAACCCACAGATGCCAAAATTAAATGTAAAATTGCACAAGAACATATTTTGCCAGAAATGTGATAACTTTTATATACAACAGACGTACAATTTTTTGCCTGGAATATATTAACATAATAGGTACCTGTTAAAATAATTACATTAAATAATTTGCTTGCATAGCTTGTTACCCCTTTATTACCTCATACCTACATGGAGGTACACTACAGAAACGTACACCGTAAGTTCAGTTTACTTACGAAGTTATTTGCAGGTTGTTGGCGGTCTGTGTTTATGTTTGGAGCTCCATCGAATTGATTCATTAATCCTTGATTTTCTTCTTTACCACTCAATTATAAACAGGCACTTTCTATTTTTATATCGTGTGAACTTATCCTCGATAATATTCCTTGTAAAAAACAATCGGATTGCTTTGATATCGCTACTTAGATCCAACTTTCCGAATCTCGGCTACTAGCCTTTAGCCCGCTAGCATTTCACGCGTGGCCTCGTGCCTATTCGAGCGTCGTCTCATCTTTTACACCCGTTTCTCTGAAAGCTTCTCTGAAAGTACAGACACACGTTGATTGTGCTTAGAGCCTGCATCAACGGGGCATAAGCACATCTGCGTGCGGTCTGTGTTTGTGTTTGGAGCTCCCTCGAATTGATTCATTAATCCTTGATTTTCTTCTTTACCACTCAATTGTAAACAGGCACTTTCTATTTTTATATCATGTGAACTTATCCTCGATACTATTCCTTATAAAGAAAAAAAAAAAAAAAAAAAAAACAATCGGATTGCTTTACTGATTACTATTACTACTAATTTACTGTTCATCTGTTATAATGGCGAACATATCGGATGTGTGTCTAACTCTGAGTGCAGGTGAGGACACATTCGAGCTGATTTCGGTACGACTGGAGCTGGAGTCGGTGGAGAAGCAGATTCGTGTTCTGCTGGAGAAGCAAGCCGAGCTGCGAGATCGGCAATCAGCGCTTGAAACATCACGCGCCGATGCTCACAAGTCAGTGGTTAGTAACTTTGTGACTTTGACTCCGACTTCGTCTACTCCGTGCGTTTCTCTGCCCAGGAGGACGCGATCATCTCTGCCTTCAATCACTCCTGCACCCTGGGTCACGACACGAGCCAGGACCAGAGCAAGAACCTCTCCGCCCCTCCCGGTCTTCGAGATCTCCACCCGGAACCGCTTCTCCCCTCTTCGCGAGTCGGAACGCGACGACGCCGTGATCATCGGCACTTCCATGGTCCGCCATGTCCGTGCTACCTCGGGTAAAGGTAAGGTGCGCACTCACTGCTTTCCTGGTGCTCGTGTTCTTGATGTCGCTGCGCAGGTTCCCGAGATCCTGAACGGTGACGAGCGCGTCGGAGCTGTCGTGCTGCACGCGGGGACGAATGACATCAGGCTGCGGCAGACGGAGGTTCTGAAGAAGGACTACCGAAGCCTGATCGAGACGGTACGCAGCACATCGCCTAGAGCAACGATCGTCGTGTCTGGACCGCTTCCCACTTACCGACTTGGACAAGAAAGGTTCAGTAGATTATTTGCTTTAAATGAATGGTTAATGTCATGGTGTAATGAACAGAAACTGCTCTTTGTAAATAATTGGAATCTGTTTTGGGAGCGACCTAGGCTCTTCCGTCCTGATGGCCTGCACCCCAGCAGAGTCGGAGCGGCTGTTCTGTCGGACAACATCTCCAAGACGCTACACACCATCTGACTAGTAAGTCAAAGTCCAAATCATAGTCTTTGCTGTCCCAACTTAATTGATATAAGTACCAATGTAGAACATTATATAGAAACTGTGTCTATTCCTCGCTTAGTGAAGCCAAACAACAAATCTACTGTAAGATCTAGCAAGAATATTATTGTAATTAAACCAGAAAATCTAAATATCAGTGAACAAAAACAATTTCTAAAGCTAGGTCTTCTAAACATTAGATCGCTCACACCTAAGGCGGTTATTGTAAATGAAATGGTCACAGATAATAATTTCGATGTTCTGTGCCTTACTGAAACCTGGCTTAAACCAAATGATTATTTCGGTCTAAATGAGTCTACTCCACCAGGATACTGTTATAAGCATGAGCCCCGTCTGATCGGTCGTGGCGGCGGTGTTGCAACAATCTATAGAGATATTCTTAATGTTACTCAGAAAACTTGTCATAAGTTTAATTCGTTTGAAGTACTTGTGCTAAATGTTACGCTCTTAGATGTAAGAAAGAAATCCTTACTGTCTCTAGCATTGGCTACCGTATATAGACCCCCAGGGCCATATGCTGATTTCCTAAAAGATTTTGCAGACTTTCTCTCAGACCTATTGGTCAACGTCGATAAAGCAATAATTATTGGCGACTTTAACATACACGTAGATAATACAAATGATGCGTTAGGGGCTGCGTTTACAGATCTATTAAACTCTTTTGGGTGAAGCAAAACGTCAGTGGTCCCACTCATCGGCTAAATCATACACTAGATTTAATTATTTCATATGGAACCGATCCAACCGATATAGATATTATACCGCAAAGTGACGATCTCACTGATCATTACATGGTAACTTGCATAATACGCACTGCTGAAATTTGTCATGTTGCACCACGTTATAGACCAGGCAGAACAATCCTTCCAACCACTATAGATAGATTCTCAAATAGCTTACCTGATCTATCTCAGCTGCTCAGTAAACCCAAACAAACAGATGAACTAGAGGAAATGACTAGCAGTATGAGCAACATTTTCTCTAGTACACTAGATATTGTTGCACCAATTAGATTAAAAAAGGTTAGAGAGAAAACTAAAACACCATGGTACAACAGTGCTACGCATGCTATCAAGAGAGAAACTCGTAACTTAGAGCGTAAATGGAAACGAACTAATTTAGAGGTCTTCAGAATCGCGTGGAAAGACAGTATGTCACGTTATAAAAGGGCTCTAAAATCAGCCAGGGCTGAGCATATCCGCAAATTAATTGAAAATAACCAAAATAATCCAAGGTTTTTATTTAACACCGTGGCTAGACTAACAAATATTCAGACATCTCCAGAGCAAAATATTCCGTTACAATATAGTAGTAATGATTTTATGAATTACTTCAATGAGAAAATAGAAAGCATCCGAAACACAATTGTAAATGTACAATCCTCTATGGTGTCTTATTGTCACGCTTTGATGTGTTTGAGTTCTGTTTTGTATCTTGGTTTCCCCTGTCTTTGTGGTTTTTGGTTTAGTCCTGTTAAGTTTTCCCGCTCCTCGTTTGTGTTCAGTTTCATCACCTGTGTTCTGTTAATTATCCAATCATTTCATGTGTATTTAAGCCCTGTGTTTTCTCCCAGTGTTTGTCGATCGTCGTCTATGTGTGGTTGTGTTTCTGATTTCCTGGAGTTATTGTTCCTGTCTAAGTTTGGAAAGTTTTCATTTTGTTTATTAAAACATTTATATTGAAGCTTTCGTGTCCTCGTCTTCAGCACCTGCACCCAACCCTGACAGAACGATCGACCTTAACAAAAAAAAAAGGGATGAACTACGAACTTTGTGTCCCACAAGATGGCCGGTCTCTGGAGGAATATGCGGAGATATATCTCCATCTTCTCCGGGACTTTAATTGGGACGAGGAGTCCCTTACGCACGAGTTTTGGAGTGGGATGGATGATACCCTCGCTCAGATACTGTTGGTGGGAGATCTCCACCTCCCTTTAGTTAAGTTCATTGCCCGTACACTGTGGGTGTGTGGTTCCTCACTCACCGTGGGAGACATCCAGCCCGATCTCCACGGCCAGCCAGAGCAAGAGCCCATCACCTGCACGCCAACGCCTGAGCCCATCACCTGCACGCTCCCACCAGAGCCCATCGTCTGCCCACCAGAGCCTGCATACCGCATCAGCCCTGCCGCCAGATCGGTCCCTGGACTTCCCCGGCTGATATCCGGTATGACTGATCTCCCACTGATATCGGTGCGACTGGCCCAAAAGAAGGCTCCCAAGGCTGGGGTTCACGTCAGCCACATCCAGCCAGAGCCTGAGCCCGTCGCCTGCCCGCCAGAGCCTGAGCCCGTCGCCTGCCCGCCAGAGCCTGAGCCCGTCGCCTGCCCGCCAGAGCCTGAGCCCGTCGCCTGCCCGCCAGAACCTGAGCCCAGCCCCAAGCTCCCCGAAATGCTGGTTCCGTCCAGTTCCGAGTCCCCTGATATGCTGGTCCCGTCCAGCCCCGAGTTTCCTGATATGCTGGTCCCGTCCAGCCCCGAGTTTCCTGATATGCTGGTCCCGTCCAGCCCCGAGTTTCCTGATATGCTGGTCCCGTCCAGCCCCGAGTTTCCTGATATGCTGGTCCAATCCAGCACGGAGCCCGTTGACCCAGAGCCAGAGCCCGTTGACCCAACGCCAAAGCCAGAGCCCGTTGACCCAGCGCCAGAGCCAGAGCCCGTTGACCCAGAGCCAGAGCCAGAGCCCGTTGACCCAGAGCCAGAGCCAGAGCCCGTTGACCCAGCACCAGAGCCCGTTGACCCAGCGCCAGAGCCAGAGCCCGTTGACCCAGCGCCAGAGCCAGAGCCCGTTGACCCAGAGCCAGAGCCAGAGCCCGTTGACCCAGCGCCAGAGCCAGAGCCCGTTGACCCAGAACCCGTTGACCCAGCGCCCGTTGATGTCAAGTCAGTTCCCGATCATGAGCCTGTCCTCCCCAAGAAAATTTTGGGGGGGCGCTATACGCCTTCGCCGTGGCCGGCCAAAGATCCACGGAGGCCTGAAAAAATAACACCCGCCATGGCCACCCGAAGGGTCCTCACCGCCATGGCCCCCGAAGGGTCTTCACCCCGGGCCACCCAAGGGTCTTCACCGCCTGGCCACCCGAAGGGTCCTCACCGCCATGGCCACCCGAAGGGTCCTCACCGCCATGGCCACCTGAAGGGTCTTACCCCATGGCCACCTGAAGGGTCTATCACCGCCATGGCCACCTGAAGGGTCTCACCGCCATGGCCACCTGAAGGGTCTGCACCGCCATGGCCACCTGAAGGGTCTGCACCGCCATGGCCACCTGAAGGGTCTTCACCGCGGCCACGCCACCTGAAGGGTCTTCACCGCCGTGGCCACCTGAAGAGCCTGCACCGCCCTGGACGCCCGAGGGTCCCACAGCTCCGCCCTGGACGCCCGAGGGTCCCACAGCTCCGCCCTGGACGCCCGAGGGTCCCACAGCTCCGCCCTGGACGCCCGAGGGTCCCACAGCTCCGCCCTGGACGCCCGAGGGTCCCACAGCTCCACCCTGGACGCCCGAGGGTCTCACAGCACCGTCGTGGCCACGCCCACAGCCTGCACCGTCGTGGCCACGCCCACAGCCTGCACCGTCGTGGCCACGCCCACAGCCTGCACCGCCGTGGCCACGCCCACAGCCTGCTCCGCCCTGGAGGCTTCCTGGACCTGCACCATGCCCTCGTCAGCCTCCAGGGCGCCCACCCTCCCACCCCTTTGGATGTTATACGGCGCGAGGACGCGCCTTCGGGGAGGGGGGAGGTACTGTCACGCTTTGATGTGTTTGAGTTCTGTTTTGTATCTTGGTTTCCCCTGTCTTTGTGGTTTTTGGTTTAGTCCTGTTAAGTTTTCCCGCTCCTCGTTTGTGTTCAGTTTCATCACCTGTGTTCTGTTAATTATCCAATCATTTCATGTGTATTTAAGCCCTGTGTTTTCTCCCAGTGTTTGTCGATCGTCGTCTATGTGTGGTTGTGTTTCTGATTTCCTGGAGTTATTGTTCCTGTCTAAGTTTGGAAAGTTTTCATTTTGTTTATTAAAACATTTATATTGAAGCTTTCGTGTCCTCGTCTTCAGCACCTGCACCCAACCCTGACACTTATGACTCGGCCTCAATTATGGCCCCTCTAGAACAACTAAACCGCTTTACAACTATAGGACAGGAAGAACTAAATAAACTAATCATTGCATCTAAACCAACAACATGTTTATTAGATCCAATACCCACTAAACTACTTAAAGAAGTGTTACCTGTAGTGGAAGAGCCTCTTCTCAATATTATTAACTCGTCTTTATTTTTAGGTCACGTTCCAAAAATATTCAAGCTGGCAGTAATAAAACCTCTCATTAAGAAACCGCAATTAGATCCAAATAACCTAGCAAATTACAGACCCATCTCAAATCTTCCATTTATGTCTAAAATACTAGAAAAAATTGTGTCCGCTCAATTGTACTCTTTCTTGCAAAAAAATGATATCTACGAAAAATTTCAGTCGGGATTCAGACCGCATCATAGCACAGAAACTGCGCTAGTTAAAATTACAAATGATTTACTCTTAGCCTCTGACCAAGGCTGTATCTCAATACTAGTTCTACTTGATCTTAGCGCCGCGTTCGACACTATAGATCATAAAATACTCTTAGATCGACTACAAAACTACACTGGTGTTCAGGGACAGGCATTAAGCTGGTTTAGATCGTACTTATCAGACCGTTACCATTTCGTCTGTTTAAATGGGGAAAAATCAAAGATAACATCAGTAGACTATGGAGTGCCACAAAGATCTGTCCTAGGCCCTCTGCTATTCTCAATATATATGATGCCACTTGGTAATATTATAAGAAAACATGGAATTAGTTTTCACTGTTATGCTGATGACACTCAATTATATATCTCATCACGACCAGATGAAAACACTAACTTATCTAACTTGACAGAGTGTCTAAAAGATATAAAATGCTGGATGACGTGTAATTTCCTGCTATTAAATTCAGATAAAACGGAGGTATTACTTATTGGTCCAAAAAACTACCCACAAAATCCCTTACAATACAACTTTAATTTAGAAGGATGTCCTGTTACTTTATCCACTACAGTAAAAGACCTGGGTGTTATACTAGACCGCAACTTGACTTTCGAAAATCATATCTCATATGTTACAAGAACAGCCTTTTTCCACCTTAGAAACATTGCTAAGCTACGTAACATGCTATCTGTTTCAGATGCAGAAAAGTTAGTTCATGCATTCATGACCTCGAGACTAGATTACTGTAATGCTTTATTAGCTGGTTGTCCTGCATCCTCAATAAACAAACTACAGTTAGTGCAAAATGCAGCCGCTAGAGTTCTTACTAGATCAAGAAAATATGATCATATAACACCAATTTTATCATCTCTACACTGGTTACCTATTAAGTTCCGTATCAATTACAAAGTATTACTATTGACTTATAAAGCTCTAAATGGTTTAGCTCCTGTGTATTTAACAGACCTTCTATCGCCCTACAATCCATCGCGCTCTTTAAGATCACAAAATTCGAGGCTTCTGGTCGTTCCTAGGATATCTAAGTCTACTAAAGGAGGGAGGGCGTTCTCACATTTATCTCCTAAACTCTGGAATAGCCTTCCTGATATTGTTCGAGACTCAGACTCGCTGTCCCAGTTTAAAACTAGATTAAAGACGCATCTCTTTAACCAAGCATTCACTTAATGCTTACCTTTTATACTACTTCTGAATCAGTTCGAATGCATTAATATTATGAACATCAGCTATGCTAATTATTTCCCATCTGTCTTTCTGCTGTTATCTCGGGACGCTAGTCCCGAGGTAAATAGCGTTCGTCAGCTCCAGTTTGTATCCAGCCTCTCACGAAGACTTCAGATGCCCCAACACCTGTGGAGAGACGACTAAACGCCGGTGGAGAGACGACTAAACGCCTGTGGAGAGACGACTCGACGCCTGTGAAGAGACGACTAAACACCGGCGATATGTTATGCCTAAATTTATACATGATTAACTTACTGTATTTTTCTTTGTACATTTCTGAATTGCACTTTCTGTAAAGCTGCTTTGAGACAATGTGTATTGTGAAAAGCGCTATACAAATAAACTTGAATTGAATTGAATTGAATTGTTTACTATCCGCTTGTTACCCCTTTATTACCCCAAACTTAACATATTGTTCCCCTATACCTACACGGAAGTACGCTATAATTACAGAAACGTACACCGTAATTTGGTTTACTTACGCAGTTGTTTGCGGGTCGTAAAATAAATTGTTACCTAGGATTACCATTTTTGGGTGAACTATCCCTTTAAATAACTCTAAGATATCGAAGTAAATGGTTTTAAATTGTTTAATATCACATACTAACTCATGTTTTTTATTGGAAACATACGGGAGAGCAAAAGTATTTGCTGTCTTGTACTATCAAGAACATCACATGAACATATATCTTGCTACATAGACCTCAAAACACGACAAGGGTAACCATCACCTAACCAATCAATTAAAGTAGAAAAACAAACTCATCCTGACATCACAAGACCACAAGCTACTAAACATGACAACAAAATCAACTGTCTAGCACGCACTCAACCATATTCATTATTCATTACTCATGGCACGCTGGGAAGGGTGTGAAAGGGACTGAATGCCATTTCCACTAAAGGCCTGTGTGAACTAAAATGCATTTACATGCTGTGCCTGTTGGTTTAAGAAAAAGAAATTAGTATGCTGCAAAAGAAAATCAAGATGCATTACTTGTGTTCCTGAAAGTTTTTGTTAAAACTACAATAGCAGCATTATTTACTTTAAATAAGATCCATTGATCTCATTTTTACTGATGTGCAGTCGCATTTAATCGACCAGATTTCTGTCTCACAATCAAAAAAGGACTAGAGCAGTTATTAAAAACCACAAAGAAAAGGCTCACATAATAAATTACTAAACATTAAATGTGACCAAACATATTTCATTACTATAATATGTCACCCACAATTTTGATTGAAGTCAGCAAACTTGGCATGAAATTAAAGTTCACCCTATTTTCTAAATGCATGCAATTGATCTTATTGTGAACAATTCAGGTTTACTTTAAAAAAAAATTGTAATCAAAATGTCACAACTAGGCTAGATCATCTATTTGCACAACAGACTTGCACTTGTCATGATTGACAATAGAATGAGACAAATGTCTTCAATTCAAAAATATAAAAATAAATATAAAAAACACAAATAGCATTTTAATTTCAACATAGAACATACATACATTGGATTCGAGTTGGAAAAAAGTATCCTTTATTGTATTTGAAATATATTCCCTTTTTCAATAGTACATTGCAAATATACAAAAATTTTAAGTATATTCGCATTATGCTTTGACCTGTTGTTACAATACAACTTAACACACTTTCAAATAATTGTACTTTAGTATATTTTTTTAAAAATATATTTGAGAAAAATATAAATTATTATAAATAATATGTTTAACTGCGTGCTGAAAATGATCATTGTAACAATGCATTGAAAGTATACTTTCAAAATACATTATATACAATAGTATATTGTACAACGTATAGCTAAGTAATATTTGTTTATTAATGTGCATTTGTTATTATGGACAAAGTGTGCAATTTGTAGTATTTGGAAAGGTCTTACTGAGCAAATACTTTTACTCATATCGCAATATACCATAAGTCTGTTATATTTGTTTTGAAGACATTTGTAATTAATTTTTAATGTACTTGTAACACAAATAAAGAACAGTTTAATATCACTAATCAAGCATGTAATTCTGTGTAGGGATAAATGCCTGTGTAGGCATATATTTAAAGTATTTGTTTATTTATTTGACATGGACATAACAACAGCATTGGACAAACCAGATACATTGTTTTTTTAGTGTTATAGCAAAACTGCTACTTTGCAACGCTTGTCCATAGGAGGCTAAAAATTTCACAAAACACAACACAGTACAGTATACAAAACACAGTACTACAAAACAGTACACAGTACAATATTTAAGAAGGTAAACAATACACATCATCACTGTGCATTTCATACAGCATTACCATGTGTGCAGCTTTGACTTGACCTCAGTCATAGTTTCAGACCTCTGCCAAACTGATCATGTCTGTCTGCAGTTTTAATTCAGTAGGCGGAGAGTTTCATAGTCTCGTACCATTAAAAGAGAAACTGGACTGACCAAATGATTTTGTAAATCTCGGAAGAACACAGTCCCCACTGACCGAGGCTCTAGTGGAGGGTCTAAATGAGCCCTGACGCCTAATAATGAGAGCAGAAAACAGCGGCGACAAATGACTGTTCAAACATTTAAAATCCAATTTCAGAGTACTATAATATAAAATTTTCCAAAGTAAAAAGATTATGTCTATGAATGATGTCACAGTGGTGCAATGTCTATCAAATATCTTGACTGCCTGCTTGTACACTGAAACAACCGCCTTGAGTGTGGACGGGGAGGTTTATGTGACGCAGTAAGACATATGTGAGAAAATCATTGCATGCATGTATAACAGGGCGGCCTGATGAGACAGATCCCTACTGATAAAACGAAAACAAGTTGGATTTGACCTTTTTACAAACATTTTTGACTTGACTTTGAAATGTAAGGTTGTTGTCAAGAATAATTCCAAGATATTTGGTCTCTTTTGCTTCTTGAATAATTTCATTGTTTATGCTTACTTCAAAGGTGCTGTCACAAGGTCTTGTTTTAATTGAGAAACAGACAGCAATGGTTTTCTTCACGTTTAAGGTTAGGTGAGACGCTTAGTATACTAAGAATACTTGAAGTTCTTCCACTAAATACACTTAAAATTATGCTATACTACGATTTAATTACAACTTAGTACAAAATTAGTTGTTCCAAAATAGCACACTTCAAGTTAACATCATTAACACACTTAATACTGCAATACTAAGCTTTTTTTTCATTTCAATTTTAATACCAATGATATTTAGAGGTCCAAAATAAACTTTAGAAAGGACATAAAGTGAAAAGTTCCTGTTGCTATGATCAAAATCATCAAGCATGCAATGTTGAGTGCATTCTGAATGTCCTGTATCTGTGGTCATCATGTTCTTCTATATATTCCTATAATTGTGGCATGCAAATATGCAATGAGTTTAGAAGGTAATGCATTAGTATTGATTTCTGTTTACAGGTAAGCTAAAAACTAGCTTCAAGTACAGTACTAACATTTGTGTTTTAAGACAAAAATATATTTAAATATGACTGAATCAACCTTGCAACAAGCATTTCAGGGTCAGATCAGGTAGAAGCCACTAATTAAGGAAACAACTGCAGGTTTCCACTTTTAACACTGCAGATCATGAAAGATTAATGCATGAATCTTTGCATATTAAAATTTGAGAGGGAGAGGTTTGTTTAAAGTATGATCAGCCCACAGGAAAACTTCCTGAACAAGCCAACATCGCCATCACAAACCTAAAGTGACCAGAGTTACACTAACACAGAGTATGAAATTTTAATCTCAACGTTTATGTTGGCGATAAATATGCACTTACTGTTTTCCGTTTGTTTCCCCCCAGGCCTTACGGTTCAGCAGTGACACAAACACTTCATTCTATTTAGCGGTAATTTGTATCGTTTACACCACACAATACACATAATAAAGTTAATGATACCTCTAAGTGCAAGTCTATTGTCTTATCACTAAATTGTTAGTCGATAATGACTACGTAGAATATAGCATGGCATTCAATTCTAAACATTAAGGACTGAAAAATCCTTTTTTTGTTGTTGGTACATTTATTCACCATTATCTTTATACCATGAATTACGGTCATGGGTTTGCAACAGCTCATTTTTGTTCTTACAAGAGAGACATTTCTCTGGTGAATGCATGTGTCTTTACATGGCCATTGTGTCCTGTGTCTCCAGCAGTGGATCTCTCACAGTGATTTTCCATTGAAATTGGCTCTCTCACCACTAGGGAAGAAATCTCCCCGCAGCTCTTTGGATTCCATCATATATGCTCACAGTGGTCATCACAGCCTTCACTGTCTAACATCTTATAGCTGACCTATTGAAGCATGGGGAGACACTCTTGATAATGCCTCTTGATAATCTTTAACAAGGTCTTTACAAAGGCCATACTTTCATTTTAAAAGTCCAAGTCAGAATACAGAAGGAAAAAAAGGAAGCAGAGGGAAAAAAGAAGATGGTTTTCTCACTTTAAGGCATGTGTCACACTTTACAGTGAGGCATGATCTTTTTTAATATAATATAAAGAAATAAACAATACTGGAACTAACTACCACTCATCATTTGGAGAAAAAAAAATTAAAATGTTTGTTGGGCTTGAAAGGCTGAAAAAAAATAACTTTCTATTAAAGTCTGACTACATTCAGATGATTACAGTGGTTTATAGACTGTATTTCGGGTTTGAGGATTGTACATTATGTATTAATTATCATTTAGATGTAAATGTGGTCCCGACCCCCCTCATGTAAATTCTAGTCCATAATAATTATCAATGGTGCATTTAGTCAATTATCAATGGTGCACTTCAAATTAGTAATCCATTGTGATGGAAATATGACATCATTAATTAGTTATATTTTGAAACAAATAACTGATACATTGGCCAATAATACATATGTATCTACATTTTGTGAAACAGATAAACGATTTAATTAAAATTGTACTATTTTTAAAATATATATTTTAGGTGCAACTGCCGAAAGCAACATTTTGCATCCCACAATCATTTAACAAATTTATAATGTAATACAAAATTCCCCCTGTGGTGAAAATCAAATGTTTAATGTTGCTTATATGTCTATGTGGTTTATAGCTAATATATCTAATGTGCTTTAAGACAAACCATGTGCAAATTTATAAGTCAACACAATTGCTGAGTATTTTCTCCTTAAAAAGGTAGTGAATTGCAGTGAACACAAACAACCTTGTAACCAATCATGTCTACGTGTGATTGTCAACGAGTGGATATCTGAGCTGGTGAGTGGAGACGGGGCTAATTTGCATATTCATAGAACCGCATATACTAAATGAGGCAAGGTTGTAGAGTTACGTTTAAGCTATTTAAGGCAAGATGAATTTATTATATTATTTATTATATTATATTCACAGTCTTTCTCTTGTAGGAAAGCAAACCCAAGACTATTGTTATAATATTTTTGCAGGAGCTCACCTGCTTCAGAAAGTCACACGTTTGCAGGTGTGTCCGCAACTGTGTGTGAGTGTGTGTGACGTGAGTGTGAGAGTGTGTGTGTGTGTGCGCGCGTTTGAGTCTCTCTGTGTGTGTGTGTGTGTGTGTGTGCACATGTAACCTTTTGAATCGTAATAATTATTTTCTGTTTTGCTGCAGATCTGTAAGACAGGAGAAACGCTACCAGTGTGAAAATACAAGTTGTAAGGGTGTTGCCCTTATATACTGCTTGCATGTGTGGTGTGAAAGAGGGCTAAGACAATACAAAAATGATACAGAAGTATTGGGAATTTGATTTGAGATTTATGAGATTGCTTAAAGCAATATAATATGGAATAGAGCAACCCACGAGAATCAAGATCTTTATCAGTCTCACAAAGACATACTCGACCTCATTTATCAAGCAAGATTAACTGTCAGCTTGGATAAAATTCAAGCTGCTTAAATTTTGCGGTGCTCAGAATTCAAAGTATCACAGACAAAATAATATATCCTATCCATTTCTTACAGCAAAAGTGATGATTTGATTTAGAAAATGAAAATATAAGCTGCTGACCTGTTAAGACTTATGATGCGCTTATTTGCGGTGTTGAAAAATATGAATTAAATATTCATCCACACATTGCAAATGAAACTCTACTATTCAAATATTCTGACATATTAAATCATATATATCCTTAGTATATAATATTCCACAGTATTCTATCAAAGCTTAGCACTTAAAATTGTATACCACACACAGTATGGTGGATAATTATCGGTCATTGACTTGTCTGATAAAAGGTCAGGCAAATAAAATGTTAAAGTGTGAAAAAAAAAGTTTGTTTTGTCATCACAATTATGATCCCTAATTAAAAAGCATCACTTATTGAGGTCTATCTACAGAGAAAATCCACAGAGCCAGTCATTTCCAAACTCAAAACTGATGAAAAAAAGTACCTTCGAGTCTCAAGCTAGTTGCACTCCTCATTAAAATGAGATTTTCCTTTATTTGTATCTGACTACAAAACACTGCCAGCTTCACTATATTCGCAACTTTTAATCAAAACAACTAGCTAGCTTATTTGAACCTTAAGAACTATAATTGCAACTTGCTTATCATATAATGTTGCATCAAAGCTTTGAATTGATAATTTCTCACATGCTTTTCAACCCCCAGTTAGAATGTGTTAATTATCGGGGAACACAAAAGATGCAGTGTAAATATGCTTGGATAGCACTTTATTAAGGTAATCGTGGTGAACAACAGTGCTCCTGCACTCATACGAAGAGTCCAAAAGTTTTTTATGAAGATATCGTACTGGGATCAGTTAATTCACACTTTGAATATGCAGAGTAGAGAAATTAGGCAGGCTGGGGGAAAAAAATATATTATTTTGCTCGCCATGTCAAGGCTGCTTCTGGATGATGGCCTCTTTCATTTCTGATGATAAACATTCGTCTTGAGGACCAAACTGGAAAAATCTTTTTTTCCAGTCAAATCAAAATTTTTCTTCACCCCAAATTCAGTCCTAGTATTTGTCACTCGATATTAGTTATACTCATTTTAAACTTCTCTGATCATTATCCTGCACAGCTGCTCAGATTTATTAAAACACTTTTTTGGTCCGTCTTTCACTTGAAATTACCCTTTAATTATTGATTTAGACCATTGAACACAGCACTTGACATCCTATAAATCTGATTCTAAATTGTTCTGTGACTGATGTGCACAGAAAGGATCAATGGATTAATTTCTATGAGAAGGGTGTTCTTGTGGGCCGAATCCGTGCCTGCACATGCAAAGAGCAGGATTATGACATTTGAGCCAGGGGCTCTCACATCTGACGGGTGGAAGAAAGCTGGCCTAAAGGGCTGAGTTGATGACAAATGGTAAGGTATGAGGCAGAGCGCTCTCCCTCAACAGCTCAATCACGCAGAATAAACACACCACCACACACCCCTGGCTCTAGAACTGTCTGTCTTAATAGTTGTCTAACAAGACTGTGACTACATGATTGTGTAAGTGGAGTTCAATTGCTTAAGAAGTGTTTAAAAAAATCCAATAAAAAACTTTTATCCACTAAAGAGTTAGCGACGGTGAGACAGTTCACCGTAGAGCCAGTAAAGGAGCCCTGTCTTAACAATATCACTGTCCTTACCCCTGAGCCGTTCTCACTCCATCCAGTGTCACCCCATTCTACCAGGCCCTTGTCCTCAACTCGGTCCCTCAAGCCAGTGGCATCACCAAGGACTTTCATGCCTATGATGTCGGTTTGGACCGTTGCCCTCAAAATTTCGCAGGGGTCTCCATGGACAATTGCTCCGCCTCTGTCGGTCGGCCCAAAGGTTCTGCCAAAGGTGCCCGTCAGGGCTACACCTTGGCTCCTCCCTCCTTTATCTGCACCATGGCATTCCCCGTAGCAAGCTCTTCCGGTTCATTGCCCTTCACCAGTTCCTCACCTACATCCAAGACCCCTTTACTCCACTCTGGTACTCTCGAAAACAGCGCAAGGACATGCCTCGCATCTCATCTACCACCTACACGTGACATATTTCTTCAGTATAACACCAAAGGTTGATAATATAATATAATATAATATAATAACGTCTTCTATTTTATTAAAGTTGCACTAAAGTTAAAGTTAAAAAGTTACATTAAAGTTTTTCTGCTACATTTGTAGAATGAAACCATTTTTTTTAAATATAACTTTTTATGGTCAAATTTCTTTACTTTGACATGAAGAAAAAAAACATTTATATGTACGCGAGTAAGTTGTCTGGCTTGCATTCACCATGTTCGAATAATGGATATACATTTCTATGCTACACTGCAGCAGTTTTAAATGTAAGTAATATTTCCCCTGCAAGAAGAAAATTAATCAAAGTTACCCTTGATCTTCAAAACAAAGCAAGAATTCAGTGGCACAGCAGGCTGTTGGGAGATTATTTATATAAAAGCAGCTGAAAAGTGTAGGGAATTGGGAATTGCAGAAGTGTCACATTTTTCTAACGTTTATTACCAAGCACTGATTGTAGCTGCCACATAATATGTAGAGAGTATATATTTGCAAGAAATAATGTCACTTCAATGGATTTACATATCAGAGCATGGGCCCACTTGCTACAATTCCCTGAAGTTTAAAGACCGCCTAAGATAAAAATCAAGTTTTGGTGTTGTTTATAAGGTATTTTGAATATGCTTTAAGACAAACCATGTGCAAAGTCATGTCAACACCATTGCTTAGTATTTTCTCCTTTAAAATGCAGTGAAAATAGAGTCTCAAATGCCCGGTTTGAAATCGCTGGTGTTTCATATGTCACAATCTACGTTGTAACCAATCACGTCACATACGGGCGGGCTTCAGCATGTGTCTGACGTTATAGAGAGCGATGCATAAAGTGCATTATCATTCTGATACATCAACTTGTAGACCACTCTGTATGAGTGAGTGGAGTGGGGCTAATTTGCAAATGTTCTACAATCCATTTTAGAATCCACTGCTGGTTCAATATATATCTAATGAGTGATTATAATCAAGATATTAATCAATATTTTCCCTTCTAAATATCACATGAGTTGAATGAATTCTCTAGGCCTATGATATATTACTTTGTTATAGAAGTCACCAGTGTGATTACTGAAATGTTCTTTTCATGTATTCTCTAACTGTATGTACACACCGCCACCGACTTGAGCGGCAAAGAAGCTCTGGCCGCCCTGTCAAGGATGCTTGTCAAAAAGTACGGGGAAGCTTGTTGACGCTTTGGCCGCTCTGACGTAGCAGCATTCTATTTTCGAGAGAAGAGAAGTGTCCCAACATGAAATATAAAGTCAAGTCAAGTCACCTTTATTTATATAGTGCTTTTTACAATACAAATTGTTTCAAAGCAGCTTTACAGAGATAACGGGAAAATAACGTTTAATAGTATTGTTAAATTCAAAATTAAATGTCCCCAACTAAGCAAGCCAAAAGCCAATGGTGACAAAGGCGAAAAAGGCGACAGAAAAAAAACTGTCGTTAAACAGAAAAAACTTGTCGTTAAACAGAAAAAAACAAGCAATACATTGACACTAGAAACCTTTTATAATGAGAGCATTTTTATAACTGATTTGGTCGGGGGAAAAAATAATAGTTAGCTATTATTATTATTATTATATGCATCTATTGCAATTGGTCAAATCTGTGTTACCGTGAGCAAATTAATTGCATTCCCGCTTAAAAAGAGCGTTCGTAAATATTTCCAATAAAAGTTGACCTCATCCTCAAATGTGTATCACTGATCATTATGGATCATTGGTGCTGCTGTATTGTATTTGCGGAGAAGACACCGGACTCGGAGATTTTGGGTTCTTGACGCCCTCCAGGACCGTTATCAATTAGGAGAGTATCACCGGCTGGTGCAGCAGCTGAGGCTTGATGACGAGAGATTCCAGTGGAACTAATGTTTTGGTAGGAATGAAAGTTTACATCTTATGTTTCTTCCTAGAAGGACTTCTATATTCCGATTTGCTGCCGTTTAGCCGCTGCTTGCTGATGAACAGCGTAATAGCTCATTACAATAAAGTTGAGCTACTTTCAACTGTCTGGTTGACGCTCAAAACGCGAGGCCGATGGATTTGACGCTACTTGCAGCTAAGAGAAGCCAGCTTCCATTGAAAATGAATGACTTCCAGTAGCTTTGGAAGCTCAAGTCGGCGGCGGTGTGAACGCACGGTAATGTCTGTATTTGAAATCTGAGAGGTAACTGCGGGTCTAGCCCATGCTAGGAAAACAGCACCAGTGCTTGCTTATTTAGCCCGGCTTCCAGAAATTAAATATGGACTCGTTTTGTTTGAGAAAGGTCTTCAACGTGTTAAAACATATATCTGTTCTTCTAGCTCACCATGACGACTATAGGTCACAAGCAGGGCTTGACATTAACACCCGCCAACCCGCCAAATGCGGGTGGATTTCACCCGTGGCGGGTAACACAGTCACTCCCACTAGCCACTTTAGCGTGTTGAAAAATTGTAGTCTTGTCAAAAAGGCATCTGAAATAACAAAACACGCGGACTGGCCGTCGGACTGAGGGCTGTTTTAGTCTGCCCTTAATTATCAACTTAACCAGCGGCAGCCATGATAAAGCGATCTTTTTTAATAGCAGGAGAATCCAGACCACAGGCGCGTCTCGCCCTCTCCTGCAGTGCCGCTGCGCGAGGGTGCGTGCGCCAAATATGACATCCAGACTTTTGTCAAACGCCAATATAAAGTTGAATCTGTCACAGTGCAGCCACAGTCCCTCAAACCTGTATACCGTCAGCCTCCCGCCTGATTTTAACCTGATGGTACGATCTCTGTCATCATCACACGCGACTGCTGGTCGCATGCACACACACACACAGCGTTCAGTCAGTGCGTGTGCGTGGCCGAGCAGTGCGTAGAAAAAATGCGCAGGAGAACGAGATAAAGAGAAAAGGTAGAGCTGAGATAAAGAAAAAATTCTCTTAGTGATTAAGGGACACGGTGTATAACTACTAGCAGGACTGCCCATGTCACGTATCACAACAATCTTTCCAGAGTTAATTCTCTGTTTTAATAAATTAATCATGCCATGAAAGAAAGCAGGAGATGCGTTTGTGGGAATAATCTGGAAAATAAAGACCTGTAGGCCTATACTTGTTTCAAGTGGACATATCTCCAGTTACTACTCTGAGCTACCAGAGCTTCATGATGATAATTATTAAACCAGTCAGATCTCTGAGGAAATGCAGATGCAACAATCCAAAGTCCCCAAAACGGCCATAGGCCTATATAAAAATTTAATCCTTAATTGTGGATTTTTTTCTAAGAAAAAATCATTTATTCTTTGCTCGTTGTTTCTAATGCAGATAATTGTTCTATTCTGTATTACAGTATTTACTGATAAAAAAAACCTGATGCAAAACTTTACACACAACCTTATCAGAGATAATGATTTTAGTACGTTTTAAGCCCCGTTGTCAACTTTAATCATATAAAACGTAATTTTCTAACAAAAAATGTGGCTAGTAAAAATGCTGCGTGGCTAGTAATTTTGGAAAACCACTAGCCACATTGGCTAGTGAGCAAAAAAGTTAATGTCAAGCCCTGGTCACAAGGGTCATTGGAACCAATAGTTTAAGTGACCTTTTCTTAGCTAAAATCTTAGTTAGATTAAAGTGTCTCCTCATTAAGAGAAAGAACGTGTTATCTTGATGTTGTGAGAAGACAGGTTAAGGGACAAGTGGCATTATTGGAGAATTGACTGACTTGTTTTATTTAACATTTTGGTGCTCAGCAACCCAGATCTGCGACCCGGAAGGTCACAACTTGCCCTTCCAAAATTCAAGATCCGAGTGTCAGCCGCATAATCGATGGAGATATGCTACTGCCTATCTGTCTATGTGTGTAAAATGTGTGTTTATCTATTTCTTAGCCAATCAGAATCATTCAACCTGAAGCAAGGATGTAGCTTAGACCTTGGTGAAGGGTATAATTGCTGTGATCGTTCGTTGTCATAGGCGCCGATTTATGTTTTACTCCGTGGGTGCTCATGGGCGCTGGCCCTTTATAAAAAAAAAAAAAAAAAAGTAGGTCTAGTCAAAAAATTGCATTTCAGAACCTTACTCTTATCAGTTCTACTGCTGCAAGTGAATTTCGTTTTGTATAAATTGTATCTTCATTTTAATAAATGTTTTATCAACAAATTGCCTGGATTAATAAATAAGCAAGCAAATATAGACAATGCGCTGCGTCACAACTCGAGCCTCGAGGTATCGCACACCGGACGCGCAGGTACACGAGCAATATTGTAATGTTATGTTTAAGGATATTATGGAATTCAGATCATGTCTGTACTATGTTATGTTATGATTGTAATGTACAATTAAATACAACCCTTGCTGTCTGCAGTCTTAACACTTTACAGTCCGTTAACTGAATGAGAATATCACCTGAAAATTCGTTAACATCAGCAATTTTCATTCAACCAGCTGATTCATTTAGTTTTAACATTTAGTTTTCTGTAAATGAATGGAAAACTAAATGTATATTGCAGCACAGGGTGAAGTCAGTATAAATTAATGACGATTTGAGACAAATAAATGTAAATTTAATATAAAACTATGTAAATCGCGCTCTGTGGCACGGCAGAATTTTGAACAAGGTCCTGAGCCGTTGCTGGACGCCGCGGATAGACGATGAATGGCGCCGCCGGTGTGTGTAAATTACACTCATAGAGAATATGTGTTCATGCGACCCCTTTTAGGAAATGGACAGCGGTCGACACGAACACACACACCTATTTACTTGATAATAAAGCCATAAAGTAGGCTCTCTTTCAACTCAGGACAGCACCACTTCTCACAAATACAGACAGGATTGGAGATCAAAAGTGTAACTGACACATACATAGTAACCGCGATCAGAGGCGCTTTCATCCGAGAAACGCTGTGATTGGTGGATAGGATATGGAGCAGGCGAGACTTACATCGACATAACCAATCACAGTGACAGATGCTTCACATAGCACCAACTGCAATGTTTAATTTTAAATGAATGTAGCCTACTGGCAGTCTAGCAAGTGGGTGCTCGGTATTTTCCGTGGGTGCTCAGTATTTTCGAGCACCCACGGTATCGGCGCCTATGATCGTTGTAACTGTAAGAGGGATCTGAATCTTGTCTTAAATTGACTGCACTTCTGACTCCGGGTCTTAAAGGGGTGATGAACTGAGAAATCAAATTTTACTTGAGCTTTTGACATCTAAGAGGTCATCATATTATAAGAATATCCTGTAAGTTTCAGAACTGAAAACGTCCTTATTAGTCCAATAAATGCTTTTATTGACACCAGGCTCAGCAAATGACTCGTTTTTCAAAGTGGGGAACTATGACGTCAAAGAGGATAAAACACCACCCCCGCAGGAGAAGATCAACGCCTACTTCAACACGGCCGGTTTAGCCCCGCCCACCGATTCGCGCATTACACGCATAGCTAAATAACATAGGCCTACCTCGTGATGACAAACCGGATCGAGCTACCGAGCACAAAATATTGTGCAGTGCCTGGTTGTGGAAGAAGACAGTCGCTGCATACGCTTCCTCTGGATTCCAATAGAAATGCTTAAACTTTATTTTTAATGACGCTCTAGCTGATGTGGGTCCATTTGTTCGCTTCATTTCACTGAGGATTGTTTTGTAAACAAGACACCGGTCGAGACTGGATTTGCAGACCGATTAAGATTAAAAACGGTGCTGTGCCTTCTATATTGGATCCGACAGGAATGGTGCAACACACTTATGTGAGTAAAATTTTTATTTAAAAAGTAATAATAATCTGATAGGCTAGTAATGCATTGTTACAGATCGTTTGATATCTAATAATTATGTGTTTGTGTATCAGTCTAATCGTTACTGACCAGTTGAAATTCATTATAATATGCAAAACTCTGTTATCCACTCACAGCAGTGGGCGTTTACTTCCAAGTCTTCAATGCGAGACGCCCATAAAAACCGAGCGTTTTTGAGCTAGGCTCAAAACTAGGGTAGAAAATAGCCTACTTATTCATTTTGATGTTTTTGAATGTAAAAACCAAGCGAACGTTATAAGTTGACCTCAGACAACAATATAAACAATTTTAAAAAGCCAGTTCATGACCCCTTTAATTACTCATATCTGGTCTTTAACTGTAAATCCCCTAACAATGGATCAAGGGTTCATATTAAAATATGTCACTTTGGTGATCAAAGGTGACTTTTTAAGGGATAAATGATTGAATACAGGGGATTTTAAAACATTAACTTAAGACGTTTGACAGGCTACAGGTCCTCAGCAACTTAAATTAGACATACATAACCTCCAGCACATGGCATTTCACTATGACAATTATTTATTTATAAAACCCATGGCAAAAATCAGAAACCATGTGGGAAAATTAAGTACACCCTGACTGCTTCAAAAAGAATTAAGAGGGTCATTAGAATTCAGGGGCTGATAATGAAAAGCACTTAATTACTTGATCATCGGGAAGTGTGACCACCTCCTCAAAAGCAAATGTAGAGTGTTCAGAGGCATTTGCTTTTGTTTTTACTAATATGAACAGAAGGACATTTCTCAAAAATGAAAAAATAGCAGACCAGTTTAGGTTCACAAAGGTGAAAGAAAAAATATCAAAATGCCTGGAATAATGTTCGTCAAGCAGACAAGTACATTGTGAAAATGTGTGGTTATTATGCAAAACACCATGTTTGGCAAGAACATACCGTGTATAGCCACAAACACTTCATACCAGCCGTCAAGTGATGGAGGCGTGATGATCTGAACATTTTTTACAGCCACAGAACTTGAGCACTTTGCAGTCATTGAATAGAACACAAACTCTTCTTGACAGTAAAGTATTCTATTGCCAACGTGAGACCATCTGTCCATCAGGTGGGCTAAAGTCAGCATGAAACTCAATCATATACAGTAACAAGACTATGACCTACAAATACACCTGCAAATCTGTTGTGCGGAAACCCTGTGTGTCCAAAATTGTCCCAAAACAATATTGTGGCTTTATATATCGTCAGACACTTTATTGTGCCATTATATTAATAACATGTTTACCAAAATCAAGCTCAAACAGAGTTACAAGTTTTTTGACCAGCGGATGTCAGACATGTGTTTTGTCCATCATTAGAATGGCTGCATCTGAGGTGCATTAAATTATTTTTTCATCAACTTACAGGTTATAAAGTTTATTTTATGTGGGAACTATGTGTTTTTCTGTAATTTGGCCAAAATCTCATGTTATAAAATATGACGCGCTATGCACTGGCTATTTAAGATAGTATTGGCTATGACTCAACGACCAATGCTAGACCAAGACACTCTTCTCCGCTCCTCAAAAACATAAAACATTAGCTTTTATATTTATACAGTGTTTCTTGGGTAAAGGTTTCCGTCCAACAGTGACGAAACTCAGATTATAAAAAAAACTTTAAACAAGCTTTTCCTGTGATTTGAACACCTGCCTCAGTTGTTTTGTTATATCCAGAATACAGTGAAGCCCGGTTTGGGAATAAAGCACAAAGTGACAATCGGAAAAGGGTTCAGGCCATGCAATAATTAGCAACTTTCTTCGACCCCTACTGCCGCAATCAGATATTTTGACAAGTGCCCTGGCTTATGTACCTGATCCTTCACCTTTTACTTCAGCAGAGATTGAATCTGTGTTGCACAATTTACCCGATAACACAGCTAGCAGAATGGATGAAGTGACTTATGATACGCTCAAAGCCAGACAGTGTTCAAAATCTAAAATCAATGTTTAATGGGTGACTGATTCTTGCAAGGGGTCTGTCATTTATTGAAAACTCAAGAAAGAAGAGTTTTCAATCTGAAGAAGCATTTCTTTGTTATCAAAATTTATAAAATGCTTGTGAAGTGCTTTCTTGCAGGTATTCTCTCACCCAATCAGACAGCTTAGATCAAACGCGGAGAATGAATGAGCATGTCACAACATCAAGACTGTGACTGATTCAAGCACAAGTATCTTTTCATCTCTAAAAATTGCGTTTTTAAATGAATCTTCAAGTACTCCATCTTCAAGGTGGTACTACAGCTACCACCACTTACTATTAATATCTCAATCAAATCAAATCACTTTCTTGTTACTCAATCTATACAAGAGCAGTCTTGACCAGTCTTTGGAGTGTCTCACACTATTTTTATTGAGTTAAAGCTTCACAAGGCTCATTCTATTGACTCTATTCCAATCTAGCTACTTTTAAAGCTTATGTATGTATCTTATGTAAACACCCAAGGTCAGGTGAACCCAGACCCAGATAAATCATGCAATGTTTCCTTAAGACTAGCTACATTTTGAAAATATGTATTTTTGCATATTCTTAATGTCAATGGAGTGCGGTAAATCTTGTGTTGACTCTCAAAGTACTGTATGTACTGTTCAAAAGTTTGTGCTCAGTAAAAAGCATTTTTTTTAAACAATTGAAAGCCTACTTTTATTCAGCCAGGATGCATTAACTTGATCAAAAATTTAAGTAGTCATTTACTGTATAATGTAAAATATTTTTATCTTAAATAAATGCTGTTTTTCAAACTTTGCTCACCATTCGTAAAAAAGGACTTTACAACATTTCCATACTTCACTTCACAAGCAGCACAAACATTTTCAGCTAATAATAATAATAAGAAAGGTTTCTTGAGCACCAAATCAGCATATTAGAATGCTTTTTTAAGGTTCATGTAATACTGAAAAATTGAATGGCAGCTGAAAATGTAGCTGCACATTAAACTGTAATAATATTTACTGTTTTTGACCTTTAAAAAAATGAACAGCTCGTAAACATAAGACACTCATCTTATAAAAACATAAAAAATATTACTGACTCCAAACTTTCAAAAGGTAGTAAATATTAGAAACAAAAATGTGAAAAGATTTTTCAATAAACAGCTTACTTTTTTGATACAATACGGTGACTTTATAATACTTATAAATACAGTTTGAAGAGATGGATCAGATTCATTAATTTATTATAAATGGTCATGGTGAAGATGCAAAGGAATGACATTAATGAAGACTAATTAATGAGGCTAATTATCTTAAAATCCTTTTCATCACAAGAGACCTTAAAATCCATTTCGATACTTCCCTAGAAAATGTCAAATGAATCAGTCGTGGCTGACGTAAATTCTTTTGGAAATGTGTTAGTCAAAACAATTCTTCTGAAAAAGTGGCAGTCAAAACTTGTTTCTTGAAGCTCATAGTCAACAGCATAAACTTTTGAAACAACATAACTCATATTACCTATATAACATATTACAACAGAGCTTCACTAATTCTGCCGAACATTTTGGGTAGAGTAAGAATAAAACTGGTCTGGACTGGCCTGATGTGAAACTAGAATTGATTAAATGATAAGCTGGCATGTGTCTATTAAATTATATATTGAGACTATCCCCCACTTTCCCAGACAAGGCTTAAGCCTGCACTGTAAAAACTAAAGGTGCCTAAAATATCCTGTCGGAAACTCAATGAACTTAAAAATTTAATTTAAGTGCCTCAAAGCTCTTTCTCGTAGGGTTACTGGTGGAGCATTGACAATCTTTGTGGTTCTTGCTGGAACTTATGGGATCCTTTAAGCACTTTCTATTCAGTTCCAACGCGTTCTCACCCCAAGGCGTCATCTAACTGACAATTTTGACCATGCTTCAATATTCGACGCTAAAGGCACCCTTTAGCGTCAGTTAGTTGACGCGATCCCAGGGCGTCATCTAACTGACGCGTTACCTTTAGCGTCAGTTAGATGACGCGGGTAGGTTTAGGTCTGGGTAGGAGGGCGTCATCTAACTGACGCTAAGGGTAACGCGTCAGTTAGATGACGCCCTGGGATCGCGTCAACTAACTGACGCTAAAGGGTGCCTTTAGCGTCGAATATTGAAGCATGGTCAAACTGATTCCCAAGGCGTCAGTTAGATGACGCCTTGGGGTGAGAATGGGCTGTCAGTTCAGAGGTTCTGGAGTCACCTTTTTTTATTGTTACCATGAGATCTCGAAGTGCTTTGCGGGAAATTAGAGGAACTCGAATTCTATAAAAGGGTTATTGTAAGATCTTTTAACATTTAAGTGGTTCCTGGAAGATCTCTTATGTTAAATGCAGCATCTGGAGGAAACCAATGGTTCTGTGAGGCCACGATAAGATTTTTATTATCCTATCATTATTACATTTACATTTAATCATTTAGCAGACGCTTTTATCCAAAGCGACTTACAAATGAGGAGAGCAATAGAAGCAGTAAAACAGGACAATATGTAAGTGCTGTGAGCCTTCCCAGTTTAGTCTGACGCAGTATCCTTTTATTTTTAATTTTTTAAAAACAGATATAAAGTAGAAGAGAAGAAAAAATAAAGCGTTAGTATAAATGGATCCAGTGTTTATATTTAAGTTTGATTCAGTATTCATAGATGCCACCTACGTCACACCAAATAGAACGCCGCCATATTTACGACCGATCTCGCTCCGTTATGGGCGCCCAAACTGCCCGTTTGAATGAGAGAGAGACAGATAACTGGAGAAAATTTTAATTTTAGGCTTCGATCCTTATTTGTTACCCCCAGTTTTCTTTTGTCCATTATTATCTGCCTCATACTTGCCCCAATTTGTTTGTTTATATTATGCATAACCTCTCCCCATACAGTGGGGATCGCTTGAAGGTTTTGAAGAGTAACGTTGCCGATGCATATCAATGCTGTGGCTAAAAGTGCGGCACCTGGCCACCACGGATTTATATCTAATCATGTGAAATGTAGGTATTATTTTTTTTAAAATTCAAATGTATGATTTTGGTGGTAGTTTGCTCTGACTAGGTAACGTTAGCTAGTGACTTACCATCTGGTAGCTTATAGCCACGGCTCACGGCTGTCATTAATCTGGATTAGGCCTGTCGGGATAGTCATAATCAATTAATCGCACGTTTAAAAAAAAAATGAGCTCGATATTTTTTCCGGTCGCGACATGCTTGTTTGTTTTCCTCGTCTCTTCTCTCTCTCTCTCTCTCTCTCTCTCTCTCTCTCTCTCTCTCTCTCTCTCTCTCTTCTCTCTCTCTCTCTCTCTCTCTCTCTCTCTCTCTCTTACCAAAGAGACTGGATGACAACTCTGTGTAAGACATAACCGACATATTTTAAGTGAATACTCTCCAAAACGGACATTTAAACATAATGTTGTGCGTATTTGTCCATTCAGCATGAAACAGAGCTCAGTTCATAACTTGCGCGCTGTATAGGGGTCTATGGCCGCACGCTTCAGGTCAGGTGTGTGCGCACAGAAATATGAGACATACACAATGGCCCTCATTTATCATTCTTGCGTAGAAACGGGCGTATATGTTGGCGTAAGATTATGCTTACACTCCTCTCACCGCCTGATTTATGAAGCTGTGCGTACCTTTGAAATCCTGGTGTACGCAATACCTGTCCTTGATAAATGCCGCGGCTGAAAACGATCGTCATTAGAATAACACGCCCCTATATATTCAAGTCTCCGCTTCCCCCACGCCCTCATTTTACGCCATGGACACACGGAAGACGGCAAAGAAGAGAAACTTATCCGACGTGGAGATCGAGACCATCACCAGGGAAATGGAAAGAAACAATTTTTTTTTATTTGGGTGTTAAGAGTGGGATTAAAGGTTAAAGTGGATTAAAGTGGGATTAATTCCACTTATATTACGAGTTCTGTTAATAGTGTGAGGGTTGAGACGCGCACTCCAGCAGAGTTAAGAATGTTTTATTGCTTAATATAGACCAATAGTGATCAAGTTAAGCATGAGTTTTCTTGTTTATTGTAGGTGGGAAAAAAAAGTGGTCAGATCTAAAGATCGCCACAAAGAGGCGCGTCTCGGCACTGAAGATCTTATTATTTTTATGATTTTTATTATTAATGACGCTTATTATTATTTATAAGAAGAATGTCGTTATTATTATTTAAAAGAAGAATTGTAATGTTATCGATCCACGTGTAATGATTTGCATACTGAATGAGGATTGGTTGTTAGCTCTTTGTATTAGAGTCAGTTGATATCCAGTAAAGACTGAAGTTAGACGCAAACGTGTGTGCTCTTGATTATTTTTTGGTACGACACTATTTTGAGTGACTGCACAAGAACAATACAAGAGTAATGTAATTTTTAGTATTTTGTCATGAATTATTTTTTGGTAATTGAAAGCCTTTCATTACTGAACCAATTCCGTGCGCACCACCTAACCCTGAAATGTCAGGTAAAGCGCAAATAAGGCTTGCAACTGAAGGAATACATGCCTACAAATCAAATGCTTTGGTAAAATCACACAAATTAAACATTGAAGTCCATGTTGCACAAAAATAAACACTGAAGTTTATAATAACTATACAGTTCATAATATATCATATCTTTTTTAGTTTGTCAGTGCGTTTTGTGGAGGAATTGTTTTTCTGCGTATTGCCGCACTAACTCAAAACGTGCGTACACCACCTCCTGAGCTGGTGTAGGATTTGAGCGTGCCGTACGCCAAAGTCCATATTGATAAATCGCAAAGTTACCGTGGTTTTGGGTGTACGCCAGGTGTACGCTGGAAATTTGGTGTACGCACTTTTGATAAATGAGGGCCAATATGAGACATGATGCAGCGCATGCCAACTCGTGTCCCGTTAGGTAGATCAGCACGTTACAGTACAAATGTAAAAATACCAGTTGGGGGTTCCTCTTTCCGCTGTTGTTGCAGCCAACTGCACAACATGTTGCAGGCATTACTGAGACCGTCGGTCGTAAAGATGGCGGCGCAAAGCTACAGTGACGTCATGTGAACCGAACGAATACACATTTATTTAGTATATTTTGTTGATTCATTTTAACCGTAATTTAAACAGTAATGTTATGTGGTATGAAGGTTTTAGCCGCGATGCTAACTAATATAATGAACTTTATGCCACAAATGGAAATTATTGACTTATTGTCTTAGATTTTTTTAGTCATTCAATTCAACGTATTGTGTACAACTGTGTCTTCAAATTGCTGATATAACTAATTTAGCTGATCCCAATAAATATAATGTTGTGAATGGATATAATCAGCTTTGTTCTTTTGTTTCCAATAGGCCAACCAGTAGGCCTACATTTCTAAAATAATCTGAACATTACAGAGGTAACATTGAATTACAATAAGTTACCTGCACCACATGCAAGTACTTTATTTATTATGAACTTTTTTTGTGTGAAATTGTATTGTTTGACTGTGTCCTTGTGTTTTTTAATCAGTTAGGCCTATTCTCTGAAAATCTTCCCTCTTGCTTTCAAAAAATGTAAAATGATATCACAGGTTTGGCGCCAATAATGCTGATTAATTTTTTCTCATACCTTAATCATTTGCATTTGAAAGACATGTGAACTCTGAATTATAACTTCACGTTCAGTCCATTTAGACAAAAGAAAAGCTGTTATATGGCTTCAGAAGACTAACAACACAACCCATAACACATGAGTTGTGGACTCATTTGATTATTTTTAGGATCTTTTCTGGGACATATTTGGAGCATAACAGAATATTTATCCATTTTTACATAAATTGTTGCATTTTGCATTTTCGCTTTTGGAAGCTTTTGGATTTGGAAACAATGACGTCAGACTTAACAAGCTTAACAAAACTTTATAGACTTAATAGTTTTTGTTTTAATAGGGTAGTCAAAATGTTATTTATTACATGGAACATATGTGTTTCCATGCATTTTGTTGAGATGTCTTTTCTTGTAGCCTATTGTATATGCATGGTTGATGGTTGAAGCAACATGATTAATCATGTTGCTTATGTATTATATATATATTTTTTGTATTCTACTGTATTCATTGATGTGAATCTATTACTAGCTTTTTTCCCCCAAGTGCATGGAAGTGTGTGTATTAAATTGATCTAAAATAATAAACAATTCTTATTTTGTATTCGGTTCAGTTTGTTTATTATGATAGAAGTTAATGGTAACCATAGTAACAACAGTTTCCTGGAGGCACCCAAACCGGTTCCACACAGTGCCTAATATAAGAGTTCCTCAGGAAACCTGTGTGGTTCCTCAGATAATTACCCCCTTTTTAAAGGGTGCCAGAGGATCACCAGATGGTTCTGCCGGTGTGGCAAAGTGAAGAACCGCTAATGGTTCCTCCAGGCACCTTTTATTTTTAAAGTGTATAGTCCTAAGAATTAACTAAAAGCAACTTGCACTGGCATATCTTAAAATATGTCAATGCTATTGTTTTGTATCAAGATGCACATCAATGAAACATGCCAAATTGAGTGGACATACTTTTTGACCAGGTTGTCATACAAAGAAATTACGAACATATGCAAAACAAGAGAGAACCAATGAAATGTTAATAAATGATTGTATGTTTTTCCAGCAAGCTTTTTGTTTTTCTATGAATTTGCATATGCAATAAAACCTGTAGTTTGCCTTTTTTTGCCAAATTATTTTGTTGGATAAATACCTTAATGCTTTGACCTTCCCTTATATTTTAAAGAATTAAAACAAACAAAATATGGTCCTCATATTTTGATGGTTTAATTGAACTTGTAGGGTAATAATAAATAAAAAAATCCCCTCCAGATATCACTCTTGGCTACTACTGTACAAATGAAATTAAATCTATAGTAAAAGTAATAAACAGCACAGATCAATACTGATTTTAAGGGTACGCGCAGTTGTTGTGAGGTAACCACAGCAACAGAGGATATTGTTGCTATGGTTACCTCAACTTCTCAATCTTTTTTTGCGTGCATTCTTGAGATCAAACTTTTGTGGTTACTGAAATGCTGTTTGAAAATATTGTTGACATAAGTTATGAAAGATTAACACTCAATATCTGAATCTGACATTGTGTCTGGAGGTGGTATATATTTAATATGCAAGTTTTCTGTTAACAATCATCTTTACTTTTATGCCCTTTCTGTGGTTTGGTGGCTGGGCACACAATCATTTTCCATTTTTATTGACATATTGCAGAAACATCCTAACTATAGAAAATGTAATGCTCAAAATAGTACAGTATGTGAATCATGAGTGGGTGTATTTCTATGCATTTATATCTATAGGTCCATCACAAAATGTGTCTAACCGCCACTGGCTGCATCTGCTTTTACTTCACTGTTCCCAAGCCGTCCATAAATAATATGCATCCCAAAGTAGACTACAGACCAATACCACCACATGATCCAATTTAAAGAGCATGAACTATACCGATAAAGTCCTGGCAACATGACAAGTGTCATGGCAATTAGTTCATTGTAAATGATCATGGTGAGAATGCAATGAAATGATATTAATGAAGACTAATTAATGAGGCTAATTATCTTAAAAACCTTGTCACCGTAAGAGACCTTAGAATCCCTGTCGATACTTCCCTTGAAAATGTCAAATGAATCAGTCGTGGCTGACGTAAATTCTTTTGGAAATGTGTTAGTCAAAACAATTCTTCTGAAAAGGTGGCAGTCACAACTTGTTTCTTGAAGCTCAGTCAAAATAAAAGTGATGACCTAGATCCTTGTCCAAAGTGATCAGTTAAAACCCTACCACTACTCCCATTCTTTATAATGACCCAGATATGTTCTGATTCCTATCTTCACCCTTTACCTAAATACTATAAATCAAGAAATTGTAAGCATATTGCGTAGTTGTGCTTTGAGTCAATTGTTTTATTTGTGATAACGCAATGAAACATGCCAAATTGTGCGAACATCATTTTTTGCCAGACTGTCATACACATAAATTAATAATATATGCGAAAACAAGAGAGAACCAACTAAAAATTGATAACTGATTATGTATGCTTTTTCCTGTGAGCTTTTTGTTTTTCTATGTATTTTTTTTTATTTGCATAGGAAAATAATAACCTGTATCTAATTATTTTGTCAGATAACACTCAAATCCAGTGTTTTGAAGAAAATGACTAAAACATCTGATGTAATTTAAAAGCAAATTGGTTCAGTTGAACAATCCTTTTCAATTAACAGATTCGTTTGAATCATCTCCCTATTGTGTTACTGGAACTCCCATTGTTGGTACTTTGGCAAGCTATAGCTACAAAGTAGATTTCCAAACACTGCTCAAAAGCATATTTTCGAACTTGCTTATGCAAACTCTTTTAGTTTGTAACTTAGGAAATTCAAAACTTTAACTAGCAATAAGATTAATATATAAAGAACAAGGTCAAGCCAGGAACCTTGGAGTTCACAGAATTTATACAACACTAGGAGGATCAGGCCATTCCTATCAGAGCATGCTACACAACTCCTACACAAATCCAAGCGCTTGTATTATCCAGACTAGAAAATTGTAATGCTCTCTTGGCAGGTCTTCCAGCTTGCACTGTCAAACCTCTGCAACTGATCCAGAAGTGTGGTCCAGGAGTGGTCTTTAACGAGTTGAAGAGAGTACACGTCACTCTCTCTTCACAAAATTGCACCGGACGCCAGTTGCTGCTCGCATCAAATTCAAAGCACTGATGTTTGCCTACAGAACAACCACTGGCTCTGCCCCCTTTTACCTAAACTCATTACTCCAGACTTACGTGCCATCCAGAAACTTGCGCTCTGCAAGTGAACGTCGCCTTGTGGTGCCATCTCAAAATCTCTTTCTCGGACCTTTACCATGACTGCTCCCTGCTGGTGGAATGATCTGCCTAACTCAACCGGAGCTGCTGAGTCCGTAGCCATTTTCAAGAAATGGCTGAAGACGCATCTTTTTCGGCAACACTTGACCCATTAATACTAACACTTTATTTTCTCTTCTCTTCTACTCTATAGCGATTACATTTTTTTTTTTTTACTTTTAGACTAAACTGGGAAGGGTCACAGCACTTACATATTGTTGTTGTACATATTGTTGTACTATTGTTAGTTTTACTGCTTCTATTGCTCTTCTCACTTGTAAGTTGCTTTGGATAAAAGTGTCTGCTAAAGGATTAAATGTAAATAAAGAACATCCACCAAACGTCTGGTAGTACATGAGGGTCTGTATAGCCTTCCAGAGGATCCCAACTTTAGGAAATTTGCTGAAGTTCGCAACCAAACAGCTTGTGTGGTATATTTCAGCTGGTAATGTTTTGTGAACATGAATAGCAGGGCCAAAATATTATGATTTTTTATGCTGCTTTTGCAACCTTTTTGAAGCTTGGCAGCCTCAGGCCCTATTCACTGAAAACTGCAGCAAAGAAATTCCTTCCTTCCTTCTTTCCAAAATTCACCTTTGTGTTCAACAGAATAAAGAAAGTCATACAGGTTTGGAACAACATTAGAGTAAAAAACATTTTTTGGGGGTGACCTATCCCTTTAAAAGGTAGCAAAAATGATCTGGGCTGTGTTTCTTAAAAGCATCGTAAGCCTAAGTATAGATCATAGAACCATTGTCATTCAATGGTCTCTACCATCAACATTGCTCACAATGCTTTTGAAAACCCAGCCCTGTTTTATTTTAAGGATACAAATAAACTGGATGGGATGAAGAAAGGTTAGGAGAAGGGGAAGGTGAGGGAAAATTAATTACACTCAGCAGGAACCAGAAAAATATCACTCAATCATATGAGACAACAACATTCACAGTTATCAATCTCTGTGATTGACAGTTTTGATTTAGAATAATGATGATACGGGTTCGTCTTAATGCAAGCTCGGAAAACTTCTGCCTGACAGAAAGGTGGGTTTATTGTCTCATGAAATATTGCATAGATTGAGATTACTAGAGAAAACATGCACATAATGAAGGATGAAGTTTGCATTACTCCATCTTCCCTAATGAATGCTCATTTACAGTCAGAACACAAACAAAAAAATGAGCAGATCTGGTATCACTAAAAATAAAGGGGCCAAACGTCAAGACAAAGCAAGATTTGTCGTTTTCCCACAGCTTGCTGTCAGACAGTAAATAAGGATGTCTGCATCATTTGGAGAAGCATAGTGAGCTAATCACCCATATATCTATCACCAGCAGGCCGTTTGTAAAAAACAGTGAGGCAAAACAAATCAGTTCCTAGAAGCCCAATTTGCATTTTGTTAGGCAAAACGTCTATCACCTGTCCAATTTTGTCTATAAAATTAGCCGTTTCATTTAAAGGTCGTAAATTGTTGCACAAGTCAATGTTTCATTAAGGTGGCTGACCGAATATGCTGAAGTATGAAGGATCTCTTGAGCCCCTTGACACATGCATTGATTTTTGATGGTCCCTGTGTCTGATGCCATCATGCTCATTCCTTAAATCTCGAGCAGAATCCCAAAATGCCTTTTGATATAAAACATTACATTATAAATGATCAGAACTTTGGTTATTCCAAAAATCACTATACTACTGTATATATTACATTATGAGCTTAAGTAGTTAGTGACGTAAGAAACACCAGTGATTTCAAACCGTGTTCTTGAGACTTTTTTTCACTGCAGTTTTATATTGCATTTACTCCCCCTCAAGTTGTTTCAAACCTGTATGAATTTCTTTCTTCTGCTGAACACAAAGGAAGATAAAAAATACTATGGAAGTCAATGGGGTCCATCAACTGTTTGGTTACCGACATTCTTCAAAATATCTTCATACAGGTTTGAAACAACTTGAGGGTGAGTAAATGATAATGTTCATTTTTAAAGGATTAGTTCACTTTTTAAAAAACTTTTGCTGATAATTTACTCACCCCCATGTCATCCAAGATGTCCATGTCTTTCTTTCTTCAGTCGAAAAGAAATTAAGGATTTTGATGAAAACATTTCAGGATTTTTCTCCATATAATGGACTTCAATAGTAGCCAAAACGGTTCAAGGTCCAAATGACAGTTTCAGTGCAGCTTCAAATGACTTTAAACCACACCAGATGATGAATAAGGGTCTTATCTAGCGAAATGATGCGCCATTTCGAAAATAAATAAAACCGTTTAAGTATTATTAGCACAAATGCTCGCCTTGCTCTGTTCTCCTGTTCGAACTCGTTCATCAAAATGAACAAATCTTTTTTCAAGTCATTTCGTTCGTTGATTGAATAAAATGACTCGAAAAAAGATTTGTTCATTTTGATGAACGAGTTCGAACAGGAGATTCATGAACGTGCATCTCAGGACAGAGCAAGGCGAGCATTTGTGCTAATAATACTTAAACTGTTTTATTTATTTGCGAAATGGCGCATCGTTTCGCTAGATAAGACCCTTATTCATCGTCTGGTATGTTTAAAGTCCTTTGAAGCTGCACTGAAACTGTCATTTGGACCTTGAACCGTTTTGGCTACTATTGAAGTCCATTATATGGAGAAAAATCCTGGAATGTTTTCATCAAAATCCTTAATTTCTTTTCGACTGAAGAAAGAAAGACATGGACATCTTGGATGACATGGGGGTGAGTAAATTATCAGCAAAAGTTTTTTAAAAAGTGAACTAATCCTTTAAGTGAACTATTCCTTTAATACAGCTAATTTCATTTGTGACTGGATTCCATCCACGTTTTCTGCATCCAAAATCATAGGGCTCTATATGGTATTTGCCATGTTAAAGATAAATAGTTGCGTGGATTATTTGTTGTTGTGCTAGGGGTGGAACGGTTCACAAAATCCTTGGTTCGGTTTGTATCACGGGTCAAGGTTTTTGGTTAGATTCGGTATACATTTTTAAATGTTTTTTATTTAACACTTTAGAAATACCATACATCAGCATAAAATATATACCCTTATAATCTACTATTTACAGTATTTAAAAAATAAGCTATTCTCAAGGACATGTAATCAAAAAACTGAAAGAATGTGGCAGCTTGATCTTAGGAATAGACACATTATTGTGACACTGACAATCATGAATTAAATCTGAGATTCTGATACAGCAAGAGTGGAGATGTTAATTTCAACAGGTTTTTATTTATTTGTAAAAAAGATTACAACTTTTGGCCTTAAACAAATTGTAGCTAAGGACAAAAACACTTGTCAAATTTGAAGAATATAGGCTTTATTGTCACTGTCAGTGTCGCGGTGAACAGAAAGTATGCTAATCTCAGGTAGGCTACTGTTTAAGTGTTTTATTTAATGTTAAAAGCGGCTGTGTGAGTTTGCATCTCATTTTGTGTGTATTTTATAGCCGAAGACCTACTGAAAGCAACAATTCACCTCAGATCTTCTAAAAAAATAAAAGTGAACAAGAACATTCAAACTGTCAACTCATTGTTAACAAACTAGTGTATTCTATGACAACGATTGTTTCAGTAACTCAGTATGTATTTATGTATTATTGTACAAAAAAGAGAAATAAATAAACAAATATTAATTAATTAATAACAAAAACAATAAAAGTTTATATATATTTTTTTTTTTTGAAAGTAGCAAATTCAAAAACATAGACTAGTATAATTTTTCATAAATGTTTTGTACGACAGGACCATTTTTAATGAACGAGACTTTGTGAAACAGCAAACGTTCATCAGTAACACAGGGGGAACTAAATGGTCTACAAATTTGATTTATAAAAAAGATCAACACTTTGATTGACTTTATAAAATCACCTGGAGTAATGTATGCACTTGATTGTGGATGTGGGAGTAATGTATGCACTTGATTTTGGATGTGAGCCTAATGCAATAGGACAGCTAGTCGTTTAATATTTAATGAACAAGATGGCAGCAGACACTGAATAAATTAAAGCCTTTAATCATCTAGACCATTGATGACATGGTCAACACGGAAAATGAGATTTCAGGGTCCCCCTGATAGCTTAGATTAGACACACACTTCAACTGATTCCCCATTTGTTACACATTGCAGATGGAAGAGATGGAGTACACCACACAAAACAACCAGAAAACAGCCAATACCACAAAAGAGACTCAACCGCACCCTATCGCTAAATACACAAAGCCAAAGCTCAAAATGGCTAAATAAGATCCATCTTGCAGACAGAAAGGTTAACTTAATAGACAATTCAGGCCATTAGCTTTGGATTACATCATAGCTATAGCAAGCAATAAATGGTATGGGTGCCGGTAACTGGATCCTGGAAGGGTAGCCTGGTGTACTTAGCTGAACGTGAGGTTTATTCCTTGTAGCATTTGGGTTGTGACATATACTGTGATTTCGAACAAGAGCCCTTACCTACAAGCAATTCCTTTTCCCCCCTCTCAGCCTCGGCGTTCACCTCTGTGTTTATTGGTCCGTTAAATAATTCATCACCGCAGCTCTCAGAACGTGTGGGAGTGTATCTGCGCGTGGGACATATTGCACTTGATCGGAATCACGAATCCCCGAGGACACAGTCTTGTTTGGAATTTCAAGGGGACGTTCATTAGACCAAAACAAGACATTTCCCGCCAACTCAAGTCCTGCATACAAAGTGTGAGTTAAGCTTGATGAAGTCAGAAGAACGATCCCTATATGTGCCAGGAATAATCTGCATGGGTCTGAGACTCAATGAATGAATTTTATGATTCAACCAGGGTATCTGAGCCGACACTGCGCGGACCAAATGTCAGTCACTCCTCGGCAGATCCAACTTGCAAAAAAAAAAAAAAAAATGCTCCACCAAACATGTTTGTTTACCAACATTCTTCAAAATATTTTCTTTTACAGTATGTTCCATAGAAGAAATAAATTCATAAGAGTTGATGAACAAGATGATGACAACATATTAATTTTTAGGTAACTATCTAATTAATGTTCAAATTAACACAGTCAGCCAAGCAATATTACTTTATAATATGTATTATTCTTACATTAAATGTTTAAATGTAGTTTTAAATGCATCTAGCGATTCTCATCCAAAAATACGCACGAAATTAAGAAATGATACATTTTGTGTCTAACAACTGATATCACATCTCATAAAATATGCATAAACTAATGAGACCCAAAACTAAATTAAGGAAGAATATTTCCAAAAAGCATAAAATAAAATCACCAAACTAATTTCTTTCACATATCTGTTACGGGATATTAACTGTGAATATTTCCTTCCAGAAAGAGAATAAAGAAGATATTTGTTTTTATTGTCATTCCCTCTGAAAATATTGATTAGTCCTCCTTTAATAATGCATGTTAAACTGCTAGTCAAAGTCCATGAACTTGATTTGTTTGGTCTAACCATATAAATCATTAAAGAAACTTATGCATATGACAAAGCAATACATTCATTACAATGGAGGTTAGTAATAAAAATGAATGTATTAGCTGCTGAACTTGGGGTGCAGCAAACACAGAGTATATATATATTCTGCAAATGGCCTTTAAATAATTCATTATCAGTGCTATTTGGGGGCAAAATCCACCCTCTTGTATTATGCATGATGAGTCTATACAGCATCTGAAGTCCCAGGACATTCGTGAAATGACAGCGCCATTCCAGCCGACAGCTCACCAGACCAGACCATCTTGGCCAGCCACCCTTCTGGTAACTGGATGCAAATTAGGGTCCTGAAAACCACAACATAATCTCTAGGAGAATCACATGTCCATACTGATTCGAGCCATTTGAGGCCTTGCCACAGGAACCGTCCACTGTGCTCAAAACTAGTTGTTGTGAAAAATCAATATGTAAAACAGGATTTTGCCTCGACAGAGTAATCCCCCATTTTTACACATCAAATTCTGTTCACTGACTCACATAGCAACTCTTTCTTCTGACATGACTATCAAGAAAGTTGCCTCTCGTCTTTCACCTTACTGTTTTAAGGACATGAATGACATCTCTACTATCTATCTGCCTATAACACCTGGTATCAGCTGCTACAATCAATTATTAACTCAGATTGCTGCTTTAAAAAGTTTCAAATTCTGCCACTTTGTGTTATCTGTTCAGGATTAGATTGCTTTCAAATTCGGTGTGTTAATTTCAGTCAAATGAGTATTTAAAAAAAAAAGAAAAATTCTCACCCAGGCCGCATTTATTTGTAATAATAGTATAATAGTATAAAATATAGTAAAACATTGAAGAACATATTGAGAAGCGTTATTACAAATTTAAAATAACTTTTAAAAAATATACACTCCCGTTCAAAAGTTTGGGGTCAATGTTTTTTTTTTTTTTTTAAGAAATTAATACTTTTCTTCAGAAAGGACGTATTAAATTGATCAAAAGTGACAGTAAAAGACATTTATAATAATGCAAAATATTTCTTTTTTAATTAAATGCTTTTCTCTTTAACTTTCAAAGAATCCTGAAAAAAATTAATCACGGTTTGCACAAAAAATATGAAGCAGCAAAACTGTTTTCAACTGTGATAATAATCATACATGTTTCTTGAGCATCAGATCAACATATTATAGTGATTTCTGAAGGATCGTGTGACACTGAAGACTGGAGTAATGATGCTGAAAATTCAGGTTTGATCACAGAAATAAATTACACTTTACTATATATTCACATAAAACAGCTGATTTACATTACAATAATATTTCACAGTATTACTGGGTTTGTTTTGTATTTTTAATCAAATAAATGCAGCCTTGGTGAGCAGAAGAGACTTCTTTTAAAAACATTAAAAATATTATCGACCTCAAACTTTTGAACGGTAGTGTATATATTTAAAAATGTAATTTATTCATGTGATGGCATGACCCTTCATAAATCATTCAATATGATGATTTGATGATAAAGAAACATTTCTTATTTATCAATGTTGGAAACAGTTGTGCTGCTTAATATTTCTTCGATTAACAGAAATTAGAACAGCATTCATTTGAAACAAATGTATTAACTTCTTAATCTTACTGACCCCAAACATTCGAATGATAGTATCAAACTATATTTACTCTGAACAACTAGTGATAGTATGGCAGTGTAAATGCTTTTAATGAAAACTCTTTTTGTGCATTAAAGGCATAGTTTGTAAGTTTCGCCACTAGATATCGCTTATTCAAAAACAATAACAAAGGCGTAACATGATGGCGCCTTGAATGAGCGTGAAATAATGGAAGTTGTCGTCTTCACCTCCGCAGCCGATGGAAAGCAATCCGTCGGGCTAATGGATTCAAGTTTTACAAGTTTTATTAACATTACTGTGGTATGAAGGCGGGGGCGAGAGCCTGGGAAATTTTACGTTGCTGTTTTTATTTAGCTTATATGCCGCAAGGCAGGCGCTGCTGCTCCTTTCATTTTGTTTTTGAATATTTTACGATTTAAGTTAAAGTTACATTTAACGGTAGCCTCCTCCTTCCCTGAAATTGAACTTTTTTAGTTTGTTACATAAATTTTTTTTTTTCAAGTGCTGAAGTACTACTCATACAGGTCTACTACACAGACATATTTTAATAATTAATATTGTGGGGTAACGCAGCATTATTTTAATTGGTCAACTTTCAACAAACTCAAATGTATTTCAGTATGATTGTTTTATGTTAATGTTACTTTGTCAGTTTGCTCTCTGGCTGGTATGAGACTCTTGTTGCACATTGCAGTAAGCTAGACCGATGTTAGAATATCATAGTAATAAAAGCTGGATGACTTGTGTTGCTAAATGATATGCAATTAATTTTAAAACATTGTATGGAGGAGAAAATGCAGTATTAGGCATAATGTTAAAACAAATGAGCTCTTTCTGATTATGTCAGTCACTTGACAAAATAATATAGTCTGGGTACAAACATGTTACTTGTTACTAAATTCAATTGATGATAAACATCATACAACTGAAACTAGCACATAGTTCAGATTTCTATTTGCCTAGAGAACAATATGAAAAAACTGGCACAGCAAACCCCACTCTCCCCTGTATTATTTGGTGTTTAATGCTGCTCCCTTTACATGTGTCCAACTCTCACATCCGTTAAGCATAATCAGCTGTATTCAATCATCATCAGATTCAATTAAAAAAGAAAATGTCTGTCGTAAAGACAGATTGCTTTTTAAAATGTGTTTCTAGCTGTACTATTTTAATAAACAGGATCAATACTGAGTGACAGAGGAATGTGGTGGAGGTTGCACCCTAGAAGAACGGTGTGTTTGTATTCCACGCCTCTGCGCTACATGTGTCAGCTCCACTGTGTGGAATCCCAGCTCGTCGAACATTCGGGGCCCTTCAGGGTCTCTTGTTTTCCTCACAACTTGAGTGCAGCTGTGCTCTGCCATAATCATAGTTGTAGGCATATACTTTCTCACTTTCTCTCTCCCTCCCTTTTGTAATTTGTATCCACTCTTAAGTTCTATGTAATGAAAAAGAAAATGAGTCATTGGTTTGTAAAATGCAACGTAAATGCAGAAGGCGAAGCTTCTTCAGAATTAAAATCTCACTTTAACCAAATCAAACAAGTTAAAAAAGAATGCCATTGAGCAACCCATGTGACAAGTTGCTATTGCAGATGGCTCCTGTCGAATACTTAAGACATAGTGAGAAGAGGAATCAAAAGTGTGTGTTCTGCGTCTCTCACCGAAGGTGTTAAGGGATCACAGAGCCATTGACACTTTGTACTGACACCAGAAAAAGATAGCTGTGGAGGCAGAAAAGAGCTCAGAGCCAAAAGTACACATGTAATTTTAATGAATGCAAGAAAATACACACCAAAACCGAAATAGCTCTTTTAACCACAAAAGTTTTGTGGTGGGTGAAGGAGCCATCAAGAAACACAGACAGACCCTAATGGGCATTATATCATCAACAGCAATGTTGTTTGAATATAAAATATCAAGGGAATTTCACACATAAAATCTGTGGTGAGAGCTTTCAACAACATTATCCATTCTCACTTTTAAGTTATTCATCCTTGGCAGTACTTCAGGAAATTATTATTTTAATATATTCCTAATTGCTCACTTAAAGGTTATGTCTATCTGATGGCTTTTAGGAAACATTTTCTCACTCTCTCTGAATAAATAGTGAATAGTTTTTTTTTTCCTGAATAAATTGTTCATCATCTAATATCTGCCTTCACAATGCTTAATTAAACATAATCCCAGTGGTCCCCTAAATTTGCCTTCCATCCGGTAACTCACACTCCAGTTTTCAGAAAGATGCTCTTTGTATTCATGTTTGTTTTGGAAAAACAGTGGGATAACTTAAGTTTATTTACTGTACCTTATGCCTTGAAATCATGTGAATGTACAAAATTAAATATTTTTTTTCAAAAATGTTTTTAATTATATATTTCAGGTAAAAGTTTTTTTTTCTTCTTTTACAAATATCATGAATTAATTAATTCATAAATTTCATTTTGTTTTTAGAAGGCCATACCACATGACATTTTACAATCTGAGCTAATCATTCCTCGCCGTAAAAAGATCAAATATATCTGATATTATCTATAAAAGACTTATTGACCTTGACATAGTCATGAGCATCTGCAGGGGTCCTCTCTATGATATACTTTTTTATTTTTATGGGGGGGTTTTCTGCATGTGACAAATGTTTTTCAGATAATAATAATAACAATTGGTGAAAGTTTAGTTTTTTTAATAAATAATAGGAAAACATTATGCTGAACTACTCAAGGTTTGTTTTTTAAATGAAGGTTAGTTTTTTTCTAGAATTTTATTTCTTCATCACGATATCAGGGCAATAGCCTGAGCGTCACGTGACCAAGCCGGAAAACAGATCGCATCGCTTCCGATTCAGGTCTTTTGTATGTGCTTCATGAAAATTTTTGCGGTTTTACTCAAGATAACTTAAAAGGAGCAAGCAAAAATGAGCATAACCAATGTACCTCGCATGTGCAGATTGATATTTAAAAGTTTTTTAATTTTTATTCTTCACACTAACGTTTAAATATTTAAATAGCATAAAACACCAATAACAAAGTGAACTTAGTAGGTTAGCTGATTACCTTAAAAATCCATAGATATCGTAGTTAGTTCTTATGGCCGTTAACACTTTCTCTGACAAGCGGATGCAATGAGACCCGTTTCCCGGTTTGGTCACGTGACGCTCGGAATAAAGCCTATTGTTTCACCCAGGAATATTAAGCTGATAATATCAGTCCTTTGATGGTCGGGTTACACAGAGATGAGAGACGAATGGAACAGCAGCTCTAAAAAATGTATGAGTGCATGTAGAAGATGAAGCACTTTCTAAAGAAAGCTTTTCCAAGTAAAATATGACACCTGCCCCTGTTGTCATCCCTAAAGACCGTGAAATATTACCGTTTCCAGATGCATCACACTCCACGGACGCTTGCTTTGGTGCCCAGAGACGATCTGTCTATAGCCGTGGCAGAGGTTAGCCACTCAAATGAGTGGTATGGGCTCAAAGTGTATATTCTTGACAGGTTTGACATAACATACTGCAGCAATAAAGGTCACTAACACATAGTGTTGTATTGATTTGATGTAATGTCACACAGCTACAATGTCTGTATCATTCGAAGCTCGCTATATGAGATCAATTTAATGCACAAAATTCTCCAACTGACGGCAAGACGCAAATATCAAAAGACGACCAATTTTGTAGACGAATGAACAAAAAGCATCCGTATCAATAACTCTGGTCCTCTCTGTGTGGTCACTGCCACAGCTTCATAACGTCACGTCTGGCTCTGATCCACCTCTCACCTCATGACTAATCTAACGGGAATCCTTCGCTGAGAGTTTGCATGTGACATCTTACATCAGAGAAAACCGAACACCCCAACTGCATGCAGTCTCCTCTCTCTCTCTCTCTCTCTCTCTCTCTCTCTCTCTCTCTCTCTCTCTCTCTCGTCCCCACGCTAAAATCACAACTCGCAAAATTTGAAATAAAGCTAGAATCAAGAGGAGAACCTGATGTGTTTTGAAGTTAAAAAAGGTGCAGGATGTTCTAACTGCAAGTTCAAACAAACCTGTTGCATTCACGAATATAAAAAAAACAACCATTAAAGCTTTCATCCATTATTCACTGATGAAACTGCTACAATCACACATAAATAAAGCACAAGGGATACAATTGGACCAAGTTTAGCTACATGTGCCCTTTCTACACCACCAGAGACATCATGAAGGGAAAAGGCGATCTTGTATGATGAGATGATGATCTTGTATGAATGAGTCAATGGTGCTCACACAAAATATTGACACTGACTGGACACAGTTTTGATGTTCACTTAGGGTGTACTCACGTTTGCTGCCAGCTATTTTGATAATAATGGCTGTATGTTGAGTTATTTTCAGAGGACAGTAAATATATACTGCTTTACAAGCAGCACCTTGACTACTCTAAAATATATCCAAGTTTAATTTCTATAGTATTGTCCCTTGAGAAGATAAACTAAAATGTTTGCTAAAATGGGAGGGGTGTACTTTGTGAGATACTGTAAGTACATGTAACTAGTAACTACGTCACATTAAAATAAAGGGTCCCACTTTATATTAAGTGGCTTTAAGTACTATGTACTTACATCGACAAATAAGTACAATGTACTTATTGTGTTCAGGTTGTATAACAGTTTTGCTGCTATTGAGATGTGATACTGGTAAGGTTAGGGACAGGTGTGGTGGTATGGGTCGGTTTAAGGGTGGGTTAAGGTGTAATGGAAGGGTCAACTGTGTAATTACAAATGTAATGACAAATTAATTAAAGCTGTAATTACATGGAGGTATTTTCCAAATATAAGTACAATGTAAAAACATGCATGAACACAAGTCCATTGTATCAAATTTTTAATTTCAATGTAAGTACATAGAACTTAAAGCCACTTAATATAAAGTGGGACCAAATAAAGTGTTTTTGAAAATGTGAACTGTTGCAGTTAATGCTTAAGATTGAAACTTCATCACCTTTTCAAAATAATCCATTAAACAAGTTGTGTGTTGAGGAGCATGCACTAATATTTTCAGTTCCATTCGTTTACGGGTTGTCTCTAGGTCACGCCCACAATATGAGGAAATATCATGAATATTCATGTATACTCCACCCACTGCAACAGTTGTCCACAGGAACTGAATATTACACCAGAAATGCAGCTGCTTGCGTACTTCTGTATTGTAATTAAAGTGAATACATTTGTTTTCATATTGAATGACAATATTCACATTGCACAATCAACTCTTCGTTAGCCAACACGACTCATCTCACTGAACTCAATTAAGCAAGACACAACGTTTTATACTACAACGCAACATCTACAGTAGCGTGCTGTTGCTGTTAATATTTGCTAACATTGCAATCTGAATTTGCTATAGGCTACATGCTGCTGCTGAACTAAAGTACTAAGAATTGTTGTAAGCTCTGTTGAAATATGCGAATATGAAACCAAATGCACACAGAAGAAACGTTAATAATAAAGATTGAGAAGATTGGATCAGTTTTGCTCCTTTTTTGGAATACTTGAATACTATTTTTTGTGGAATACTTGATATTCCAGCCTGACCCAGACTCTACCTCCGGCTCCAACGGCAGTTAAGTTGAGTTTGAGACCCCTGATCTATATGAAAAATAAATAACAAAAATGTTATATAAATCTTAGCACCAAGTCAAGATACTCTATAGGAAAAACATCAGCAAGTTCTAAATATTTCTGAGCTTGTATCACTAAAGAAGAGGCGCAGTTTTATTAATATTACATAGGCTGATTGGATGGAATAAATCACATGTTTTGGTACAAGTTAAAGAGCAACACTTTAGAATTTCCTAACATTAGAAAGAAATACAATAATATCAAAGCACTGAGACTGGATCCATTTTGAAAACAGTGTTTGAGTTTCTGTAATTAACAGAGGTCGGAATATCTGTATGTGGTCACCCAGAACATCCTATCAATTACATACTCTAGCAAAACACTCCAGCAACTGCATAGCAAGAGACTAGCATCCACCTAGAATATCCTAGGCACCACCTAGCAACACTTTAGCAAACACCCAGAACATCTATCTATTCTGGCCTAACTGACCAAACTATTTGGTCCATTAGCTCAATCTCTTTTACAGTATACATAAATGAAAGTTTTAGCGTAAGTTCTGCCAGGAAGACTCAATCGTTACGTCACTTAAAATGTGATAATATATACACTTATAACAATTCCTCCGTCCCGGTGGAATTATTCCGCCACCTATTTTTGTGGGTCGGCTGCGTCCCTGCCTTCGTCTTCAGGCAGGGAATGCAGATTCCGCTACCCTCGGATTGCGCGCTATGGACGGGGCCTACGCCAAATAACTTTATAAATATTTGCTTGCTGGGTTGTTAATAAATATATGCTTTTGTTACAACATTTTATCTCCCGAGTCTTTTAGGTAGAAATAAAAGCTTTAGCGTAAGTTCTGCCAGAAAGACTCAATCGTTACGTCACTTATTGCCTTCACATCTAACCAATCATGTTCTAATACTTGCAGTATAAAAGATCAGTACTTACACGTCTGAGTTTGCAGATGCTAACACAAACAATTACCTCCATCCTCCCCACCACCACCAGGATGGTCCCTTTCCATACCTCCCGTCGTCTTCAGGCAGGAAATGCAGATTCCGCTACCCTCAGATCGCGCGCTACAGACGGGGCCTACGCCATAGAACTTTATAAATTTTTGCTTGCTGGGCTGTTGAAGGGCCCCTATTATGGATTTGACCTTTCATGTAGTGTGTAACATAACTCTATGTGAATGAAAACATCCTGCAAAGTTTTAAATCTGAAAGTGCACGGTATATAAAGTTATTGTCTTTCAAAAGTAAGAGTCGACTGAGTCAATTAAATGAATCGTTTTTTAAACGAGTCATAAGCCGTCAAGACGAAACATTAGCATATTGCCCGCCCACGTATTGCACGCGCAGACACTGGGAAAACTTTAACCTCAAACCGGCAGCTGATGATTCCTGTGTGGATCAGGTGCTGTGCTCTATAATGTGAAGATAAAGCCAGTTATTTTTCACTCCCCAAGGATGAGCATGTGAAGAATCAGTGGTTAAAATTCATCTTTACCACGATATCACAGCAGTATAATCCTAAACTTCTGCTGTGTTCCCTTTATTTTACTGACGACTGCATCTCAAATCTCGGAGTTCAATGCAGGATTCACAAACCGCTCGCTCTTTAAAGATGGTGTTTTGAGTTTTATATTGTGTAGGTCTCCTGCTAACTGGCTAACTCACATTATTACTGTATTACTTCTGCTGATCAGCTTTGGGCCACTATTAAGTGACCTAAAACTGTGTCTATTAATGGTGATTATCTGTCGTTCTCACTACTTTGAGGAAATATTTGTTTTACCAACGTTTATGTTACATCAGATCATTCACTCTAGAGCTCGGCTAATGTATGCACTGTTATTGATACAGTTTCCACGTCTTAACCGCAATATATTAGAAAAATACTCGGTAAATAAATTTGTACAAGTAAAAAAACATGCACTTGTTAATGCTGATGGTGAGGAATTACAGTTGCAACCACAAACTGAGTAGCGCATCACTGAGAAACATCCTGTTCAAGTCGTCCTTGCGATGGAGGTTCGGGTTGCATAACTAGTTCTTCCAGTGTTTCATCATCGGACTCGAGCTCGCATTAATATGGTCAAATCGATATCATTGTTCGTTACTGTGTTTAGTTTACAGTGTAGGAAGCCGTTGTTATGGCAACTTTAAAATAGCATAATAGGGGCCATTTAATAAATAAATGCTTTTGTTACATCATTTAACTCCCGAGTCTTTCTGGTAGAAATAAGTTTACAGATGCAGATACAGTAAAATATATTTCACTACTGAAAATGGATCTTGCAGTAGATGAAAATCACTAGAAAAGAAAAGTTCAAATACCAAAAAATTGTATATTAACTTGGTATGCTCCACAATACAGTATACTGTCAATTACAGTGCAGTAAAAAAAGAAGTATATTCAGCATCCTCTGCACCTTTGGCCAAATTTCATTACAGTATACAGCTATAGCAGTTTCTTGGTATTCTGACACAATACTATCTCTATACGCAGTAATTTCTCAGTTCTGCAAATATACAGTACAAAAAAAAAGGCTACAAATAAAGTTGATAATCACAAGTTTAAAGGGAGTACAACATGTGCTACAGTTTACTGTACATAGAATAGTAAAATTCCCCTCATCTAAAGTACTGGTAAAGTATTTAAGTACTGGGACTGTGTACTATAATTATACCATACTTTAACATTTGATCTGTAGATGACTGAGTCAGTTATAATGTTTTAGTAATCGAGAAAAAATGCAATACGATTAGATTCTTACCCAACTGTGCTAATAGTTTCTGTGATCGGGATCTTCTTACTGATTTCATGCTGTTGTTTCATCGAATGGCAAAAAGGCCTATATGATGAAAGTGGAGCGCAGGGTCGGAAAATCAGCTCTCCAAACAATTATGAAATGAATCTCAGGCATATACGGACAGGATTAGATTCCTCAGAGGACTTCTGAGTTAGCCGAGAAGCATTCCCTTTTTATTCACGAAAAAAATCGAAAAATAATTTGTAAAAGTGAACTGGGTTCATAAGAGTCATTTGTTAATGAAGCTGACTACACTGGGCATGCTGCATGCGCAAGTTTATTGAAAGAAGTGTTTTCTTTCCATTATTTTCAGTAGCACCTCATTGCAGTACACGAGATCCAGGGGGCGGAGTTGGATCCAGATATAAGGGGCGGAAATGGGTAGGATTAGAGGTGGGTTTAGGGATCAGGGGATGGAGATGGGTAGGATTAGGTATATGTAAGGTGGGAGGAGTTGGATCTGGATCCAACTCCTCCCCCTGGATTTCGTGTTCTGCAGTGAGGACCATCTCATTATTTTGCTTTTTTATGTCATACTAAAATCTATACTTAAAAAACTCCTTACAATTATATTTTAGTCTGTGATAATTCTGGGAAGGCAAAGCTTTTTCTTACGGTGGCAGTTGTCACCCCGGTAAATCCGCCCCTGCATCCATGTTTTCCCTTTTTTTTTTCCTGAAAAAATCTGACATTTCAAAAATCAACAAAGAAGCAATCTCGTTTATATTTAAAATCATCCGTGTAGTTCAGACACACAGTCCAGACAGAATCATACAATGCACAAATCACTCCTCATGTTAGCACAAGCCGGATGATAAAGCTGTCGAACAGATTGAAATTTCTCTGAGCCAAGCAATGAGAACCACAGAGAGCCGACAAACTGCTCACCTCATGCTGAGCAAGTACAGCAACCTGGGGCTGTAGAGAAATTCAGAAAGCAACATATTGACTCGTTTTATTCCCCAGTTAATTTTCATCTTGCCATTAGAACACACATTAAATGTTATAGCAATTTATGGCAATATTTGGAAAGTCAAAAAACTCTTACAATCCCCCAGAATTACATTGAATGAACAGTTTGTGCAAATCAAGTAGCACAAACCAAATGAAGAGATGACACCAATCCTTTCTGAAAACAGCTTGATATCAACTAGAAGGATCTGGGGTGTAGAAAACAGCGCAGGTGCCACCATATGACCATTATCTTCGGGCAAAGGGGCTATAAATGTGCTTTAGACAAAATGACTCCATTAATCTTTTTTTTTTGACAAGTGTAGGCATGAAACCTGTTGAAGACAGTACATTTGCCCTTGGAGAGTATCTTTGTTTCTGGTAGCAATAACCTGTTTCCACGGAAACCGTGCAACACAAGCAGGATGATGGAGCAGGATTGGTGTGACGGTTATTATTCCGGTGGAACATTCCAGAGCGCACACATTCATCAAAGTATTACACCTATGCATGGCCGTAATGCCTCGGCTTATTAGATTCATCTAATATACTGTGCTAGATAGCCGTTCAATATTAGGATCGAGAGATACAATATTGAAAACACTTGTCAAGTGTCATATTAATAATAATAATGCATTTTATTTCTAATGCACTTTTCTTGGACTCAAAATGTAAGATATTGCAATATCTTCGGTTAGACCTCTTCCTTTATGATTATAATCATCACTGATTATGTTAGTTTTTGCTATTTTCTGCTATATTAATATGTTTTCAAACTTTTACTGCAAAGGACCGATATATATGAAAATTCACTTCCTAAAGTATAAAGACAACTATGTTTATGTACACAGAACCTACAGTACTATCTGAAAAAACAATGCAACAAAGCAACAATGATTTCAAAACTCAAATAAATATAAATAAATATATTTATTTATATTTAAACAAATAAATATATATATATATATAAATATATATATATATTATTAAAATATGATCTATATTTTATTTATGGCAAATATTTTTGTATTAAATTGTGTTATTTCCAGTAATCATGTAAAAAAGACTTTAAAAATAACAACAATAATACATTTTAATATATTTTTTTTACCCATCTGCAGAATTAAACTGTAACTATCAAATTTGATAGGATAAAAAACATTTTGTAAATTAATATAAGTAACATGTTTAACTTGGCAGCTGTAAAAAAGAAAAAGAAAAGAGAAAACTTACAAATTTGCACAGACCCCCTAGTGGCACTCATGAGGTCATCCTAGTGAAAATCTCTATTCTAGCAGAAAGATAACACTTTTTTAATAAGTAAAATAATTTTTTTTTAAATGCGTTTATTAAAATATTGTTTAACTGACAACTGTTTCTAAAGGTAATAAAGCACTAAAGGTCCTGGTGTATTTTTAATATGCTTAATTATATAACTCCACAATCAGTAGTATGTACATTCAAACTAAGGTACATGTACAGTATGTTTGTGCAATAAATAACTCGCAAATTAGGATTCACAAATTGTAGAATTATGGTGCAATTCATATATGAACAGATGGACAAGTTGCCCGAAAACTCTCTCTCCTCCTCCTCCCATTTTTTTATTTTTTATCTTGAGAGTAATTAAAAGACAAACAATAATGTTTCTCTTCATGTTGGTCCAGACTGTTCACCTTGCAGTACAGGCCTGCTGTCACTGTGGAGCAGAGGGAGATGACTGTGTAACTGGGGTATTGTGACTCACTTTTCTAAAGCTTGGAGCCAGAGCTCAGGGCCATTGGCAGCATTGTGCCAGTGAAAGAAGTCATTGAAATATACAGAGAATCTGCGTGCATCTGCCTTACTTGGCAGGAAGGCTGTTTGTCTGAAAGGCACGCACGTACCAAAGTCGTTCCCATGGCTGATCCTGCACATACGCTAATAATGGATATTAGTCCCACTTCTCTGAGGTGAAATTTGATGTGCTAATACCCGTTATTGCAAACACAAACAGTGAAGGAACTTTATTTCATTACTTACTACACAAGAATCTGAGCTTTCAAATGCCATAAGATCCCCCCCTCCCTTTAAATAAATAAATATCTATTCTGAAAGGAGAAGGCGAGTTGACTGACAAGATCTGTGGTCTCCCAGAGGTATGATACATTGGGCTTAACAATAATTAGTCTGTTGTGTGAGCATAGAATGATATATAGGGAACAATTACTTTTGATGTGGGGTGGCACACACATTGTTAGAGAGAGAACAGTGTGCAGTTGGCTATCTTAAAACAGGAGTTTCTTTTGCCTTTGAGAGCCGTGATGTCAATGACCCCATTATAAAGCATTTCTATGTACAAACACTGTCTCAGTTAAGTTGCAAGACAAAATATCCCACAAGAGTACATTCCTAAGCAAGCCAAATGAAATATAATGCCACTGTCATCCTCCCATGCTTCTATGCTTCAACTTAAACCTATAGAAGTAAAAAAAAAAAATAGGTTTAAAGTAATGATTAACTTTACAACTACTAAATAATCAATACTATTGTTACAAAGTGACCCCCGAAGATCTCCTTTGGGTAGCGAGAGGGTCCGTTTGTGAGAAAAATAAATGATGGCTGTACCCACAACAGCACTGTCGTACAAGATGTAATTTATTGACAGCACCAAAGGTATACAAAAAGAAATGAAACTCCACGAATACTGGGGTGAAGATATATTCCGTGTAACTTCAAAACCCAAAAATACAAAGTGACAAAGAAACAACAAACTGAAAAATAAAGATGAACAAAATATATATATATATATATATATATATATATATATATATATATATATATATATATATATATATATATATATATATATATATATAGAATATTCACAAAGGGTATCTTCAATATACTCTTTTCAATGAATCACTCACGGCACCACAGTTGCACACTCATGTCTGACTTGGTTGACAAGTCCCAATTTGAGTCTGGCCTCCTCCTTTATAGGCCATTACTCCGCCCCCTCTACGGACATACCATTGCTTTGGTAATTAAACAATCTTTCATTAAACTATAACACTCTACATCTATTGCATATAGTTAAAGTATATACTAAAGTACTAAACTACAATTAACATATATATATATATATATATATATATATATATATATATATATATATATATATATATATATATATATATATATATATTATATATATTCTCAAGAAAATTTTTAGTGTTTTCGGCTAATACATGTAATACTGATACTCTAGTGACTTCCATGTTTTAGTTTCTAGTTTCCCCATCTATATAGAATTATGTAAATGTATTCTAAATATATTCTCTGCTTCCACCACATTTTTATTAAATCTTGCAGATAAATAAGTCTGTTTTACTATGCCTTCTAGTTGTGTTTTTCACTCTCCTTCTTTCTCGTTTTCATTTCACTGTGGGTCATGAATTTTACACTCAATTGTAACTGACCTTGTCCGTGTTTGTGCTTTGGGACACAGAAGGCATGCATAAAGCCAAGGTGAACTTTCCTCCCTGAAGAATTGTGTGTGTTTTTTTTACTGTTCTTTCATGTCTGAGTGCTTCTCATTGTGCTGGAGTCATGTTGATGGTTAAGTAAGGCTTTGTTCCACTTTAAAATCTGCAGGAGGAGGGAATCTTTCTTGTTTGGCATTCTCTAATGTTATATTGCAGGCCTCAACATTTTGTCTCTCTGCAAGGCAATTCAACTCTTTTCTACTCAGAGATCATCTGATATTCTGTTGCAATATGTATGACTACAACATGGATGGTGTGGGACTGAAACAGCTGGCCCATTACAACCAACAACATACATGCATATACACATACACACAAATTTATGTCCAGCCCATCCCTCGATAATTGCATTATATTCACATTTTCCAATAAAATGCATTGCTTCAGTTTCATTGCAGTTTTCAGTTTAACCTCATCTGGTATGCAAAACATCCATCAAACATTTCCAAAATATTATAAGCCAACAATAATGACGGCATCATGACTTCTAGATACAAAGAAAGTCCATGAAGAGCAGGAGGACTACAGCATGACAAATGTTGAGTGTGGTGAGAATTCTCACTGTGGTGTCCAGGTTGGCACAGGGCATTCTGGCTGACCTTGTCAGGATGTCAGTGACTAATGTCTGATCTCATCGCAAGCCCAGATCTGGCACAGGCCTGGAGGATCTCCATAAAGCAGCAGTGTCATCACAGGTTTCCAGTGAAGACCAGGCATAGCCTGGTGACATAAAGGCCATCCAGTCTGTCCTGCCACCAATGTGATGTCCAGATAAACTGTCCTCCAACCCAGTAGTTCGTAATTACCACACAAAACAAAAACAACAAATATCACTGACAAATGTGACATTTAAGACAGCAAATGAAAAAGGTAAATGGTATGAATAATTTAGGTGTCAGTTTAACTGTTATATTGTCTGTTCATTTATTTGGCTACATGAAGTCTAGCCTGTTCTTTTCCCCTGTACAGAATGCACCAAAATGCATCGAAGACCCAGGGCCGTCCTTAGGGCGATGTAACCTAAAAGGAACACTCCACCGATTTTTCATATTAAACTATGTTATTCTCTTATCTAAGACGAGTTGATACATACCTCTCTCGTCTCAGTGTGTGCACTTAATTGCTCTGGCAGGCGGAGAACTTTGAGAGCAGTTAGCTAAGCCCAGTTCATTCATTACGGGCCAAACAGAGATTAAGTTTGAAGCGACCAAACACCTCCACGTTTTCCCTATTTAAATACAGTTACACGAGTAGTTACACGACCAAGTATGGTGACAAAATAAAACATGGCGCTTTTTCTAAGCGGGTAAAATGGATAACTATAATGTATGGCAGAATAGCACTTGGGAGCATTTGGACTCTGCGCAGTAATATCTTCACTCGTGAAAAATCCTCTCCCTCTCTTTTCAGTCAATAGAACCAACGTAGGGTTGGAGAGGATTTTTCACGAGTAAAGAAATTACTGCGGCGAGTCGAAGTGCTCCCAAGTGCTATTCCGCCATACATTAAAGTTATCCATTTTTTGGGATTTATTTGACAAAAGTCTTGATGAGATATTTAGAAGTGTAAGGGGTAGAGAATTCCACAATTTTGGAGCATTAACACTAAATAGGACAGAAAAGTAATCACAATAATTGTCTTGCTCATGGACACCTCGACACTTGGTACCCAGAGTACTCCCATCGTATCCCTAGGTGTGATTTTATATACACTCTTGAACAAAATCTTAAGACCGGGGGAAACATTGCAAGTATTCACATTTCGTGCTGGTGGATCATAACCGGGTTGAGTACTGCTTCAAAATGCCAAAATAAGAAACCGGAGCAAGAGACAAAAAATAGAGAGAAGGCAATTTATTGAAAAATGCATTTAAATAGGCTGTTCATCAGCTGATCAAAAGTTTAAGACCATAGGCATAAAAAGGTAAAATCTGCACAAAAATATGGCTTTGGTGTCATTGAACTTCAGGCAGTCACACTGTCATGATCTCCTGATGGCAAAGGCAAAAAGGCTTTCTCAAAAAAAAAGTTTTTTTTTAGCGTGGCAGGATTGTTGAGCTGCACAAGCAAGGCCTGTCGCAACGCGCCATCGTTGCCAAGGTTGGACGCAGTAAGATCCTGAGAGTTATGGGACAAAAAAGTCAAGTGGTAGACCCAAAAAAATTTCACCTGCACTGAGCCGCAGGACCCGACGGGTTGTCCGTGAAGACACAGGTCGATCCTCGACCCAAATTAAGGTACTCACTGATGCTGACTGTAGTCCAATCCATAAGACGTCATCTGCGAGAGAAGGGCTTCAAGAACAAAAATCAGGTCTTCAAAGGCCACGTCTCCTCCCACACCACAAACTTGACCGTTTGGAATTTGAAAGGGAGCACCAAACAAGGGACATTAAAAGGTGGAAGAAAGTTTTATTCTCTGACAAACGGCGGCTGGCTATGTGGACATGATGCAGCGGGCATCCCTCTTGACTGAGGGCCCCCGTCTGTGCGGTAATGACTGGGTCTTTCAACAGAACAACGTTGCAATTCACAACGCCCGCCTGACGAACGACTTCTTCCAGGAGAATAACGTTGCTCTTTTGGACCATCCTGCGTGTTCTCCTGATCTAAATCCCATTGAGAACATTTGGCGATGGATGGCAAGGAAAGTTTTCAAAAACGGACGTCAGTTCCAGACCATGGATGCCCTTCGTGAAGCCATCTTCACCACATGGAGCAACGTTCCCACCAGCCTCCTGGAAACAGTCACATCAAGCATGCCGAAACGAGTGTTTGAAGTGATCAAGAACGGTGATCTACTCACTACTGAGTCTTTTTTTGACACTTTTAGTTCTGTTGTAGGTTTATTTTTGGGCTATGGTCTTAAACTTTTGATCAGCTGTTGAACAGCCTGTTTAAGTTTAAATGCAGTTTTCAATAAATTGCCTACTCTTTTTTTGTCTCTTGCTCCTGTTTCTTCTTTTTGCATTTTGAAGCAGTACTTACAACCCGGTTATGATCCACCAGCACGAAATGCGAATACTTGCAATGTTTCCACCGGTCTTAAGATTTTGTTCAAGAGTGTATATATATTATGTGTATTTGGACCGTTTCCATCTCCTAACTCAGTTGTTCTCAAACCTGTCCTAGGGACCCCTCGCCACTGCACATTTTGCATGACTCCCTCACCTAACACACCTGATTCAACTTATCAGCTCATTAGTACAGACTGCAATACTTGAATTGGGTGTGTCTGATGAGGGAGATGAGGGAGACATACAAAATGTGCAGTGGCGAGGAGTCCCCAGGACAGGTTTGAGAATCACTGTCCTAACTCACTGTGAAATGCAGGGGTTTTCAAACCTGTCCTGGAGGACCCGCAGCACTACATTTTGTATGTCTCCCTCATCTAACACACCTGATTCAACTCATCAGCTCATTAGCAAAGACAGCAAGACCTGAAGTGGGTGTGTCAGATAAGGGAGGCATACAAAATGTGCAGTGCTGGAGGTGACAGGACAGGTTTGAAAACCCCTGTAACGTATAATGGGATGACTCAGGCAGTGAGGTAACTGTCCATAGTACTGACAGTCTCTGGAATCACACCTTTACCCTGCTCAAGAAGACTTGGCACAGAACTGTTATGATGAGAAGACAGACACTGAAGAGCTGTGATGAGCATTGTGACCGAACCAGCCCACTGATACTCTGACCGATTCCCCTGTGCCGGCTAAGACCCCCGCTGCCACCCCGGCCCCACTGGTTTGCAGATATCAAAGCACCCACCCCATCCTGTTTCATGCGCCAGTAATTAACTATCAAACCCTACCACATACCCCTCCTTTTAACCAACAATTCAGGATGAAAGAGCTGTGACACTTTGAAACCTGAATGCTTTGTTGGTAAACATTTCAAACTAATTAACAGCATATTTAATTAAAAAAGTACATGTGAAGCATTTGAACTTCTGTTTTTTATTGTAATGCTCCAGTAGAGGAGGATGATTACAATCTTGCTTACTTAACATTTACCAAAAGCCACCATGTACATATTTATGGTGTTTTAGCAACATCCAAATGAGGTCTGTGCATCTGATAGAGTTACGATAGCATTGCTATTCCGCATGGGTGCATGTACCAGTGTCTCAGTGGCTCGCTCGACGTGTCCTGCCTTCTGACCCAAGCATGGAGCAGCATTCATTTACACAATCTAATGAGGCAAGACCTATAGTTGTAGGCAGGAATTCTGTTTACACTCACATTCATGCCATATTTCCAGCTCCAGAGTACTGATGAGAGCACACGTCCGAATCAGCCCACAAATATCCAGATACCCCACACACAACCCAGGCCAATAAATCACACTCAGTCCCTTACATCTAGAAAGAAGTCGAGAGGCCTGGGAGGAAGCAAGTCAGACTGGCTTGCAGCAGACATTTTTCACAATCTTGCCTGTCACCAAGCTGAGCGCCTTAAAGCAAGATTAATTCGAGGAGGACAAACCGTCTGACTTTAGTGGCATCAGTCATGATAGGGCAGGGAGGGAGCAAAAATCTCTGACAGACATGCAATTTGTGTTCGGATGAAAGGGATCTGCTAGACGCTATTGGACAACTTGATATCTTCATAAAATGTTAGTTAAACTCTCGCAATATCCTGCTGAAAATGACTATATTCCTGTGTGTGTGTGTGTGTGTGTGGGCTGGCATCACAGCCACTGAGATGATGGGTAAGGCATACAATTTTGGTTGTCATCTCACAACCTGTCATGCCCTTGTGGAAATGCTGGCAAATGTAATGTATGCACATTTTTTAAGATAGGTGATCTAAAATAATGTTGCCACTAAGCAGCACACAAGTGAACATTTATGGTGCACAAAACACACTCTAAAAGTAGATTGTGCTCTATTTTAAACAGTATAAGATGAAAAAAAAATGACTGCAAAATCAAAAACACAAACAACTGTGGCTACTTTTCTACAACATCTTATACGCGATGAAAAAGAAATAATGTACATTTTAATTTCATTAGCCATTTATTAGTAATTGGTCACAGCATGAAAATAATTATCAGCTTACTGTATCGACCACATCCCTAATATGCATACACTAGCATTTAAGCATTCATGACTTTCAATTTTATGCCTTCAGTTGTACATATGTTTAATTAAGCCAGTAAAACACCTGATCATATTTTTCCAAATTTAGCAACAAGTAAAATACAACCTCCAAATATGTTTATAAGAACTTTTAGATCGATTAAAAACAGCCGCTGATGTTAAATGACTCATACGGCCGTGTGTAAGAAATCTCAGCTGAGAGAGACTGCATTTGAGATTGATCCTTCACCCCGTGTGTGCAGTCAGTGAAAACTAATGTATAAAACATTCTGCTTGCACCAGAGTTAAATAAATAATAGATTCCTTTTCAGTGGAACACAAGCAAGACAAAGAAATAACAGTGTGGGGAAAATGCTGAGAGGTCTGTGAAAGGTCAGTGGTTGCGACTGGCCCCAGCTTCCATTGAGATCCTTCGCAAGCTGAAGGCTGCTCAAGGCATACTAAACAAACCTGAGACCCATGCAGTGAGGCTTATTTGCCTTACGACAAACAGGGTTTGGGTCACAGTGAGATCGATGTGCAAAGTGGGGTGCTACATGGAACTGACCTTGTAATACAAGGCAAGTAATGTAGTCCCAAAATATATATCAAAAGACAGATTTTTAAAGGAAAAAAATAGATTTATCATACAAAAATATTTGGATAAACTTCAATTGTGGGCACTGGAATTGGGTTTATCTTTAAACATTAAACTAAACTCAACTTAAATACTTTGTGTTGTGTTAACTGAACGGAAAAACAGTTAAATTAGATGCAACTTCAATCTCTTGCAGTTAGCAACTAGCTACTGTAGTAGTGGATAGTAGATGTAGTTACAGCAATGCCACTTTAATACTATTTAAAAATTATTCCTGTAGTTTTAAAGCAAATAGATTAAGTACACCGTTGTTTTATACATTTAAATGGATTGCAAAGCAATGTGAGGCTGTGAAAACGTAGGTAAAAATTGTTGCATATTATGCACATTTTAATTAAGGAAATTAATTGCTAAAGCAGTGTAAATCCGTTCTTGAGTGTGTATAAAGTGAGCTTTGTAAAATCATTGCACGTTTCAGCCTCACTGATCTTGTCAGTCGATGAGTCATCTACAGGAAACCCATGTATTTAATACAATCCAACCAGAAAGAGCCAATAAAACATTGAAATAAGCAGTGTCACCTCTCCTCTGAGAGGCCAAAACACAAGACTGAATGAATCACAAATCATATGCATTTCAATTTTCAGAGCATGAAATCAGCTTTCTCAGCTGCCTCTTGTTAATTCCTGATAGCTCGGGAAGAATTTTAAACATTGTCCCCTTCTATGAAAGGACTAAATCAGGACTACACAACTTTGTAAAGCTCAGGGGCCACAATCATGATCTCCAATCATGATCCTTTTTGCACACACATACTTTTTATAGCCATTATTTTGTGCTGAAGTGGCAAGTAGTGTGGTATGCAGAATGACCAAACTTTTATATTACAGTATGATTTACTTTATATCATGTTAACAGTATAAATCATTAAAAGGTTATTGTTTCTGGAAATTAAACCTAAAGATATTTCATATATACTACTGTACTGTACTGTGAAATATTGTTACAATTTTAAAAACTATGTATTGCTGTGATGCCAAAGCTGAATTTTTAGGATCCGTTACTACAGTTTTCAGTGTCACATGATCCTACAGAAATCATTCTAATATGCTGATTTGATGCTAAAGAAGCGTTTCTTCTTATAATCTATGTAAACAAAGTTCTTTTGTGTGTGAAAACAATTCAGGATTTTGTGCTGAATAGTTTAAACCCCAAACTACTGAACTGTGCTAGTGTATTACATAACCTACCAAATTTCATATTTAATAATGCAGTGAATTAAATACTACTATCAAATGGAAGGTACTTAATTTTTGCTCCTATTTTTTATTTGATCATATTTCAATTTAAATCAACTCTGACACAAAAATGATAAATTAAAAATTACTAAAAGTCTGCCATCCATGCAAAAACAGAATCGGTTTTCACATCAGTTTTCATCTTTGCTTGACTGCCTTTACCTAATACACAGCATCTACACTGGACACAAGTGGACCATTACACTGCATTAAAAAAAGTACCTTGAGGAAAACTAAAGTTCAGAAATAGACTTATTAAATTTTCACCTGGGAAGTATTTCACAGCTAGTTGAAAAAGTTCCACAATAGGACATGCTAAATGTCCACAATCCCTTCAGTATGCCATTTTTAAAGTGAAGTCAAATGTCAGGGTTCCTAATTAGGCCCCAGGATCCTTCTATTGTGCTAATTGGTGGAAAGACAGCTGACATCTGATCCAGTTCAGCAGGGCAGTGGTACCAGGGCAGTGGGGGTCTCAACAGTCATAAGCAGCCTTATCTCTAACAGTAGAGGGTCTCATTTAGCTTATGAACCAGCATGCATCACTGCCTAATGAGCGAGGAAATATAAGAGCGAACTGTGACAGCAGCAACAAACAATTCACCAATAAGATCATCAAACTATTAGAGAGATGATCTTATTGTCTGGATATCTGACGGCAATAAGACCAATTAAGATGATGGCGGATGATCAATACATTTGTGGTTAGATAGGATAGCTGAAACCGAACGCATTTTGAGAGTGCAATATAAATGTGTCAAGAGTCAGAAGCATGTCTGGGGTGCAACAGCGGGGCGGGTTTTAACATTTCATCCAACATACTGCCTTTTCTTCCTCTAGACAATTTGGCAACAAAATGGGATGTTTATTTTGTTTTCGTTAACAAGAGTGCACTCTCCCCATTCGCAGCATGCATTACAGAGCAGCCATGAGTTTCAGCCTGACACCCCTGCCAATTATGTTTGTTGGATGACTTCAATATCATCGTTTTATTAGAGGGATGTAATTTGTGCTATGGATTTACAGTCAACGTAATAGAAGTCCTGCCTTCCAGGTCTGTTCTGTGCTATAAAATAAGGCAGCTGTATAAATCTTACTTAGTACATTAGGCTGATTTGGGTGAGTGTTGGGACTAAGGTAAATTCTTTCTTTTCTTTTTTTTTGCGCTAATTTATTTGATTTTGATTTACTTGGTTTTGCTGCAAGGCTGTAATCAGAAAATTAGTCACATAAGTAGCCTGCCTGTTTTATCTCCTTACCTCCTAATAAGGAAAGGATCTAGAAATATTTCACAGGGGTTACTTCCATTTTCCACACACTTTCTGTGCCTTAAAAGGCGGCCCACTCTGACAAGCCCTCAAAAGTGAAACTGTCACTTTTATTGGTGAGTCACACTTTCCGGAAACACATGGCCCATGCTGGCAATTATCTCTCCAAATAACAGATCTAAATGACAGACACTAATACAGAGACACATTTCAGACTGGGAAGAGGTTGTTTCCGTGCGTGCTGGAAAATATATCTTCTGGCACCTGCGCTTTTATTGGCGTTAAGCTATCCGTATGCGATCAGCAGCCTTGCTTTAAAGGGTATTCAAGTTGCCAGAGTGAAGAAAAGTCAATATTGATCCAGAGTCTGTGTGCATTTTGTTGGGCAGATGCTAATTCGCAGGCCCTCTCTCTCTCTGTTGAGGTCAGGAAGAACGGCTGGCTGGTCTTAGAATAGCGCTGAGGATCGAGCTCGAAATGCACACTGCCTATTTTAGTGCTTGGCGTGAAGCCGGTAAAAGAGCATGGGGGTTTTAACAGACGAAGCTGTAATCAATGCTGCTGTTTTTCCAGAGGACTTTGCATGTCTGTGCTGGTATAGAGTAGAATAATTACAGTTTTGTATTAAATAATCCTGAACAGCAGGATGTGGGTCATGAGGCTGATGTGTAAAAAAAATGTGCACACAGAGTGACGTTGTCACTAAAATATTGTTCACATCTGTCTCAGACATATGGCTAAAGAAAATATCTGCCTTCACATTTGCTTTCGTCAATAAGATAAGATGCATTCATACTTGCGGTGAACATGGAAAGGGAACAGTTGTGTTTACGCTGAATTAAGAGGTGTAAATGAAAAATACTAATAGAATATTCAAAGGATATGCACATACTAGAGAGCTAAATCTGTAAAAAAAAAAAAAATAATAATAATTTTATGACAAAAAAAAACACCTGCCTAAATTGGAAAATGAACTCAAAAGTATGATACCGTATGTCGCCATTTAGCCAAGTAAACAGTTGTGTATGTGTGAGTGTGCAAGGCAGTCTCACCAACCAATGCGTGACATTTGTGACATCCTCATCACAGTTTGGAGGACTCTCTGAAAAGTCTCTGCAATCTCTGGATATAGTCACGTTTGAATGGTGCAAAAATAGTCTGTTTAAACTCCCTATCGTATTTATACTATAAATATATCAGAGCAGTTACGTTCTACTATTATATATAATATATATAGACACTCATTAAAATATGATTCAGTGTAGCAATATGTATAAGAAAATCTTATTAGGCATATTTAAAACAGGAATCATTTGATGACAATTAAAATTATATCAAAAGACTATTTAAGGATTAAATCAAATACTAATCAATTGTAATTTGTAAATCTTTAGGTTTTACCCATTTCTCAAGTTTTTGTAAGGAAGTGAAAATCATTTCAAATGTATTACAATTTAGTATGATAACATATTTTATATATTTGAATAATTAAAAGGACAGAATAAGTATTGCTTAATTTTACATAAATATATCCTTTATGCTGAATGACCATGGTGTTACTCTGAATGAGATTTTGCCAAAATAATTGCAATGTTTTTTAGTATTAGTCTGTATTATTCAATTAGTTTTAATAATATTCCTGAGTAAATTATGGCAGAAGCAGATGTTGAAAAATAAAAAGCATTGTATTCTACTGTTCTGATGCTCCCTGCCATTCTTGCTTAGCTTGTCACTTTGTTTCTAACTTGCTCGGCCCCAAACATTACTCCTTGTAGCTATATGTATGAATGCTTTTTTTTTTGTTTAACATAAATTACATTATCAGGAAGAGTATTTTGGGTCGAGAATCCCTTCAAATAAATGGTCTCTTTTGAACTTGTGACATACCTTTGGCTGCGTCTGAAACCTCATACTCATGAGTAGGTGCTTGATTTCAATTAGTACTTACTCAACGAGCGCTAAAAAAGTAGGTACTTTATAGCCAGATCGCGAGTATGAATGCGAACCGGACATCTGCCATGTTGAAGTTATCATGTGACCTACGACGAGTTCTCTTACGAGAGTATCTCTCGTACTGCGTAATATCTTACGCTATGGGGAAAACTCTTTTCCTCGAGATATTGAAGCCAAAAATTATCCTTAATTTTTAAAAATGTAAAACGCTTTGCAGCAGCAAGCAGACAAGGGCGAGACAGCTGGCGCGCCCATTGGCTGCCTTGCTGGAAAAGCAGCAGCCTATCGAGTGAGGCACTGCGTGACGTAATGACGAATGGGGGCGCTTCGCGCCCATTTCGTCATGTCCCGCCAGTAAAGGCGTGGTCTCGCCCTATAATACCCTCGATAGCTGTATTTCCTCTGATTTTTCTACTCTTCACGCGAAGCTCACGCATCGCTGGATCCAGAGTGAGAAGCCGCGCCGTTGACTTGTAGCCTTCTCAGCGGGACGTGCCATCATTTGAAGTCGCTGGCCCAGCCGCCTTCAGCCGCCGTACCTGCTGCGCTTTCCGGCGTACTATATCCTTTACTCTGCTAAGTGTGTGTGTTTGCTTACGTGACAACACCCATTTTCTACTGTTCTAAAAGAGCTGCGTCTTTTTAAAGATGCCTTTCTGTGGCTCGTGCCGCTCCCAACTCAGTGATGAGGACCGCCACGTCATCTGCGTGTCCTGCCTGGGTGAGGATCACGCGGCCACCGCGCTCGCTGACGGCGGATGCCATCATTGTGAACGCTTGCCTATGGTGACTCTGCGGACTCGCCTAGCTTCGTTCTCCGAGCTGCATCCCAGCCCGCCGTGATGCCCAGCGCGCGCCCGAGCTATTTCCAGCACGCCAAAGCTCGCCGGTTCGCCCGCCAGCTTCGCCGGCTTCGCTCGAATCGCTCCCAGACGGACAGCGGCCGCCGTCTGCCGCCGCGTCCGCGCTTGAGCTCGACGAACTTACCGGAGACGGCATTGAAACTGAGCCGATGCGTCCGCTCTCTCAAGCCGTGGATTACATCGGCCTCGACTGAAAGGCGCTCGCGCAACTGACGCGCAATAGGCTGGACGGACGCTTTCTCGGGAAAGACGAAGCTCCGTCACAGTCGAGACCCGTGCCTTTCCCCCCTGAATGGTGAGAAACATTTGTGGCTAACGCTATCCGAGATGACGGAAGCTGAGCGCTCCGTGTTCCTCGACGTTCTCGCTCTGCTGGACGCCGCCCCCCTCAGCGCGGGCCCCGGCCGAGGATTGAGATAAAGCCCGAGGTCTCAAGGCCTTCCTAGTCTCTCTAGGAAAGCGACGGTGTTCAGTTCCCGCTGCGGCCGGATTTCCACCAAAAACTTCTCGCTCGTTCAGTTCCAAGCAATGTGACTGTTCCAGTGTATTTCGCAGTGAGCAAGCTGGTTCCACAGCCCGCTTGCCTGCGCACAAAGGCCGTCGTTTCGGCTAACTAGCAGCGCCGCCAGGCCCGAGATCAAACACCGCGCTCTCGCTCTGCTGGACGCCGCCCCCCTCAGCGCGGGCCCCGGCCGAGGATTGAGGTAAAGCCCGAGGTCTCAAGGCCTTCCTAGTCTCTCTAGGAAAGTGACGGTGTTCAGATCCCGCTGCGGCCGGATTTCCACCGAAACTTCTCGCTCGTTCAGTTCCATGCGTTGTGACTGTCCCAGTGTATTTCGCAGTGAAGCAGCCGGTGTCTCAGCCCGCTTGCCTGCGCACAAAAGCCGTTTCTATGGCTACCCAGATAAATCCAATAAAGAGTGCATTTTCTGGTGTTCCGGCCACGGCCGATGGTGTTACGAGTGTTGTAAGAATGCCCACGTCCCAGTGCCCATTCCCACACCCAGACACAGCCCGCCACGGTGCAGGGCTAGCACAAATAATAAACCAACTCATGTTGGTTGTGCAGAAAATGTAGTGAACGCGCCCATACAATGCCCGCTTACACTACACGATGCGTGTCCCTTGGTTTCTGTAAAAACGAAACTAACACACATTTAGTCGGCGCCAGAACCGACAGTGTTCTCAGTGCAGTAAATGTGCCCGCTGTCCCGCATTTCCTCACTGACACGCCGAATCCCACGGGATTCACCCCCGCTCGCTTTCTATGCACAACCCGTCACAAAGAAGCTGAGCGCGGCCAGGCTGCCCGCTGTGATTAGCGCGCACCTCGCACGCTGTGAACACAGCGTTGATTCAGTCGGCGCGAGCCGAGTGTTCTCCGTGCAGAAAATGTGCCCGCTGTCTCGCGCCCGCATTTCTCACAGACACTCCGAATCTCACGGGATTCGCCCCCGCTCGTCTTCTCTGCACAACCCGTCACAGAGAAGCTGAGCGCGGCCAGGCTGCCGGCTGTGATCAGCGCGCGCCTCGCACGCTGTAAACACAGCAGTGATTTAGTCGCGCGAGCTGACAGTATTCTCAGTGTAGTAAATGTGCCCGCATTTAGTAAATGTGCCCACATTCCCTCACACGCGCCGAATCCCACAGGATTCGCCCCGCTCGCTTTCTCTGCGCGTCCCGCCATAGAGAAGCTGAGCGCGGCCAGGCTGCCCGCTGTGATCAGCGCGCCCCCCGCCTCGAACGCTGTAAACACGGTGTTGTGTTCCCAGTACACAGGGGCTCTCGAGCCGCCGTCCTGCCGCGGCCAGAGCCCAGATTTCATTCTACCCCTAGCTATTCACGCAGATGCGTGGTCAAGGCTTCCCGGGGTATCAGAATGGGTGTTGAACACTATAACGAGAGGCTGTTCGCTACAGTTCGCTCGACGCCCCCGCCGTTATACGGCGCGAGTCGAAACTACGGTGTATAGCGAAGTGTTTCATCTACTTCGAGCCGAGATAGCGAAACTACTGAGAAAAGGGGCTATAGAACCTCTATCTCAGGGCGAAGGGGGCTTATACAGCAGATACTTTCTGGTACCGAAAAAAGATGGTGGGCTCAGACCCATTCTAGATCTGCGACTGCTGAACAGAACGCTCGGGAAGCGCCAGTTCAGAATGCTTACGACCAGGAAAATCCTCGCGCAAGTGCGCCAAGGAGACTGGTTCATGTCAATAGATCTGAAAGACGCCTATTTTCAAATACAAATAGCGTCCCATTACAGGCGATTCTTGAGATTCGCCTTCGAGGGCCAGGCATATCAATACACAGTCCTGCCGTTCGGCCTGTCCATAGCACCCCGTACGTTCACGTAGTGCATGGACGCGGCCCTCGCCCCCCTGAGACTTCGGGGCATGCGAGTTTTGAACTACTTGGACGATTGGCTGATTCTAGCTCGTTCACGAACGGAGCTCATAGAACACAGGGCCGCATTACTCGAGCACCTCGAGGAGCTGGGCCCTACAGTCAATTGGGCGAAAAGCTCACTGCTCCCCAGTCGGAGAATTTCCTTTCTGGGAACAGTGTTAGACTCGCTATCCATGACAGCACGCCTGTCACCGGAGCGCGGATTGAATATTCAGCACGTCGCGAGATCCTTCCGCCACGGCTCTATAGTCCCGCTCAGAAGGTTTCAGAAAATGCTGAGTCTGATGGCCTCAGCAGCCTCCGTACTCCAGTTGGGCCTGCTCCGCATGCGCCCACTGCAGCTATGGCTAAAAGCACGAGTTCCCCCCAGGGCGTGGACCGCAGGTCTATTTCGCCTCAGGGTCGACCTTCAGTGCATTTCGGCTCTGAAACCATGGAAAGCAACCGACTGGTATCAGTCGGGTGTGAGTCTGGGGATCCCCTCGAGTGTGAAGGTGGTGTCTACGGACGCCTCCACTTCGGGGCAGGGAGCGCTGCTCGAGGGCAGACCGCTAGCTGGCCTATGGTCAGTACGGGAGAAGCTCCTTCACATAAACTGCTTGGAATTAATAGCAGTCGACAAAGCGCTACGGCGCTTCTGTCCCCAGATAAAAGGCCACCACGTATTGGTCCGGTCGGACAACATGTCAGTGGTGGCGTACATAAATCGCCAGGGCGGCGTCAGGTCCCGAAACCTTTACAGGCTGACGGGACGCCTCCTGGTCTGGGCTCAGCACAACCTGCTCTCGCTGAGAGCGGCGCATGTGCCTGGTCACCTAAATGTGGGGCCAGACAGGCTGTCCAGAAACAACGTCCCAGCAGGAGAATGGTCTCTGCACCCGCAGACGATCCAGCTGCTGTGGGAAACGTTTGGCAAAGCGCAGGTGGACCTGTTCGCGTCCCAAGAAAACGCTCACTGCCCGAGATTCTTCTCGAAATGCCGGGAGGCGCTGGCCCATGTTTGGCCCCGCCGCCCCCTATATGCTTTTCCCCCTGTCTCACTCCTGCCTCAGGTGTTGGAGCGAATCAGGAGGGAGGGATGCCCAGTGCTACTCATAGCTCCGCTCTGGACAAACCAGTCGTGGTTCCTTGTCCTGATGCAGCTGACCAGCGCTGTCCCATGGCCTTTACCGCTTAGGAGAGACCTCCTCTCTCAGGCGGGAGGCTCGATTTGGCATCCTCGCCCGGATTTGTGGTCCCTGCACGCATGGGCCATCAACGGGTACCCGCTGACCTCCCAGAGAGAGTGTTAAACACGATCGCGCAGGCTAGAGCCCCGTCTACCAGACGGCTCTACACCTCGAAGTGGTCTGTGTTCTCTGCTTGGTGTCAAGCGCAGAGCTTTTCACCTGTAGACTGCGGGGTTACGGAAGTGCTTTCCTTCCTTCAGGAGCTACTGGATAAGGGCAGGACCCCTTCCACGCTCAAGTATACGTGGCGGCCATAGCAACGTTTGCAAAACCGGTGTCTGGCCAGTCACTAGGAAAGAACGACTTAGTCGTGCGTTTACTTAGAGGAGCTCGGAGGCTAAACCCTCCCAGGCCCCCTTCAGTCCCGACATGGGACCTTTCCACGGTCTTGGAGGCCATGAAAGGTGCCCCATTCGAGCCAATCCAGTCGTCAGACATGAAACACTTGTCTTTCAAGACAGCGTTTCTTATGGCTCTCGCTTCAGTGAAGCGCGTAGGGGACTTGCAAGCGCTTTCAGTGAGCGCGTCATGCATGGAGTTTGGACCTAATGACTCAGAGGTCATACTCAAACCGAAGCACGGCTACGTGCCAAAATCCCTCAACACACCGTTCAGGGCCCAGGTGATTTCCCTGTCTGCCCTTCCGGTTCTCAATGAGGAGAAGGACTCGAGTCTCCTTTGCCCTGTCAGGGCACTAAGGGCTTATGTGCCCCGCTCGTCTGGTTTCAGACAGACTGAGCAGCTTTTCGTTTCGTTTGGCGGCCGTGCTAAGGGACTTGCCGCTTCGAAACAGAGCCTATCCAGAAGGATAGTCGGTGCCATTGCGCTGGCTTACACTTCTAAGGGCCTACAGTGCCCTTTGGGTGTTAGAGCGCACTCCACAAGAGGCATGGCCTCCTCGTGGGCATGGTCTAGCGGGGTTACCCTGCAAGATATTTGTATGGCCGCGGGCTGGGCCTCGCCGTCTACATTTATAAAATACTATAACCTGGAGGTTCCCGCCTTACAAGCTAAGCTTTTGGCGGTCTGAACTTCGGGCTTATCGGCCGCCATGCGGCTTATGTGTGGAGTGTTGGCCTGTGCATCGCTCAGTCCGATGCGGCAGCTCCATGAGTGTGGTACCCTTACGGGTCTGATACCCCTACGGGACTATTTATAAAGGAGTGATGCTTCTAGCCTCTCCTCCTCTACTCTGTGAGAGTTGTGGTGATTGTGCACTAGATGCGCCCCGGGCTTCGGCCCTGGGACTCTGGTGTTGGATCCCTGTCCGCACGGCGTGTTACATGGTGTTCCCCATAGCGTAAGATATTACGCAGTACGAGAGATACTCTCGTAAGAGAACGTACTCGGTTACTAACGTAACCTCGGTTCTCTCTAGTGAGGGAACGAGTACTGCGTATCTTGCCTTGCTTGGAATACGCTCTGGTTCGCTTCGGCGTTGAAAAATCAGAGGAAATACAGCTATCGAGGGTATTATAGGGCGAGACCACGCCTTTACTGGCAGGACATGACGAAATGGGCGCGAAGCGCCCCCATTCGTCATTACGTCACGCAGTGCCTCACTCGATAGGCTGCTGCTTTTCCAGCAAGGCAGCCAATGGGCGCGCCAGCTGTCTCGCCCTTGTCTGCTTGCTGCTGCAAAGCGTTTTACATTTTTTAAAATTAAGGATAATTTTTGGCTTCAATATCTCGAGGAAAAGAGTTTTCCCCATAGCGTAAGATATTACGCAGTACTCGTTCCCTCTCTAGAGAGAACCGAGGTTACGTTAGTAACCGAGTACGTTTTATACTTAACGATATTATTTAATTTTTATTACGAAATCCCAAAATTGTCATCTCTTGAATATGTTATTAATTTCTTTATTTTATATCCAAACATTTTCATTCACAAGCAAAAGTGCATACTGCTTTGTTTTGCTCTTTTTCTTGTTGAATTTAACTCTCGTTTCATCCCTAGGCCTTTATACCATGGTCTGGGTGAATACTCGATTCTGATTGGCTGCAGGGTGTCCGTTAAAAAGTGATAGAGGACACCTAGTAAAGTAGTTCTGGTGAAACTGCCTGTTTACCATTCGAAACTAATAAATAAATGCGCTGCCTACAACAGCTGTGAGTAACCATAGCAACAGGCAGTCCACACAGGGCGCGCGCGCGTTCAGGGTCCTGGGTTGCGCGATGATGCAATCGGCTGTTCTGGGGCTAATAATAATACAACAATGAGCGACTTCGTTATTTCATCTTCAGTCTCTCACACTGCTCTCACGGACTGACGGAGCCCAGTGAACCCGCAGACTGCTCTCGCATCGATGGCCTGTCTCAGACATTATTTGATGGCTCTCCAGTCCAGCATCGGAGAGTCGACCTAACGTTACAGCGGTGCTTCGGAGGCTGTGGTTAGTCTAGACAAGTGTAACACAGTGTTTTATGTGTAATAAAAAAAACTATGCCTACCTTTGTGTTTCATGAACTAAAAATGCATATTTGAACCTGAAGGGTTCTACAAGCTGATCGGACTATAAATATCTCCGGTTCCTAAATAAACCGTCAGGCAAGTTATTATTTATAAAAACTAGATTTAGCCTAATTAAAATATAAACTAATGTTTTAAAAATGTTTTATTTGGCAAGTGACCATGGTATAAGCGGGTTAATGCCCTTCGAGGTGTCCGTTGTAAGGTTTTAATGGACTTCGGCGGAGGACCTCCGCTGCGCGTCGGCCGGTTTACACCTCGCCGTCGTCCATTTAAACCTTACAACGGACACCTCGTCGGGCATTAACCCTTACATAAATTACAAAAAAATGCATTTTTTAAAACGATTGATTTTATACTCGAAAAATTTAAGTACATCATTAATATTAAAAATTAATATTACCCCAGAATTGCATTGCTATCCCACCCCCAAAACATCCAATAATAACAATGATACATGCTGTCCAATTCTTAATTATATTATTTTCTGAAAATATACCGTAATTCAATAAAACAAACAAAATGTAATGTCATATGACATAGCTATGATTGAATACACTCTAGATGTGTAGGCCCTATATAGTGAACATGTACATTTTCATTCAAACAATTAAAGAAATCATTAATTAAATAATTATATTTTATTTACTGACAACAATGAGAAATATTAATAAATTAGTAAAAGAATGAATGAAAGTCACCATCACACAATAAACAAATGCTTAAGTCAACACATGAAACAAAGCTTTATTAATGGTGCTTGCCTATGGCAAAGCAACATTAGTGTTATTGTGCATACTTATTATTAATGGTGCTTGCTGAAAGCAAGGCAACATTAGTGTTATTGTGCATACTTATTATTCTTATTTTTCTTCTGGCCAAAGTTTGACGCGCTACTCCTCCCGCAGTTTTTGTCACAGACCCATGAATGAGGTGTCAAAACGTGCGGCCTGTTCGGGAATGGTGTGCTATGACTTTTATAAGCGATCGGGGGTACGATGTTCGCCCCAGGGGCAAAAAACGGCCCAAAAAAAACGCATAGACTTAACATGGGGAAAAACTTTGACGAATCATAGCTCAGAGATCAAATTTCACAGAAACGTGTGATTTGCCACATTTGAAGAGGCTGACAGGCTCTTTAAGAACATACCCCTAAATGGGGTAAAAGTTGCACCCCTGGGGGGCAGGAGCGGCCCAAAGTTGCCCAAAAAACCCCATTGACTTAACATGGTGAAAAACTTTGAAGAGTCATAGCTCAGAGCTCAGATTTCACAGAAATGTGTGATTTGCCACATTTGAAGAGGCTTACAGGCTCTGTAAGAACATACCTCACAGTGGGGTAAAAGTTGCACCCCTGAGGGGCAGGAGCTGCCCAAAGTTGCCCCCATAGACTTACTATGGTGTAGGACGGCCCATGAAATGGGCCGTCCTACACCATAGAAACCGCTTTTATATTGAACATAACTCTGGATCCCAGTGTCGTAGAGACAAAGGGGCGGGCTCATTTTACTCAGACGGCCAATCAGTGTCTCAAGATCATTGTGAAGCTATCAAGCCACGCCCTAGCAACCATTTAGAGCTCCTTAGCAACAAGTTCCATAGACTTCCATTAAAAGAGATCAAAGGGATATCTCAAGATAGAAGTGTCATAGAAACATGAGGGTGGGCTCGTTTGACTCGGGCCAGAAAACAGCCAATCCTGAATCACCTTAACACTTACTGGCCACGCCCTAGCAACCATTATCGAGCACCTTAGCAACCAAAATCCAAAGAGGGATATCTTCCATTCTGAATGTCACAGAGGCATGGGAGTTGGTTTATATCATTCATACTGACAAGCAGCCTTTGGAGTTTCATGATTGGCAGCTGCCAAGCCACTCCCTAGCAACCAAACAGAGTACCCTAGCAACCATTTTGCAAGACCTATATCTCTACATGTAAACATCGTATAGAGATGGGGGTTGGTTTATACATTCACATTGACTTTGGAGCTTCATGATTAGCAGCTGCCAAGCCACTCCCTAGCAACCAAACATAGTACCCTAGCAACCGTTTTGCAAGACCAATATCTCTAAATCAGAACATCGTACAGAGATGGGGGTTGGCTCTTTTGACTCATGCTAGCAAACAGGACTTGCTACATGCTACACATGCTAGCAGTGAATAGCTACATGCTAATATTGATTAGCTAAGTGTTAAATCATGCCAAGAAATGCTACAAATTCCATAGTAACCATCTGTGACATCTACCAACCACTTAGTAACACCATAGCAACCACCCAGAATACCCTAGCAACCGCCTAGCAACCACCCAGAATACCCTAGCAACCGCCTAGCAACGCCCTAGCAACCACCCAGAATACCCTAGCAACCGCCTAGCAACCATCCAGAATACCCTAGCAACCGCCTAGCAACGCCCTAGCAACCACCCAGAACACCCTAGCAACCGCCTAGCAACCACCCAGAATACCCTAGCAACCGCCTAGCAACCACCCAGAACACCCTAGCAACCGCCTAGAAACGCCCTAGCAACCACCCAGAATACCCTAGCAACCGCCTAGCAACCACCCAGAATACCCTAGCAACCGCCTAGCAACGCCCTAGCAACTACCCAGAATACCCTAGCAACCGCCTAGTAACCACCCAGAACACCCTAGCAACCGCCTAGCAACCATTTAGAGCTCCTTAGCAACAAGTTCCATAGACTTCCATTAAAAGAGATCAAAGGGATATCTTTGGATATAAGTGTCATAGAAACATGAGGGTGGGCTCGTTTGACACGGGCCAGCAAACAGCCAATCCTGAATCACCTCATCACTTACTGGCCACGCCCTAGCAACCATTATTGAGCACCTTAGCAACCAAATCCAAAGAGGGATATCTTCCATTCTGAATGTCACAGAGGCATGGGAGTTGGTTTATATCATTCATACTGACAAGCAGCCTTTGGAGTTTCATGATTGGCAGCTGCCAAGCCACTCCCTAGCAACCAAACAGAGTACCCTAGCAACCATTTTGCAAGACCTATATCTCTACATGTAAACATCGTATAGAGATGGGGGTTGGTTTATACATGCACATTGACTTTGAAGCTTCATGATTGGCAGCTGCCAATCCACTCCCTAGCAACCAAACATAGTACCCTAGCAACCGTTTTGTAAGACCAATATCTCTGCATCAGAACATCGTATAGAGATGGGGGTTGGCTCTTTTGACTCATGCTAGCAAACAGGTCTTGCTACATGCTACACATGCTAGCAGTGAATAGCTACATGCTAATATTGATTAGCTAAGTGTTAAATCATGCCAAGAAAATGCTACAAATTCCATAGTAACCATCTGTGACATCTACCAACCACCTAGTAACACCATAGCAACCACCCAGAATACCCTAGCAACCGCCTAGCAACCACCCAGAATACCCTAGCAACCGCCTAGCAACGCCCTAGCAACCACCCAGAATACCCTAGCAACCGCCTAGCAACCACCCAGAACACCCTAGCAACCGCCTAGCAACCATCCAGAATACCCTAGCAACTGCCTAGCAACGCCCTAGCAACCACCCCGAACACCCTAGCAACCGCCTAGCAACCACCCAGAATACCCTAGCAACAGCACCCTAGCAAACGCACACCGCTGCAACCATCCAGAAACCCTAGCAACCGCCTGGCAACCATCCAGAATACCCTAGCAACCGCACACCTAGCAACCACCCAGAAACCTACCCTAGCAAACCAGCCTAGCAACGCCTAGCAACCACCCAGAACACCCTAGCAACCGCCTAGCAACCCACACTACGAATACCCTAGCAACCGCCTAGCAACCACCCAGAATACCCTAGCAAACCGCCTCAAACCCTAGCAACTGACCCTAGAAACTACCCTAGCAACCGCCTAGCAACCACCCAGAACACCCTAGCAACCGCCTAGCAACCACCAGAATACCCTAGCAACCCCTAGCAACGCCCTAGCAACCACCCAGAACACCCTAGCAACCGCCTAGCAACCACCCAGAACACCCTAGCAACCGCCTAGCAACCACCAGAATACCCTAGCAACCCTAGCAACGCCCTAGCAACCACCCAGAACACCCTAGCAACCGCCTAGCAACCACCAGAATACCCTAGCAACCACGCCCTAGCAACCACCAGAAATACCCTAGCACCGTACCTAGCAACCCCTAGACAACACCCAGAAACCCTAGCAACCGCCTAGAACCACCCAGAACCGAACCCTAGCACAACACCCTAGCAACCCACCCAGAATACCCTAGCAACCCTAGCAACCACCAGAATACCCTAGCAACCGCCTAGCAACCACCAGAACACCCTAGCAACCCCTAGCACCCCCACCCAGTAACCCAGAACCTAGCAAGCCCTAGCCCCAAAACTGCAACCCTAACAACCCCGAATACATTAGCAACCACCTAGCAATGCCCTAGCAACCACCAGAATACCCTAGCAACCACCTAGCAACCACCCAGAACACCCTAGCAACCACCTAGCAACACCATAGCAACCACCAGAATACCCTAGCAACCGTCTAGCAATGCCCTAGCAACCACCCAGAATACCCTAGCAACCACCTAGCAACCAACTGAACACATGAATAAGCCATATCTCAGCACCAGAACATCGTACAGACATGTTTGTTGGCTCGTATGCAATCATGTACCACACCCTAGCAACCGAGCGGCGAGTTTTGCCACTGCAAGCACCATTTCACATTTTCTTCTGGAAATGTACATTCTAGTTCTTATTATTATAGTTCTTCTGGCCAAAGTTTGACGCGCTACTCCTCCCGCAGTTTTTGTCACAGACCCATGAATGAGGTGTCAAAAACGTGCGGCCTGTTCGGGAATGGTGTGCTATGACTTTTATAAGCGATCGGGGGTACGATGTTCGCCCCAGGGGCGAAAAAGCGGCCAAAAAAAACGCATAGACTTAACATTGGGAAAATTTTTGACGAGTCATAGCTCAGAGCGTGGACTTCGCAGAAGCTTGTGATTTGCCACATTTGAAGAGGCTGACAGGCTCTGTAAGAACATACCTCACAATGGGGTAAAAGTTGCACCCCTGGGGGGCAGGAGCTGCCCAAATTTGCCCCATTGACTTACAATGGTGTAGGACCGCCCTGAAATTAATGTGTTAGTAGTGTCACAGACCCATGAGTGAGGCGTCAAATCGACCGTCTCATTGAGGGGAGTTTTGCTATGACTTTTCTAAGCGATCGGATGTACGATGTTCGCACAGCGGACGAAAAAGCGGCCACAAAAATCCCATTGACTTAACATTGCGGAATGTTCAAAAATTTAAATCCCAACCGACTTTTTCACACACACCCACAGAAAAGGGCCTGACAGCCCTGCTGTCAGGCCCTCTCTCTCTCCCTCAGAGGATTTATTTTATCAAGCAGCCAATAAGTAATGGCCTAAAATCTTCATAGCCACACCATAGCAACCAGTTACAGCACCCTAGCAACCGTGGGCGATAGCGGCCTCGTGCCATACTAAATAACTCTATAAAAACTCTATGAAAACTCCTTTTAAAAACTCCATAGTAATCATCTGTTAAAAAATACACGCCGACATCACAGACCCCTGATTGAGGCGTCAAATTATGCGGATTATTGAGGAGAGGTGTGCTGTGACTTTTCTTAGCGATGGGGGGTACGGTGTTCGCCCCAGGGGCAAATCATTGGGTAAAAAAAATCCCATAGACTTAACATTGCCACAAACTTTGACGACTCGTAGCACTGACCAATGATTTCTCAGAAACTTGTAATTTACCACATTTGAAGAAGCTGGCAGGCTCTGTAAGAACATACCTCACAATGGGGTAAAAGTTGCACCCCTGGGGGGCAGGAGCTGCCCAAAGTTGCCCCATTGACTTACTATGGTGCATAGCACATTGCATAGGGATTTTGTATTGAACATAGCTCTGGATCACAGTGTCATAGAGACAAAGGGGCGGGCTCATTTTACTCAGACGGCCAATCAGTGTCTCAAGATCATTGTGAAGCTATCAAGCCACGCCCTAGCAACCATTTAGAGCTCCTTAGCAACAAGTTCCATAGACTTCCATTAAAAGAGATCAAAGGGATATCTTTGGATATAAGTGTCATAGAAACATGAGGGTGGGCTCGTTTGACTCGGGCCAGCAAACAGCCAATCCTGAATCACCTCATCACTTACTGGCCACGCCCTAGCAACCATTATCGAGCACCTTAGCAACCAAATCCAAAGAGGGATATCTTCCATTCTGAATGTCACAGAGGCATGGGAGTTGGTTTATATCATTCAAACTGACAAGCAGCCTTTGGAGTTTCATGATTGGCAGCTGCCAAGCCACTCCCTAGCAACCAAACAGAGTACCCTAGCAACCATTTTGCAAGACCTATATCTCTACATGTAAACATCGTATAGAGATGGGGGTTGGTTTATACATTCACATTGACTTTGAAGCTTCATGATTGGCAGCTGCCAAGCCACTCCCTAGCAACCAAACATAGTACCCTAGCAACCGTTTTGCAAGACCAATATCTCTGCATCAGAACATCGTATAGAGATGGGTGTTGGCTCTTTTGACTCATGCTAGCAAACAGGAACAGGCCTTGCTACATGCTACACATGCTAGCAGTGAATAGCTACATGCTAATATTGATTAGCTAAGTGTTAAATCATGCCAAGAAAATGCTACAAACTCCATAGTAACCATCTGTGACATCTACCAACCACCTAGTAACACCATAGCAACCACCCAGAATACCCTAGCAACCGCCTAGCAACCACCCAGAATACCCTAGCAACCACCTAGCAACGTCCTAGCAACCACCCAGAACACCCTAGCAACCGCCTGGCAACCATCCAGAATACCCTAGCAACCGCCTAGCAACCATCCAGAATACCCTAGCAACCGCCTAGCAACGCCCTAGCAACCACCCAGAACACCCTAGCAACCGCCTAGCAACCACCCAGAATACCCTAGCAACCGCCTAGCAACCACCTAGAATACCATAGCAACCACCTAGCAACCCCCTAGCAACCACCCAGAATACCCTAGCAACCACCTAGCAACCACCCAGAAAACCCTAGCAACCGCCTAGCAACGCCCTAGCAACCACCCAGAATACCCTAGCAACCGCCTAGCGACGCCCTAGCAACCACCCAGAACACCTTAGCAACCGCCTAGCAACCATCCAGAATACCTTAGCAACCGCCTAGCAACCATCCAGAATACCCTAGCAACCACCTAGCAACGCCCTAGCAACCACCCAGAATACCCTAGCAACTGCCTAGCAACGCCCTAGCAACCACCCAGAACACCCTAGCAACCGCCTAGCAACTACCCAGAATACCCTAGCAACCACCTAGCAACCACCCAGAATACAGTAGCAACCGCCTAGCAACACCCTAGTAACCACCCATAACACCCTAGCAACCGCCTAGCAACCATCCAGAATACCCTAGCAACCGCCTAGCAACGCCCTAGCAACCACCCAGAACACCCTAGTAACCGCCTAGCAACCACTCAGAACACTCTAGCAACCACCTAGCAACACCCTAGCAACCATTAAGAATACCTTAGCAACCACCTAGCAACGCCCTAGCAACCACCCAGATTTCCCTAGCAACCGCCTGGCAACCATGCAGAACACCATAGCAACCGCCTAGCAACCATCCAGAATACCCTAGCAACCGCCTAGCAACGCCCTACCAACCACCCAGAACACCCTAGCAACCGCCTAGCAACCAACCAGAACACCCTAGCAACCGCCTAGCAACCATTCAGAATACCGTAGCAACCACCTAGCAACGCCCTAGCAACCACCTAGCAACACTATAGCAACCACCCAGAATACCCTAGCAACCGTCTAGCAATGCCTTAGCAACCACCCAGAAAACCCTAGCAACCGCCTAGCAACCACCTGAACACATGAATAAGCCATATCTCAGCACCAGAACATCGTACAGACATGGTTGTTGGCTCATATGCAATCATGTACCACACCCTAGCAACCGAGTGGCGAGTTTTGCAACTGCAAGCACCATTTCACATTTTCTCCTGGAAATGTACATTCTAGTTCAAACTACAATCATGCATGTATGTAGGCTACAGGCGCTGAACCACATCCTTCTGCCGTCTCAACACAGCGGTTCCCATTCTGCGGCTTTATCCTGAATCAGCCAGAGGTGAGCCGTGCCTTCGTGCCTGAGGTTGTTGCGTGATGTGTTGTGCTTCACAATCTGAGGCAATAAGAGTAGGTGGAGTGATGGAGGGTCTCGTAAGGGCAGGTGGAGTGATGGAGGGTCTCATCTATGGCACCATCTCCAGGATTCAGCTCTGGACTCCTCATCCTCAGTGCTCACACCCGCCTGCTGACATTTCAGATCCTACAAAAATGCACATACATAACACAAAAGCAGTCATTTTAACCACACAATGTCATTTGATTTCAATATTATTTAGAAGACACAAATGCTTTTTTCACAAATGCCACCATCACCTCCCCCTGCAGGTCCTGCTCCACCACAAAAGATCTGCAGCAAATGCACAGAAATCAAGAATCAGAAAGTGCTGTAATAGCTCTGTTTGAAATTACAATAATTAAAATAAACTACAACTTAATATTGAAATAGTTGTGGTTATTCATTTCTGTAGTGTCACTCAAAGCCTTTGATGGCAGCATTCAGCTTCATGATCTCTCCACCGGATAAACACACATCTGTTCATCTGTCCCTGTAACATCCAGACAAGATTCACATTACCTCTGTGATTTATGAGCTCAACACTACATTTACATGTTGAGGTTGTTTTAACTTTTTATCCAACATAAATGTTCCTCAATTTATCAACAATAATGGACAAATAAAATAGATAACTTATGTTTAGTTACTTTACAGATTTGTTCTACATAATAGCACACATACATCACTCAGAAGTCTATTTCATGTTGTGAGCTCTTCTGCAATACATACTGAAGACATTTAAAATAAAAGTCTTTAAGATGTATATGGTTTATGTAAATCCACGTTAGAGACGTAACTTATGTGTCCTTACTGAAGCTCCCCTGTTAGCTAACGTTATACATAATAAAACGTGTTTTTACAGCAAAATCACAACTATACTATCCTGTGTAACGTCTTTACACCTTCAACAATTCAACAGTTTACTCTACAGTAGTTCAACACATGCAATTTTAACACAAGGAACCGTGTTTACTCACATTTGAAAGCACCCGCGTCGATGATCTCCGTGATGTTTGATGACGACGTATCCTCTCAAGTGGCCTCCTGGGATAGAAGAGTATCCATCGGTTGAGCACTCAAAAATCTGGCGAAAGCAGTAAGCCATCCGGGAACTTCTCGCCTACTCTTTTATGAATACTGAGGTTTTGAACGTACTGCTTCCTTCACGTACTGTTTTCGCCTACTATATAGTAGGAAAGTAGGCATATTCGAACGCACTCAAGTCCGAATCTCGCGATAATTAGTACGTCACCCAGGTAATTCTCGCCTACTCTTTGGGATTTGTACATACTTTTTCGCTCGCCTACTCTTTTCCTATATAGTAGGGAAGTATGCGGTTTCGGACGCAGCAGTTGTCACAATCCCTGTACTGTCTTGTGTTTTGTAGGACTTTTAATGTTTAAGTATATTATTAGTTCCCCATTGTTTCTGTGTTCAGTTCCTGTTTTGCCTTGTACCTTGTTTGTCACCATAGTTACCCTCATTAGTTCCCATGACATCAATCACCAACACCTGTCCCTCTCAGCCCCTTGTTAACAAGTCTATTTAAACCTCTGTGCTTCAGTTGTTGTTTGTTGGTCGTTACTTCTGTTTGTGTATTTCTTTCGTTGTTTTCCAGCCTTCTCTTTTATGGATTTTACCTTTTGTTCCTGGATTATTTTGTGTTTATGTTTGTCTATTAAAACTTGTGCTTGCATCTGGATTCTCTCTCTGCCTCGTCCGTGCTTACATGTTACACGAGGGGTACTCCCTGTTCAGAAATATTGGTAAGCTGTCATTCTGACAATCGCAATCCTGAATCCCTTTCTCTTTTCCTTGATAAAGGCATCCTTTATTGAGTCTATAAAAATATAATTTTAAGTGCTAGTGCTAGAAGCACACATAAACACACAGTTATTGCATAAGAATAGTGTGAACATACATCTACAGACATTCATACTTCCTGTAATTGCATTGATCTACTTCACATCAGCCTCCATATTACACATAAATTTATGTTTTGAGAATGCAAGACACGCAAATACATGCCTATCTTCATAATTCTAGTTTTGACTTCTAAAGTTTTTTTAATTCGACCCAAATCCAAAATTCCACTGCAAATACAGTGAAAGTCCAAAGTTTCAATACTGCTCAACACCATCTTATATTCATTAATTAATATTCCATTGCATATAATGTGTGCAGGTCAACTAGTCTGAAATTAAGAAACCCCTAAAAAAACAGGAACATTGTGTGTAGGGCCTACATGTGATTTATTTTACATTGGCTACTTTATTATTCCAATATCCAAATGTGATACTAAATCCCACAGGGAAAAGGGCTTCTATTTGTGACATGTTGTCTTTGCATTTGAACAGGAGGTAGTTAGCCACTACAAACGTAGGCTATTTATAGAAAACAGTTGACAATAAATAGACAGGAGTCCTGTCACAGGACCGATAATAGCAAAACGAATCACTTACTCTAAAAAGAATATCAAGTATAAGTTTGAATAACACGAATCCGACATATGAGTGCTGCATTAACTAAAGCATCCGTCATTTAACAAATTTTAAAAACATGGATGGATAGGCTAATACAAAATGCTTTCTGACATTTTGACAGGCTGTTTAAATTTTGTTCTTGTGTTTTTTTTCTATCAATTTTCATTTGACAATTATCTTCTCTCTCTGTTTGCGCGCGTCAGTGTTTGTGATAGAGAGCTCGCGCAGCACTGATACAATGGTAGCTTCTTTTTAATCCATAAGTAACTAACGCTATAGTTTTCATACAAAATAAATATGTTATGTAACATAATTAGGTACTTTAGTTATTATTAACACAATAACGTAACGCATGCAGGCTACGTTTCTCAACACTGAAAATGAATAAATAAACGCCTGTTTCTCCAGACTCGTGCTTATCAGTCATCCACACATCACAGCACTTTCATAATCACTAAGCCATAGCGATTTCAATTTTATTTAGATTTATTGTTCAGTATTACTTGAGCATTTTATCATTTACATGGCTGAATGATGTCTTCCTCTTATCGGAGTATGTTAACCATGAATGAATGACGGAGTATTTTAAGATAATCCATGCGATCACTCCCGTGTGATAATCGAAACCAGATTAGGTTAACTCAATACAATATTTCAACTTTCCACATCCACCCCAGCCGGTTTAACTTCAGGAGTCAGAAGTACCGTGACTACTGTAGTGTAGGCTACCGTCCACGCTTAAATCAGTCAGACGGCGAGCCGCGGGAGTGGAAGGGGGGAATGATAGGTCTTACGCGTCTGTCAATCATCCCCGCTATCCTATTGCCTGCAGAGGGAAAATTTGCGTACGAAGACAACCGTTTATCCCGTAGTTTGCAAAAAAAATTAAAACCTCGTAAAATGCCGATTATTAACTCTTTATACCTTTTAATGGCCTTAATTTTTTACTAATTTGATTTACTACCTTTAATACTTTTTAAAACCCCACGGACACCATGTTTATGATGTACTGGGCTTTTTTGAGGCAACGGGAACTGTCTAGTTCTTCCAGTGTGGGAAGAGGGCATCCGACAATCTTTTGGGCAGTGTTGATGATCCTCTGGAGTGCTTTCCTCTGAGCTTCTTTTTGTGATGTTACTCCTCCTGAGTATTCTCAGGAAGTACAGTCTCTTTTCCCCCGTGACCCACGGTAGTCGTTGAGGCTAGAGGTGTGATGTTTCTTGGCCAGGGGGACTATAGTTGAGGATTTCAGGCAGGGTGGGACAGTGGACTGTGTCAGGGACTGGTTGAAGATCTTTGTGAAGATTCGAGCCAGCTGAAATGCACAGTCCTTCAGCAAGCGTCCTGGGATGCCATCAGGACCAGCCGCATTCCTCAGGTTGACGGTCTGCAGCGTGCGCCTTACCTCATGCTCTTCAATTGTGAGTTTATGCTGCTGTGGGCCGTGTGGTGAAGTGGTGCCGCCTCTGGTGCTGTGACCTCGAAGCGAGCAAAGAGTATGTTCAGCTCCTCTGCCAGCGTGGGGTCACCTTCAGCAGCTCCGAGGTTGGTCCTGTAGTTGGTCAGATGCTAGACTCCCTGCCACACCTGCCTGCTGTTGTTACTGCTCAGGTGGTCCTCTATCCTCCTCCTGTAGTCTGCCTTGGCCTCTCTGATGGCCCCTTGTGTCATCCAGGGCTTCTGGTTGGGGTAGTCCCGGATGCATTTGTCCACGTTGTTGTTCGCTGCAGTCTGCAGCCTCAATTCATCCATTTTGTTAGTGAGGGATCTGGCATTCGTGAGAAATAGGCTGGGAAGCGGTGTTTTGAGTGGCTTCTGCCTCCTTTCTCTACGCCGCCTGCGCCGCCTCCCTGCTGGGATGGTAATCCACAGAGAAGCCAGGGCTCCTCGCTAACTCCACCGGAATCTTGTGTGTGCAGAGAAACTCTCGTTACGCACTGTTCGTAACATAATCCGATCTTAAAGTAACATCAAGTAACTTTTCCTCTTCAGTTGCCCTACTGGTTGGAAATTAAATTGTCCATTGCCGCTGTCGTAAATAATTTAGCCTATCGTCGCACGCACGCTCGCTGTTTATCCAGTACAGGCTTTAGAATGAACGACGTCCACAGACAAGGTAGAGTGTGTTACATGATTTCATGAAAGGATGATGTATTGCGACATCAGAAACGAAGAAAAACGAAATAATGGCTATTGTAGCGCTTGACGTAAAGCAGTCGAATTTTGTAGTTCTTTTTGTGGTCGGGTTCCTACCCGAACCCCGAAGTTACATAGTGCCAGTAAAAGTGATACAGACCCCGTCAGGATATGACAGAAGTGCCTTTCACCCTGTTACGACTTGATGAACCACTGATAAAATTTTGGAAACATTATTTTAAGGTAAACAATGTTGCTTTAAGGAGCTCATGTCGGCTGTAGGTGTTATTTGCCTGACAGAACGAATACAAAACAAGAAACGTCACATACTGACACTGACACTGACAAAGACACTGAGCCGCTGCAACTGTGTGCGCCGCCATTTTTGAATTTAAAGTGACAGATTACAAAACTGCAGCACACACATAGAATGATCAGTTACCGTTCATTGGTAATAAGAAATGTTGAATTCTTGAGCCCCAAATCAGCATAAGAATAATTTCTGAAGGAAAAAATAGAAAAAAAATCTGATTTCCTAAGTAGTGGCTGAAGTATTTCACAGTATTACTGTTTTTACTGTATTTATGATCAAATAAATGCAGCCTTGATGAGCATAAGAAGCTTCTTTCAAAAGTCTTTTGAATTTGCCTAGTTTCACAGACATGGCTTAGATTAAGCCAGGATTAGGCCTAAATTCAATTAGGATATTATAGCTTTTATAAACAAAACATTACTGCTGTGCATCTTGAGACAAAACAATGACACTGACATATTTTAAGATATGCCAGTGCAAGTTGCTTTCAGTAAAAACAGCTCAAACACGCATTTTAGTCTGGGACTAGGCTTAAACCTTGTCTGTGAAACCGGGGGTGAGCATTTGAGAGGACCCTCTCTTGTACATGTATCTCTACCAAAGGCCTTGTTGAGCGATTAGGTCTGTTGTTAAAGTGTGTTTTGGTCTCTGTGCTGCACCCTCAGAGGACAGAGAGATGGATGTAATACAAATATCCCTGTCCTGGTGAGATTATCCCTACATCTTTTGACAGAAGAGGAGGAAGTGACTAGAAAGAAGTCAAGAAAGAGAGAGTGGGAATTTAATACGCACTCCGTGCTTCGCGTTATGAATGGGGCAGAGGAGCTGTATAAGTATTCATGGGCTGTGATGGAGGAGGGAGAGATTTGTAACGGAGTGAGAAACTCCGGTGAAGGGCAGAGAACAATTTGAGATACATTAGCCACACCTCCTACCCCGCATTCCTCCCTTGTTTCAAGTGATTGATAGTGCACCTCAGCAGCCTTTCCTAATAGAAAGCTCGGCTCTTCATGAGGGGAACAGCATGTCTCATTTTACGCAGGAGAATAGAAAGGCTATAAATGGCTTAGCCAAAAGCAAGCAAGCAAAATCTGCAATGACGAGCCTTCCTGTCTGCAAAACATTAAAAAAAGCACTTGCAGACTTTTTTAAAGCTGACTTTCATCGCAGCACATAATCATAATCACCAAATCAGCAGAGACCTAAAAATGTTGCTTACCTTGTGCAGACTGCTGAATATTATACTTAACACTTTTGAACAGTTCAGACCTGGACTTTGATCCATGCTTTTGAGTAAAAAAAAGAAAGAAAAAAAAAGTTCAAGGGCGCAGTCACTGCTCTGTGCGTCTGTTGCATGCTGCGAGGGCTTGTTGTGTATGTCATCCTATCAGTATCACACATCAAACAGTAAACACTAGTGTCTTCTCATTAGTAGCTTCTAAGTAATGATCCCTTTAATGATTAGGTATGCAGAGATGTTAAAGTGTTAGGGCTGAATGTCACAAATGTGTTTTGTAGTCCACGCTGTGCAGTAGTCTCTCTGCCTAAAGCTTCTTTTCTTAATTTTGTAAGCATGACTGTGTTCTAATTTTTTGTATGGATATTTTATTTAAAAGTACAATAAAATGACAATTTATACATACAATTACTTGAATGCACATTTTCTATGATAAGCATGTTTTTTTATTGAGTTAAATTGGTTTTGATGAATTAAAATTAATACAAATTTGGTCATAAATGTCAGATGTCATATCATCATAATGAAACATAATTAAAAAAACATTTCTTTTAAAAGAAACCTGTCTGGCATAATATTGAATTATTTTTTTCTCAAAGGAACATTTTCACTATGCTTCAAAATTTTGAAGAAACTTGCAGAAAAACAAACAAACAAAAACAATATATCAGAGACAGAGTAGAACCCTGCAGACCCTCATAACTGAGATTTATGGACTCAAGGTCCATAAATCTCTTTAAATAATAATTTGCCCTTTTTATGACAAGGCAAGGTTGTAAAATGTCAAGCAGTGTGACTTCTCAAAAAAGTTATTTGTTCACGGCATGTCTCAAATAAATAACTTTTTACTTTGAAAAGCGTAATTTAAATACTTTTTTGTACAACTATAATGAACAACAATCACCCTTTAAATCACTGCATTTCAGCTTCTTTATGAAAAGACCTCTTCTACAATAAATAAATAAATAAATAAATAAATATGTATGTATAAATTGCTGTACGTCCATTCCAGCTTCAATCCAAAGTGAAGGAGGATCAAATGAACTACAAGGCCCTACCCTACGCACTCATAGGGATACATTTTTATGAAGTACACACTCCAGTGCATTTGGACACATCAAACGCATTACATCACTTGTACTGTATGAGCACAGCCTCCAAGCAAGCACACTAACAAAGCTATGAGGGATCGATCAGACTTTTCACCAAGCAGTCGTCTGTTGATTAGATGGCTCTTATGTGCAGACATAGAAAGACTGCATTAAATACAGCTCTAGGGGAGTAAAAACCTTGGATTAAAATGCAAAAAATCAAAAGAAAGCAACCAGAATGTCAATCATTGTTACAGAGAATATATTCTGTATGCAAAGGATATCCTTCCTAAAAGACAAGAACTAAGTTAACCCAAAGCTCCTTCTTGCTTTCTATTCAAGACCCTGCTAAACACTCTGTACATGCTACACACACACACACACACACACACACACACACACACACACACACACACACACACACAGTCTAGTAATTTATGGGTGTGACTACCACATTGTACAACCATATTTTATTAAAAAAAAATGATAGTTGTGATAATTGCATTTATATAAAATCTGCATCTCCAATCACTATTTTTTATGTTGTCCAAAACAGCTCCACTAAACAGGTTAAATTGATGGTGTCCTTGTTTGTCACAACGTCTACTGTCATTTTTCGGAAGTGTATTCTGTATTCCGTATCATTCCCTGAATTTCCCTGGATTCACTCTCTGATTTAAAAAGGAAAAGGCATAGGCTCAATCGTCAATTTTTGCGGCATAATGTTGAGTAACAAGAAAATAACTGACTCGCCTCTTCTTAAAGGTGCCCTAGAATGGGTTATTTTATGTGATAATGTTTTCTGGGTTTCCCTTATAATGTTATTATTTTTTTTAGATTAAAAATAGTCATCATTTAGAAATAAATGGCATTTTTCCTAGCCTGATTTTAGCCTCTGATTTGAACACTCTGTTTGAAGGGGCGTGTCTGCTGTGAGCCTTCAGTGTAAACGCCCACTGCTGTGATTGACTGACATGCTTGCATATGAAATAGCTACATAATACATGTGAAACTCTCTCGAATACTTTTACTACAGATATTATACGTTTTTACTATTACAGCTATCGAGATTAACGAATCGTGAGATGTTTATAAAGTATTTAAATCTATTTCCATCAAGCAGATGACTGTGTTGATCGCGAGAATGAAGATCTTATTGCAACGCAGTTTCTGCACTCTCTCTAATGCTTTCACCAATGGGAACACGATGATGTACATCATTGATTTCATAACGAGTTTGGCAAGTGTCCAGATAAACTCGCACTGTGTGGAAAGATTGTTCTTTGATCGCTTTCTGTGTATAATTTGTTCACTGAGAGAAGCCTGCTTGATATCCCAGCTCCCAGGTTAGAAAATAAGTCCGTGGTGAAATGGGCAGAGCAAACTAACAACTTCGAACTAAACTGTTGCGGTATCCGATTATATATAAACATCCACCACGCCTGTTGACATTCCTTTTCTGTGGGAAGGGTATGAAAAGTACTCACATCCCCTGCACAGCCTGGAACATAGCATTTATTTCCATGATCTGCCACTTTCCCTATGATCCTCGCTTGTTTCGATGACTCTGCAGCGCAGTTCCGCCTGGCATTGAGGGCTGGTATATGCAAATCTTTGGAGGCGTACATATTAATGATCCCGACTATTGCGTCACAGTCGGTATTATGTGGAGATTCGCCTGTTTTTCAGGGGTGTTTTTTAAAAACGAGATTTAAATAAGAAGGAGAAAACAATGGTGTTTGAGACTCACTGTATGTCATGTCCATGTACTGAACTCTTGTAATTTAACTATGCCAAGATAAATTCAATTTCATATTCTAGGGCACCTTTAAGGAAATCAATTTTGTTTTTACTTTGAGGCATTAAGAATTAATGGGGCTAATTTATGGAGGTTTCATTCCCTGTTGTAAAAATCTAATTTTTAAATTTTGTTTATATGTCTGTGGTGTTTGATATGCTCTGTTTAATATGCTTTAAGACAAACTCTGTGCAAATTCATAAGTCAATACCATTGCTGAGATGAAGAACGGGAACATGGTTTGTGTAACATTGGCAACACATTATTAGCGGTTTGATAACATAGTCAATCAAAAGAGTAATCATATTAATTACAGTTATGTGTCCAACATTGTAGAGAGCACATATGTAAAACGCATTACTATTCATAGACGACCCTACAATTCACTCAATTATTCTTCTGAATTAGTTTTTGGTTCAAACATATATGGCTGAATTAAAACAGGATTTTCACTTGCCATTGTGCAGCGTCTACTACAGTGAAGTTGAGCGAGTGGATCAGGTATTCTGAGCTGTTGTGAGTCAGTGGAGGCGGGGCTAATTTGCATATCCACGCATCCGCATATCCTAAATGAAGCAAGGGTGTAGAGTTCATTCAAGCTATTTTAAGGCATGAAGATTTTTTTTCACAGGAAAAAAAACATTTAAAATGTAATTTTGAGTTGAGTTAAGGGATACAATTATTGACTACAGGGGGACATTAAAAGTGATGCTTATTTTATTACATTGCATTAATTCTTCTGTTCAAACTTTTTTAATTGTCACTCTTACATTTATTGTATGGTTTATGGTGTTGAATTGTCAAGGCAAAAGTTGTCAAATTAGATTCTTTAAATTACAAGGTTATGGTCAGCAAGTGCAACTGTATACTATAATTGAAATGGTGGGTATTTTATCGTTTTCAGATTGGCCCCATTACTTAACTTAAATGCCTTACTATTCTCATAAAATTAGAATACATAAAATTCTCAGGACAGTGACAATTCATTTTGTCGTTTAAGTTTAACTTGTTTTTTGTAGATGCTGTTTTCACTCCTAAAACTTAGCAGTGAGCACCTGACATAAGGGATCAGAAAGAGCAATATTAAAACAAAATTAAACTTTAAGTCGTTCTGTACACTGAAACTTTGAATATCAAGAGGAAAGTTTGTAGATTTAGAGTTTGAATTATCATATTAGAAAGAAACCGTGTTATCTCCACATGAAAACACCAACACCATTGATAATAATTAAAAACATGGTTGCCTAATGTTAACAAAAATCCTTTTAATGATAAAATTGTCTCTCTCATTCATTTTTCAATC